>OY763889.1:22472621-22840121 GCA_963667165.1 Barbarea vulgaris
TACTTGGGAGGCATGACAAACGCCATTTATTTAGTATAGTCAACGACTGATCCTAGATTTAGAGAGGGGATTATGGGCCGAAGGCCTAGAACCCCTACCTGGTTATAAAAAAAAAATATTAATAATAATATGATACAACAAAATGGTAATTTCAGCATGCAACTTGCCCGGATACTAAAATCCGAAATAGATAAGCGAGATATTGTATCCCGACAGGTTATGCCAATTGGTGAAGCTATCACATATTTTACAATAATTAAATAAAAGCCCCTAAACAAAAGACTGAAAAAA
This sequence comes from Barbarea vulgaris, assembly GCA_963667165.1. Lineage (NCBI taxonomy): Eukaryota > Viridiplantae > Streptophyta > Magnoliopsida > Brassicales > Brassicaceae > Barbarea > Barbarea vulgaris. Next base: position 22,472,913 of record OY763889.1, read on the forward strand.
ACTATTTAAAAAAAAATCGAGAAAGCCGATCGAACCGGCGAAAAGTCCAATGGCCCAATCGATACATATACAGCCAAATGATGATGTCAGACACAAAAACGATGTCGTTTACATCGCGTGAACGCCACGCTCCAATCGTCTCCTCTTTTCGACAAACGCCACTAGCTTCATCTTTCTCTCTCTCCAGTCTCCACCATTACCACAGTCAACGAGCCATAGAAAACGTGAGGACTTTCCACGTTCGTCGTCATTTTTCTCTTCCTCTCTATATATACGTCACCTCTTCATTTCTATCTCTTTTTTTTTTCTTCCTTCTTTCTCTCTTTCTATTACATTTCTTTCAACTCCTCGGAGATTTGTCTCTCCGTCGTAATTAAAGGTCTGTTTATGTTTTATCTTTTCTTTCTCAGATCTAAGCTTCGACTATTCTTTTCTCTGCACTTTTTTAAAAACATTTTGTCCGTATGCTGTAATGATCTCGATACATTTACGATTTTGTTTTTATATTTATAAAGAACAATTTTAAGTCCTATCTAAATATTTCCGTTACATTTTTTCCGTTAATTAATTACTTAATATCCATTGTTTTTCAGATCTACACCGAGAAAAAAATAAAGAAGGTAGCGAGCGATATGGAGGCAGTAAACTCTTCAAGCTCGATATCCGAGCTGGACGACTTGGCTCGGTTACTTGACCGGCCGAAGCTAAACATCGAACGGAAAAGATCATTCGACGAGAGGTCGTTCAGCGAAATGGGAATATTCGACGGCGTAAATTCTCCTAGTGGACGATCGGGATGGGATACTCCAGCATCTTCGACTAGAAACTCGTTCGAGCCACATCCTATGGTCGCTGAGGCTTGGGATGCTTTGAGACGATCATTGGTTTACTTTCGTGGCCAACCTGTTGGTACTCTCGCTGCCTATGACCATGCTTCTGAGGAGGTCTTGAACTATGATCAGGTTTGGTGTTTTTTTTATAACTGTTTTGGTGTTTGTTTTTTTTTTTTAATTATCAAACCCCTGTTTTAGTGTTCTGTTTTAAAATGATTCTGTGATTATGTTAGGTATTTTAGCGATCACGGTTTTGATTCGTTAGCGCTGAAAATGTATTAAAAGATTTCGGAATCATAGAGTAAGGAAAATTTGATTAAATTGAAACTAGTGGAGGTAGCAAAATTTCTTTTGATTTGATCGTTAATTAAATTGAAACCTAGTGGAGGTAGCAAAATTTATTTTGATGTGATCGTTAAACTTGTCAAATTTTAAGGAATTGCTAAAGATAAATCGTGGTTCTGCATAATTGTGTGGTTACTGAAAATTGCGGAATCCTATTTTACTTTACATTCCTTCGTTAAATTTATGTTTTTTTTAGCTTAACAATTTCGTTATTTTATGAAAAATTCTTTGTTGTATATGATGTTTTTGTTTCATAATTAGCATACTTTTTTTATTTAGGATAAAAATAACATTTTATAAAGTTCATAATTTAATATTTTTTCTTTGGGTTAATTATATTAGTATTTAAGGTATAGTTTTTAGGGATAGGGAGTAAGATTTAGAATTTAAGGCTTAAGGTTTAGAGTTTTGTAAATCCTAAATCCTAAACTCTAAAAATGTGAGGTTAAAATTATCTTTTAATAAAAATGCTATTTATGTCCTAAATGAAAATGTGTGCTAAATATGTCACAAAAACTATATTTTGTGCTTTTTGAGAATTGTCCATATTTTATTTCATGTATTTATTTTATTTTATTTTTAAACTATGTTGCGGTATTACAAATTTGCATACACTTCTCTAGACACTTTTAAATTCTAACATTCTTTTTGTTAACAAAATACATTGGTTAGGTTTTCGTAAGAGACTTTGTTCCAAGCGCACTAGCTTTCCTCATGAACGGAGAGCCAGACATAGTCAAAAACTTTCTCCTCAAGACACTTCAAATCCAAGGAAGGGAAAAAAGAATAGACCGGTTCAAGCTCGGTGAAGGCGCAATGCCAGCTAGCTTCAAGGTCCTTCACGATCCAGTCAAGAAAACCGATACTGTCATCGCTGACTTTGGTGAGAGCGCGATTGGAAGAGTGGCTCCGGTCGACTCAGGTTTCTGGTGGATCATTCTCCTTAGAGCCTACACCAAATCCACTGGAGACCTTTCTCTAGCTGAAACACCTGAATGTCAAAAGGGAATGAAACTCATTCTCTCACTTTGTCTCTCCGAAGGTTTCGATACTTTCCCTACATTGCTTTGCGCTGATGGCTGCTCCATGGTCGATCGAAGAATGGTACTAATTCTCTCTTTTTTGCTCTCTATAATTATTCAAATCAATTAAGAGTCAGTAGGTCCGAAATTTTGGTTCGCCTCGATTAGGTTTAGAGAGTTATAAACCGAACTAAAACTAAAAAAAAATATTTGTGGTTCAGTTTTGGTTTGCTTGAGGTCGACTTGGCTCGGTTTTGGAAGAAAAAATAACAGGAAAAAAATTTGAAAGATTTTTTAGACAACTTTCATTAGACAAACTAAAAGTAGTAATCGTTATTATTTAATGAATTATAAATTACTTTAGGCTTTATTAAAGTTGGAAACAAAATTATTGAGGTTTTGGACGAAAAAAAAATCGAGAAAAAAAAGTTTTAAAAGATCTTGAGACAAATTAAAAAGTAGTAATCGTCATTTAGACAAATTTAATGAATTCTAATGTTTTTTTTTCCGGTTTTAGTTCTGTCTATTTGATAGAAAAACAATTAAGATATGTATTTAGACAAATTTTGATTCGGTTTAGTTCAGTCTATGTGTATGAACGGGATGATATCTTGTGCAGGGGGTTTATGGGTACCCGATTGAGATCCAAGCTCTATTCTTCATGGCTCTACGTTCAGCGATGACAATGCTAAAACACGACGCAGAAGGGAAAGAGTTCATGGAGAGAATAGCGAAGCGGCTACACGCGCTTAGCTTCCACATGAGAAGCTATTTCTGGCTAGATTTTCAGCAGCTCAACGATATCTACCGTTACAAGACTGAGGAGTACTCTCACACAGCGGTCAACAAGTTCAACGTCATCCCTGACTCGATCCCTGAGTGGGTCTTCGATTTTATGCCTCTTCGTGGCGGTTACTTCATAGGAAACGTTAGTCCAGCTCGTATGGATTTTAGGTGGTTCGCTCTTGGTAACTGTGTAGCGATTCTTGCTTCTTTAGCTACGCCTGAGCAGTCGGCGGCGATCATGGACTTGATCGAGGAACGGTGGGAGGAGTTGGTCGGAGAGATGCCGGTTAAGATTTGTCATCCGGCGATTGAGAGTCATGAGTGGAGGATTGTTACTGGTTGTGACCCTAAGAATACTCGGTGGAGTTACCATAATGGAGGTTCTTGGCCAGGTGAAATTTATATTCTTTTCTTTCTTGAAATTCCCTTTTTATCATTACTAATTTTAGATTATGACAAAATCAAAATTTACATCTTTTTATTTACTGAAAAATATTGTTTTTCTTTTTTTTTTTTTGGTTTGTGAAAGTCAAGATTATGATTGGGGATCTAGAGGTGTTTATTTGTCGTAAAAGGAACATCTAAATTACTTTAGAATTTTTAAAGTTGGAAACAACATCATTGAAAGAAAAAAAATATGCATAAATCGTCTTTACGGAAAGTGTTTTCATTAGTCAAAATTCAAACTAGTATAAAGAATTTGATTTATTTGCATCCAATGAATTAGAAAAAAATTAGTTTTTAAGTCTTTTTAAGTCTACAAAAAGAGTTTTTTTTTTTTTTTTTTTTTAATTATAAAATTGTTTCCTTTTTCCTTTATGTACGGGATAATAATTTTTGGATTATTTTTCTCTGGTGGCCGCAAAAAGCAGTGCTGTTGTGGGTATTAACAGCTGCGTGCATAAAGACGGGACGGCCACAGATAGCGAGGCGGGCCATAGACCTGGCGGAGGCAAGGCTGCTGAAGGATGGTTGGCCGGAGTACTACGACGGCAAATCGGGAAGGTTCATCGGAAAACAGGCGAGGAAGTTTCAGACATGGTCCATTGCGGGTTACTTGGTTGCCAAGATGTTGTTGGAAGATCCTTCTCATCTTGGAATGATCTCATTGGAAGAAGACAAACAGACCAAACCTGTCATTAAGAGATCGTATTCATGGACTTTTTAATCTGCTGTCAATTCTTTGAAAAAACATTGGCTAAACGTTTTAGTAGTTTCTAAATTTTGTTTTACCAGTTGACACATTTTGTATTATTGTTTATTAGTGTCTAGTGGAATTAATTGATTATAACCTTTCGTAAACCTTTGTTCGGCCTTCTTTTTGTGCCTTGGCCTTGGATTAATCATAAACCCAATGGGCTTTTGGATTATTTTTCTTCAATTTTTTTTTGAATTATTGGCTTACATGAAATGGTTGACTTGTTTAAGTTATGAGAAATATGTATCATACTTCCTCAGTTTTCCTCTGTTTCGTTGTATGTTAATCAATTATATATTATTTGATTTTTCCAGTTTCTTACGCAATAATTAAGTTTTTTTTTTTGGTTTTTTTACTTAATATTTGCAAGAGTATTAAATGAGGATTGTCAAAAGAGTTTATAAACAAAACAAAAAAACACATTCCTTTATCAACATAATAAAAAATACGTTAGAAAATTTATACAATTTCTTAATTTCGACGTATTTATCTTAAACATTATGCCAAAATGGATAAATGTATGAGCATGGCAGAAAAATAATTTTGTTGAAGTAGAACATTTTTTTTTATTTGGGTGCAACTATGAAGTATAACATTTAACAGACTAAATATCTATTATATATATAATATGTTATGTGAGGGCCAGACAAATAAATGAAGAAAAATAAAATAAAAAGGATGTAATAATTGAAAATATAACATGGAAGCATGGGACCATTGGGTGAAGAAGAGAGATTCTGAGCCATGCAATGGAATCGGTATGTCAGGTGATGGACCCTCCTTATTTAATTTTAGTTTGCGTTTCGTTTCCTAACTCGCGCGTCTTGAGTCTCGTGACCCAACTTATCCAAACATATTTTCCATATATATTTCTAATCCAATTCAACGAGCTTCACAGATCACCATTTTACAAAGAAATAGGAGTAAAACGTTTTTTATTTGTTGGAAAAATGATAAAAGTTTTTTGTTTTGTTTTACTCAAACCACAAATGGAAGGTTTTCAACTTTTTATTTCTCTGAGGCAACGTACACTTAAGTGTTACAGTGAACTTAAAGAAAAAAAAAAAGTCTCAACAATAGTTTGGATCTAATGCGTCCAATGCAACGTTTATGTTTTTTTTTTTTTTGATGAAATGTGATCATGAAAGATGTTTTAAAAAAATTTCCGTAAATTGGAGTTTTCTATATAACGCTTTTCTCTTAATATTAGTTTTTTTTTTCTTCTTTTGCTTAAAATATTATTAGTGTTTTTTTCCATCAAATGCAATAATAAATAAATTGGTTCACCAACCCTGACGAACGAGACACGAAATCATTAGTTAATTGTTAGATTTAAAAATATTAAATATTAAATACTTGTATATTTTTGTGTCAAACATAATACTTATGTATAACAGGAGAGTATGTAAGATTTTGGTGTAATACATGAACATTTATTCTTTAACAAAAAAAAAATACATGAACATTTATTTCTATGACACATACCGATGGTTTATCAATTATATAAAATTTTTAATTTTAAACTATAGAAAGTAATGAAATATCCATCTGACCCGGAAAAACTGAAAAACAAAAAAAAAGAGTGATGAAATATCTATCCATCACGGTTTCAACGGTTTCTATCCTTTTGGTTTGATTCAACATTTTTCTTGATAGATTTATATTTACTTGATATCTAGCTACCATGAAACAATATACTTATTAAATGATACTTTCTCCGTTTCAAATTAGTTATCGTTTTAGGAGTTAAATTTTGTTTCAAATTAGTTGTCGTTTGAGGTTTTCAATGCAAATGTCTGGTAGAATTTTTCAGTTCAGTCCCTTTTGTTATAATGATTGACCAATAAAATTAAACCAAATAAACATTAATTAAAGGTAAAAGAGAAAAATCAATTGTTTTCTTAATTTACGTAAAATAATCTGAAACGACAACTAATATGAAACGGATGGGGTAGCTATTTTTTTGGTAGCATTATTAATGATAGCTATTATAAATGTGTATTTTGAGTACGGGAACTAAAAATATCATGTACAACATATATAAGTCAAGAACGGATAATTTAGATATTAAAAATATTTTTAATAGAAGATACAATATAAAATTTGGACAGCGAACAGATTGGAGAATTCAAATTATATATATATATATGTATATATATATATAAATTATTATCCAAATTTTAAGTAATTTTAAGAAATGGTCAACTTCGAAACATATATTTTGGATAATCTTGAGAAATACTAAAAACTTTTTGAGAAATTCTGAATAGTGTTTAGATAGTTTTCAGAAAATTTGCAATCTTAAATATCCAAACAGGTAACTGGAGTCAATTAAACTCTTACCAAATAAAAAGAAAAAAATAAACTTACAAATAATTTAGAATGGAAAATTTGGTATAGGTATGGATCATGTTGGAAAACGTGTTTCGAAATCAACATGCCAAAAAACTACCAATATTTTTATATACATGTAATGTAATAAATTTACCACTAGTTTAACATTTTGTTATACATGTAATGTAATAAATTTACCACTAGCTTAACATTTTGTTATACATTAATAAATATATAAATTTGTTTTGGGGTTTTAAGTTTTAACCGCAACCTTTTATTCGAGCAAGAAGTATGGCGTTTTTTAACAAAGAAAACAAAAAAAGAAGAAGAAGGATGACATTTTTACACTATGCGTAATAATATATATATATATATATATATATATATATATAAGAAGGTTACGTATAAATAGATAATAAAACAAACACGAATACACTAGTGCATGGCTGGCTAAAAGATCATGCGATTCAATCTAGCTAAGTGCATGTGCAACATCATCACTTTTCTCCTCTCAACTCGTACTATCATTAATATTCCACCCATTTTTATTATAGTTCTTCTTGTTAATTATATAAAATAATTTCTCAGTATTATCCCTTTTTTCCATTATTCATTGATCATAGATTCGGTTACCTACCACCCAACATCTCACATGTTGTTTTTATCTATCTTCTACCCCATCTCACCTGCTAATATTCTAGACTTTGGCCTCATTTGGAATAATTTTTTTTTTAAAACGCTAAGAAAATTGAAATAATTGGTTCGTATAAACTATTGAATTGTGAATCCAAGAATAATTATTTATTTTCTGAAACGTACAACTCTTTTCTACAAATTGTTATACTGATTAAAAAAATACATGCGTCTTTCTTTGTATAAAAAAATGAGCATTATGAAAATGAGATTATTAAAATGACATATATACATAATTATATCATGTGGTTACATGTGAATTATGATCACACATAATTTATAATTGTATTTTGAATTTAATTAACCGTGTTGATGTAAGTTTTACTTCGTCTATAAAAATCATGTATATATTGGTCATATATAAACTGCAAAAATATTTGATTATTTGTTTTCTTTCCAAAAATGATAATTTCATATAATTGTGCATAAGGAACAAAGTTTAAGGTCACCCATTAAAAAAAAAAAAGGATTTTACATGTAATAGATAAAAACAGGATTTAAGCTGCTCGAATGGAATAAGATTTTTTCTCTAGATTGCACATGATAATTCGGTATTTTATATCTGTAAAAGAACCGCACATACATATTGTTATTAAACCAGCTTTTAGGTGAGATTCTACCTAAAAGAGCCTAAACGTCGATTTCATCATATATCATGTCTTTTGATTAAAAAGTTGTTTTAAGGAAAACACATGCTGGAACCAGATTGGTGCTGGCACGTTACCTGATGTCCACAGTCCACTCTAAAAGCTTAAGATAATGGTGACGATTCTTTGTTAATACTATTAGTTATCATCATAACATCAACTATACAATAACTCAATTTTTTTTTTTAAACGATAACGTGCTTCTTCTAAAAGCTTAATCTGTAAAAAAAAATATTGCTGACTAAGGATCCATTAATGTGTTGATGTCCATTACGTAAACGAAGATCTTAGTTAATTTTTAAAGAAAGACCCTCAAGAAACTTATTTTGTCAATCTCTAGCTACACTCACCATTCCTTAATAAAAAAAAACTTTATTTTGTCGATATATGTATGTAACTATCAAAATTGCAAATATGTGATTGTGTTATATGATACACTCGTCATTCCTCGAACCGGAGACGAAGTTAAAGCCCCGTTGACTTTAATCTTTCTTTGTTTTTAAAATGAGACAAAGAGAAAATACAGGGATTTAACTTATAATCACAACGATTGCTTACAATTCAATTGATAATTAATGAAAAGCTGAAATGCTCGATCGGTTACAATCAGACATGTGTCAGTCTCCAGAGAGATTTAATTTTGTGTTTTGAATTTTTCTCCAAAATCACATATTCACATGTTTGCGTAGCCTAAGCAAGGTGCAATCAATTTCAATGTTCTAAAATACGCTATACGCTAGACGTACGGCGAGGCACTGTATAGCGTATAGACGTATATACGGCCGTTTATGCGGGGATTATACGGTGAATATTGTTTTGATAAAATATTATATATATATATATATATATAACCAATAACAATAAGCAATGAAAATTAGTTTTAAAAATATAGCCACAATCCAAACTTAAAGTCAAAAAAATAAACGTTATAATAGGCTTAATGCGAAACTGCCAAAGTGCCAAACAAATAACAACTAAACTCTAATCTTCCAGTTCCTCTTCTCCATGTGTTCCTATACGTTCTCTTTTTCTATTTTTTTATTTCTGTATTCTAAATTTGTAAGTTTCTAACAAATATATAGTATATACAAAGAGAGCATGACCAGATTTGAAAATTATACAAATTCATTTCAAAACATCAATCACAAATGAAACATAGAACCCGACAAAATTGAAAACAACAAAAACAGAGTTTAAAGCAATAAACAGAGCAGTAGACATTAGTGCATCACAAACAAAACCAAGAGTATTAGAGGGTACCTCTGTACCTGAAGCAAAGTTTGAAGAGAAGAGACAAGAATATGGAGGAGACGAAACGTTCATGTTACGAGGGAACTTTATATCTTCCAAATACCTTTTTAGGGTTAATTCAAAAGTGAAAAAAAAACTACGTAGTTTTGTAATAAGATCCTTAAAAAAAAAAAAACGAAAACTGTATATACGGTACCGTATATACACCGTTTATATGGCATATATACGGCCGTATTGTTTCGACCACCTAAACTCATCGTACATCATAAATACAGTACGGCCTTCAACTGTACAGCGTATATCCGGCGTATATACGGCCGTATAGGCCGTATTTTAGAACATTGATCAATTTTGCATATACTGAAATAAGCAATTTGTAAATATAGAATACAAACACGACTATATGGTATTAATGGAAAGTCGTATACATAAATAGGTTAACCTATTTTTTTCGGAAAGTTATTTGAAATACGGAAAGTAAGTGGGTGTAGTCTTTGAAGATCATAAAATTGAGGGAAAGATATAGGAATAGACAAAAGTTAGGACAAGAACTGAATAAAGCAGATACAAAAAGCTATGACACCAAACCAAACATTTAGGTATAGTTCTACGTCTGCATCAAAGTTGCTCTGCACATCATATGCTTGATTGACTCGTCATGTTTAACATATACTAATAATTTAATTAATGTTAGGAGCATTTCAAATAAGTCAGTTGAATTAGTTATGTGTTGTTTTACCTCAAAAATTGACATGGAAATATATTACTAGTATAGTATTATAGATTTATAGTATCCTCATCTAGGGATTTGATCAAATGACAAGTAATGCTATATTATACTTGATTAATCTCTTTTCCATTAGATAATTTAATTATCCTAACTTGTTGCTTGATGCGTTACATAACAAAATGTGAAAAAAAAAAAAAATACTAATATAGAGTAGATTTTTTCCTAAAGAATTCTGGACTCCCTAATGGTTCTAACATCAGAAACCCGACAATTCCGACAAGACTCATTATGAAATCCTATCCGACAACATAAACACACCGCAGCAGTCTGAGCTCCGTACAACTCGGATCCCCACCGTCGAGTCGACTCAGCCGAGTCAATATTCGTCTTCCGAGTCGACTCGTACCGATAACTAGTCGCTGCTGGTCCAACAGAGAGTTCCAAGTTAAGTACCCTCCAATCGTCGTCGTTCTGAAAATCCTTATCCGACGTCGTTCCGCTACTCGTACAGATATTATTAACCTCTTCTTGTACAACCGGTTCCGGTTTAACCGGCCGTTCTTGATCCGGTCCAGCGAAATCGAGTTTTAAAGACTCGACAGCACCGTTTTGAAGAGACGACGGAGACACAGCAGATTTGTTGATGAGACGGTGAGTGTTAGGATCGATCCCACGGCTGAGAAGCTTCCTCTTGATGTGAGTGTTCCAATAGTTTTTAATCTCGTTGTCTGTTCTTCCTGGTAATCTCCCAGCAATTAACGACCATCTGCAACATTAAATTTCCCAGAATTAAACACACAAAATTTCCAAAAATTATAGTATTAAAGAAAGTTTAATATTACTGACTTGTTACCGAGCAAGCTATGGAGCTTGATGATGAGTTCATCTTCTTCCTCAGTGAAATTACCTCTCTTGAGATCTGGTCTCAGATAATTCATCCATCTCAATCTACAACTCTTACCACATCTTTGTAATCCTGCACAATTTTTCATAATTCTAATCAAATCTCAAATCAATCTCTATCTCTATAAATATATAGATATTTGCAGAGGATATAAGTATGTGTATGTACCGGCGGCGCGAGGGAGAGATCTCCAGCAACCTTCGCCGTGTTTACGGATGTAATCAACGAGAAGCTGATCTTCTTCTTTAGTCCAAGCTCCTTTGTTCATGTGAGCTTTCTCGCAGCAAGGTGATCTTCCCATCTCTCTTTTAACTTTAAATGGCTTCTCTTCTTCGATCTCTTTATTATGTAATATGTGTATGTATTTATGTATGGTTTTAGAGGAATTTTGTGTGTTTTTTTTTTGTTGTTTTTGAAGGAAGAGAGTTCCTGTAGGATGTTTGGTTTTGAATGTTATTTATAATAACTAACTAACTATATTTTAATACCAAAGTTAAAAAAAAAAAAAAAAACTGATATACAATGATGTTTATTTTTCTATTTGTGTGTTTAAGAAGTAAGAATATTATAACAAACAGAAAAAAAAAAAAAATTGATTGTACACTCACAGGAGGAACATGGGAGTTTCCTAACTCTTTTTTTTGTTTCTTTCTCTTTTTCAAATTTTGAGATGTAGATAGTACGGTTTGATTATTGACTTTTTTGGCTATTTAGAACAATCTAGGAAAAAAAAATATCATAATAACTTTACAATACCAGAAATTATATAATTACAATGATTTGCAACAAACATCACTTGTTTTTTAATGAACCATTTTTATTACATGTCATCTTAGCTAGAGCACATACATAAGAAGGATGTAGATCCGCCATTTGTATTGCCATTTAAAAATAATAATTATAACATAAGCTTAGTATGAAAATAAACTAGTGAGGTTTTAATTATATCAGTAAGTTAAAAAAAGAAAAAAGAGAGAGTAGATCTGGAAGAAAGTAGGTAGATAGATTGGGAAGATGAGTAGGTAGCTGTCTTTTTATCTTCAATACTCAACCTCTCTCTTCTCCAATCACTCTCTCCACACGCTACTTCTCTTTCCTCCTTCCACGTGTCCTCACTCTCTTCTGATTTTTTTTTTTTTTTTTTTTCATATCAACTTCTATCTCGTTGTCTCCTCGTTATTAAATTATTTATATAGTATAAGATTAGTTGGATAACTGAATTATTGGGTTGGGCATGTCTGCTTGGTCTTCTACTCTTGTGTCCTTTAATCGAATTTTCACAATGCACTTCTTCTTCTTCTTCTTCTTCTTCTTCTTCTTCTTCTTATAACGACGGTTTAATTTTAAAAATAAATAAACAACGATTACGCTAGAATGGTTTAACTAACTTGTCAAACGGTGGATAGCTAGTTTAACGCATTTAACACATTTGAAAATGTTTTCAATATTAAAGAGAGTTGAATTTTACAACGTGATGTACAATTACAAATAATCCAAACTTTCAAAAGTTTGCTGACAATTCATTTTTCATTTGTTTTTTTTTTTTCTGGGTTTCAAAAGATAGAATTTTTGTTATGGTGATGTGACAAACGGAATAATTTTTTTAAAAGAGAACAAAAGATGGAGTAAGAACAATAATGAAAAAAATACAGCTATTTTTTAAATAAGTCTATCCAAAAATGTTTTTGAGAATTTATCTATATAAATTGATAAAGATTTTGCCTGGTATGTGGGGGGATGACATGACAGAATGGAGATGTAATTTTATAGATTTCATAGTTTTTTTTCTCTAACCATATGCAATTTTACAGAATTATAAAATAAAATTATTCTTTTTAAATTCTCAAAACAAAAAAAAGTTCGTACAATCTAACTACTGTTCTTGAAAAAAGCTACTGTTCAACGTTTTTTAATTTAACCACTGTTCAATTATTAATAATGGGAGTCATTAAGCTACGATTAATTAAGAAAGAGCACAAGAGTTATGGGCCTTTTGTTCAAACCAGGCATTCCATATAAACCGCATGTTTCTTACTTTTTCTATCTTAACCATTGGGCTGTCACTTGCCAGGCCCAACCTGGCTCCTAATTTTCCTCACGATACGTCGAATGCCAAAACGTTGTAAAATATTTATGTTGTACAGAAATTTCGACAGAGTCCATTTATAGCTTTCGAAGTTGCAATTGGAGGACATGCACGATGAAGACATAACGGAACCATGATTCAAAGCAATGCCATTTTGAAAACATGACGGCAATTTATTTTGCCAGCACGAATAAAACTTGCATCTTCTGTTTGGAAACGCGGTAACTTAACTCAAAACAGAAAATTTAGGACTGTTAATAGTGTTTTCATAATTAAAATAAACATTTCATTAAACTAGCTCAAAACTATAAACTTCACTTCATGCATTCATTTTCTTTAAAAGGTAAAAAGAAATCGCTTTTCGCACTTTTAAAATGTTTTGCTTCGGTAACACTATGATATTTCCAGCGAAACATTTAACATTCTATCCAAAAGATAGTTTATCAATGACTTTTATTTTATTTGCAAGTTATACGACTATATAGAGTTATAAGAGACATGTAATATTGTAAGAGAAGCAAATAGTATATATAACTCTATCGTTCCCCTCTCTGTTCAGGTGTCAAGCCTCCCTTACCACATTTAGGACAACTTTTCATACCGAATCCTTGACAATCAAAACATCTGCACATTTTCAAAATCCCAAGTTAACTCATTGAACTGGAAATTTCTGATTGATTTTTAAACTTTGTTTCAGCTTTTACTTACTTCCACCTCTCAAATATATTCCCGTTCTTCTTATTTTTACCTGTTCCCTGGAAACAAACATAATAATTTTTTATTTATTCATTAATGCCATAAAAGTATATATACATAACATAAAATTAAAAAAAGAGTAAAATCAATAGGTATAAAGATTGGAAAACCAAAGTAGCTAAAGAAATAGACACACTTGTTGATATCATCAGTTCTAATACTTAAAGCTAATTAAAATAGTAGTACCTTGCAACCGGGACATTCAATTGCTCCTTTGGCTCCACAGGTCTCACAACTTTTGAATATCTGATTATTTCATCACATATATTTATATATATATATATTGTAAGGATTAACAAAACTCTTCAATGACAATGATAAAAATGTTTTTGGATATTATTGAGTCAAGAAATCCTACCGAACCAAGAGAGAAATTTCCGTTTTTTGCTGCAGAAACTTTGATGGAATCCCGTTTTCTCGAAACAATCTGTGTTTTGGCCTGCGAGATATAAATCGGCGGAGCAGCAAAAGCAAGAACCTTCGATTCTAAACATAACTCACTACTGCAACAAAGTGGGAATTTCAACATTTTGTAACTCAAATTGTAAGAACAAAGAAGTAGCATACTTTAGTTATATCTAATAACTATGCATATATACATGATGTGATAGTGTGAATATGGATGGTGCTAGACAGCTAAAGAATTTGCTTGGTTGTGGTTTGTGGATATTGAAACGGATCATGTTTGTAGGCTTTGAAAACGATGTCGTTTCGCTGTGTAAAGTATCCTACCAATCTTATGATCGAAAGCGTACAAAACGTTTAAGCTTTAATTATTTTTTAGAATCACATTAGCTTTTTATCAGATGATCGGATCTATGCCACTCAAACTATCTCTGCTAGGTGAATTAGTTAAGCTAATAACTATTTATTGCAAATATCTTAAAAATTTATTACTTTATATATACTACAAAATATAAAATCACAACTTTGAATGTGTTAATTTTTTTTAATTATGTATCAAATTTAAATATATATATATATTTTTTAAAAAAATTCATCCATTTTTAACAGGTAAGATATTATTTTTGAAAATAAAGAAAATGGACAAAGGATAATAAACAATGAACACAATCCAAAAAACTAGAAAAGTACGTAAACGCCCCCCTTGTCTCTGTGACTTCCTTCCGATTCCGATCCTAAATGATCGCCTGAAACAATCGCCGGCTTCAGAGAAATTGACCATTTCCGGAGAGGCTGATCCGACATGGCCAAATCGGAAAACTCTACGACTTCATTCGCCAAGATTCAACCGTCCAACGATACGGAGGCCGATCACGATTCGTACGCCCTTGAGAAATTTAAGCTCTACGAAACCAGAGCGGTAAGCTTAAGCAAATTAAGCAGATTGAGATTTCGAAACTAGCTTCTGGAAAATATCTATTTACGTTTGTTCAGAAGATTAATTAGGGAGATAGCATTCGAATTTCATCATTTCTGATTTGATTTTACCATAATATGGAATTCGATAATGCAACAATGTGTGTTGGAACCCTAGATTGAATTGAAGAAAGGTTGAATTTATTGGCTGTGTGTTGTGCAGAGGTTTTATCTAGTTGGGAGTGATAGGAATAAAAGATTCTTCAGAGTGCTCAAGATTGATCGTTCAGAGCCATCTGAGCTTAACATTAGTGAAGATCCAGTTGTATATTCTCCTCAAGAAATCAAGAGTCTGCTTCAGCGTATCGCTGAAGGCAATCGTGCCACCGGGGGATTGGCTTTTGTGGCCAAAGTCTATGGCATTGCTGGTTCGTTGTGGGAATCAATGTTTTGTCTTGTTGTATCTCTGGATTTTTTTTCTATTGAGCTAAGTTGGGTTTAAATCTGTGCTTTGTAGGTTGTGCTAAGTTTATGGAGTCATACTATTTGGTTTTAGTGACTAAACGGCGACAAATCGGGTGCATATGTGGGCATGCCATATATGCTATTGATGAAAGTCAAATGATCAGTGTTCCACATGCAACTATTCAATCTGATGTTGCGAATTCCAAAACTGAACTGAGGTCTGTTTCTGGGAGTTTTGATTGTTCTTTGATGTTTGACCATTAATTAATGCTTGTTTAAGCGAAGCTCGGTTCATGTTCCAACTTTTATATTCTTATTGCACCTTATATGATTTCAAAAAGTTTTGTTTGTCTTTCCTTTATTTGCAGGTACAAGAAGCTTCTGTCAAGTGTAGATTTGACAAAAGATTTCTTCTACAGTTACACGTATCCTATAATGCAGAGCTTGCAAAAGAATGTTTTATCATCTGGTGAGGAAGGGGTGCCCTATGATAACATATTTGTATGGAATGCATATCTGACGCAGCCTATTCGGTCAAGGTGCAACAACACTATTTGGACGCTTGCTTTAGTTCATGGGCATTTTAAGCAGGTATTTTTAGGGTCTTGTGGCTTCACCTATGTGCTCTTAGGTGGTTTGGCACCAGGAGAAATAAAATGGTTTTAACTGATTTTCTTATTTTCCTCATCATTCAGATTAGACTATCGATATATGGAAGAGACTTTAGTGTTACTCTAGTCTCCAGACGTTCTCGACATTTTGCAGGCACACGGTATGAATTCATTCTAACCAGGCCTCTCATTGATGACGAATTCATGGTGGCTGTTTTGCTTTTCTAATGCCCTTTCTTAGTTATACCTTGTATCTTTGGGAACTTTGGTTAGGGTGAACATAGTATTCAGTAGCTTGAACTCTTCTAGACTAGTTTGGATGCTTTATATTAGCCGTTTTTCATTCTGTAAAAATTTCATCGCAGTTACTTGAAAAGGGGAGTGAATGATCGTGGAAGGGTTGCAAATGATGTTGAAACAGAACAACTTGTTCTTGATGATGAAGCTGGATCATGCAAGGGAAAAATGAGCTCAGTGGTGCAGATGCGAGGATCAATTCCACTCTTTTGGTCGCAAGGGGCCTCCAGATTTAGTCCTAAGCCTGATATTTTCTGTGAGAAACTAACGTAACATACATCTGTTGTCTAGATTAGACCATTTTAACATGTAGTGGTTATTGATCTACTTAGCTTCTTGTGGATGAGTCCTGATGGTTTTATTCTGGGTCTTTTGCCTCAGTACAGAGGTACGACCCTACATACGAGTCAACCAAAATGCATTTTGAAGACCTTGTGAAGCGATATGGGAACCCGATCATTGTGCTCAACTTAATCAAGGTTATTTTTTTTAAGATATATAATGTCCTTTTCAAGCAAGAGATGTTATGCCCTTTGTACTTACAGACATATTTCCATTTAAGTATTCAGACCGTTGAGAAAAGGCCTAGGGAAATGGTGCTAAGACGTGAGTTTGCGCATGCAGTGGGTTATCTAAATTCAATTTTTACTGAAGAAAATCATCTCAAATTCATCCACTGGGATTTCCATAAATTTGCAAAGAGGTAAAATGTTGTGAATTTATTTTCCCACCTTTAAACATGAACTCACGTTGCTTTCTATTTTCCATGTTAAAGCAAGTCGGCAAATGTATTGGCTGTTTTGGGTGCTGTAGCAAGTGAAGCCCTTGATTTGACTGGATTATACTTCAGTGGCAAGCCTAAAATTGTTAAGAAGAAGGCTAGCCTACTTAGTCATGCTAGCACGGGAAGGTAATTGTTGTGAATCTTGTAATGATGTGGTCTGCTGCTTACACTTATTTAGTCAGAAATTCGGTTTGTTTTGTAAATTGCTATATATTATCATAAGCACTGGAGCTATTAGTTACCTTTCTCGCTGTAATAGAGATGGTTACTGCAGGGAACCTTCTCTGCGTGATCTAAGAGCTTACTCTGCGGAACTTTCAAGGGGCGAGAGTTCAAATGATATACTTAGCGCTCTTGCTAACCGAGAAAAAGAGATGAAACTTAGCCAACAGAAAAAAGACGATGGAGCTAATTCTTCAGCTTCAGCTCCTCGTTACCAAAGTGGTGTTCTGCGTACTAACTGTATTGACTGCTTGGATCGAACAAACGTAGCACAGTATGCATATGGTTTGGCTGCTTTAGGCCGGCAGTTGCATGCAATGGGTTTGAGCGATACACCTAAGATCGACCCTGACAGTAGCATAGCTGCTGCACTTATGGATATGTACCAGAGCATGGGAGATGCCCTTGCACAACAATATGGCGGCTCAGCTGCTCATAACACTGTAATAATACTATTTATCACTTTGACTAGTTATCTCCCCTTTTGACAAAACAATGGTTTCAATGGTTATTCTTTAACATCATTGAATGGATTATAGGTTTTCCCAGAAAGGCAGGGGAAATGGAAGGCCACGACACAGTCTAGAGAGTTTCTCAAGTCTATAAAACGGTACTACAGCAATACTTACACTGATGGCGAAAAGCAAGATGCCATAAACTTGTAATGTCTCTTTCTTTCACAAGTCACTTCAGTTTCTTAAAGTTCTTAATATTTCTAGTTTGTCAGTGATGTAGATACAGGATGAAGGATTTTAGAATAAGTTTATGAGTTCTTGCTTCATGGATGATATGATATAGATAGAGACAATACAACCCTGGCTATACCAGTATTACATTAGGCATCACTAATAATATCAACTACTGATTCCTCTGAGGAACTGTTGGCTAAGAACTCCCTTTTTTTTCCCGTTTCTATTGAGTCTCAACTCTTAGTAACTAGTGACTTTTATTCCGAGCAGATTCTTGGGCTACTTTCAACCTCAGGAAGGGAAACCTGCACTGTGGGAGCTGGATTCTGATTATTATCTCCATGTGTCAGGGATTGGAGATGATATTTTCCCAGAGAGAGGGTAAGATTTACATTTAGTTACAAATAATATTTTAAGTCGACTGAAACTGGACGTCAAGTTTAAGGGTCTTGTCTTGTGAACCAATTCGGGAAATACCAAAAATGTTAAGTTGAATTTTCTTGAGAAAGATCATAACTTGTGGGTGCGTATGATATAATTCTGGGTGTATTGCAGGATACAGCCCATTGCCAAACCCATGAGTGGTATTGGAGTCAATCTTGCACCAGTGCCGGCTTTCAGAGAAGACTTCTCACGGAAGAAGCTGACGTCATTTGACAAACTGATAGAGCAAACATGCAGTTCAATAAAGAACGTGAGACTTTGTAGCGAGACAGATCAAAGACCAGGTGGCAACACTGGAAGCACTGGTGTGGCGCCTGATGCAGCGTAATGATCGATCCTCATTTGAAAATTTCAATCATCTTATTAGGCCTTTATCTTGAGTTTTGGGAATGGAAATTTATCCCTAAGAAAGCAGAATGATGGTTTCTAGTTTAGAAAGAACACAGATTTTAGTTCAAACCAAGCCATGACTTTTTTTTCAAATCTTAGCTTATTTCTTCACTTTCTTATCTGCAGTGAGATTCAGCTCAAGAGCCCCAATTGGCTGTTTGGTTCAAGAAAATCCGAAGAAAGTGGCGCTGCCACAAAATCTGGTGCTGACGATAGTGAGAAAGGAGTGACCTCGAGTGAGAGAGTCAGCGATTTCTGCAACTTTGACTGGCTTTCTGAGTCCAACAATCATCAAGAAGATATCTTTCAAAGGTACTCATTTCATTTTTCTTCCCTATGAAATGCAAACATCCTTCAGACCTCATTTTTAGAAAATTTT
This sequence comes from Barbarea vulgaris, assembly GCA_963667165.1. Lineage (NCBI taxonomy): Eukaryota > Viridiplantae > Streptophyta > Magnoliopsida > Brassicales > Brassicaceae > Barbarea > Barbarea vulgaris. Next base: position 22,492,099 of record OY763889.1, read on the forward strand.
CCATTCTGGTTATTATTGGCAAACTCATCATTGAGTGATGATAACCGCAACTATTGACCAAACCATGGTCTAACCCTCAACTGCAAACTGTTGGCATTTTCAAAATCCAGATTTCGTCTCCAATGCATCAAATCACTTGTTGCAGTTTCATTTTATATAGGTACCTATCAATTACATCAACCAATGAAGCCAATGGTTGGTATGGTGGTACCCTCCTCGGTGACCAAGATGAAAACAGCGAAATCTACAGACATTACGCCCAGTTTTGCCAGGTTCAGATTCTTTTATCTTGCTGAAATGCAATTCATACGATAGATAGATTGCAGAAACACAGCTCAAAATTCCATTATTTCTTTTATGATCCCATTTGAACAGTGTCCAGCTATGGAACCATTTGAGAACGATCATGAGTTAGAACAGAACTCTGCAGAAGTTCTCCGCATGAACACAGTCGATGTAATGGACATTGGAGAAGCTGAAAAAGAGATGGAAAGTGCTTTAAATGAATACGCACAGATCAGTAGCAATCTCGGGATCATTCCAACCCAATGCAAACACTTCGCCGGAGATCCTTGTTGGCTAGCTAGATGGCTTGTCGGAGATGATAAGGTTCCAAAGGTCATTTAATCACAATACCAATAATTTTGGCCCCAAAAACATAACGACGCCTCACGCTAGAGAGGCTTCTCTTTTGGTTGTATGTTTGTGAATGTGTTTTTTTTAATTGTGCATTCTGTGTATATATATCATAAGGAACAAAACCCAAAGAAATATTTTGTACTCCAAAAAATTGTTGGTTTATAATTAAGCTCACACGTATAATGAAATAACAAAATATACGAATGATTTAACCCCAGAGGCAACAACTAGTTTCCTTCGCTTCTTTGATACAACACTACTACAAATATAATCATAGTTTTTTTATACACTTACAGGAGCATATCTGACTTGGCTGGTAATCTCTTGAAGAAATTGGCAGGTACTGAAGGCATTCTACTCCTGAACCGCGGATGGCGCAGCATTATCAGTCCGATTATGATCGCAATCACCTGGAATGGTGTGATATAGATAAACACGGCCCAGATCAATGCGAAGACGATAAATAAAGCGGTTGCTCTCGGGTCTCTCCAGCTAAGGAGAGCTTGAATTCTCTCCCCTTGAGTTGCCAGATCACCTACGACTGTCTGAACTCTACCGCCGACGCTTCTAAGCCTATCATACCTCATTCTGACAATGTCTGCTGGTCTGCTGGTTGGGAAAGTGTCAAACTCCTCGTCTAGCTCGTCTGGGTGTGCGTTGTCTGCTTGGGACACACGAGTGTCCATGTGAGGCGGGTGTCTTGGTCTGTACCGGTAATTCCACATGCCTATCACAAAGAGGTAGAGGAAGATTGTGGGTAAAATGAGCTCTGGGTAGCAGACTAGAATCAAGAACAGAACGTGAACAAGACACGTTGTTATCGGGTTTCTCCATGTGCAGATATCGTTGAACCACTTGCAGACCAGGGTAACCGAGGAGAGAAGTGACATGATTCTGCTGAAATTGGCTTTGCTTCTCCTGAGACTGAACATATGGTAGTCTACATCAAGCATGTACTCCACAACCTCTCGTCTCAGCGGTGGCTCAGACCTTGATAGTCTTGTTGCAACTATTTGCATCGCCTGATGCCTAAGCAAGTCGATATACCTGACTGGTATCGGTTGAACATAATGCATTTTGGGCAACAATGGTCTTCCGTATTGTGCCATCATGTTGACAAAGGACGTGCAAGTGTACCTCAGAGCTAGCTGAAGCTCACCGTTCTTCTTTAGACCACCTGACGTAAGAACCAGCAACGGGTAGTAATGAGTGTAAACGCGGTCTGTCTCCAGCGTAGATAGCCTGACTCTAACTTTCCCAATCTTCTGGTCTTTCGAGTCACCACCATCGTTGATATGACCATTGTCAAAGACTCCAATTGTTATGACGGTGCAAGGATCATGAACTTCCCAAGTATATTGCTCGTTCCACTTAGGCGCAAGCGCGTCTAAAAGAGTCCTCGTTCTCACCCATTTGTTACCATATTTCGCCACACAATACGGATCAGTCATTCTCCCATCTTTACCTTTCATATGCGTCAAGTTCCTAGCACTGAGAATCCCAAGCTCAAGAATCCCAATGCTGGGCTTCCTCAAATGCTTTGAAGACGGTTGAAGATCGCTGCTGAAATGCGTGGACTCATCAAGAACATGATACCCAGCTTCTATACAAAGCCGAAGCAGAATCTTACTAGAGAACTTCTCTTTTTTCTTCTCAGTCTCTTCCTCCATAGACATTGAATGTCTCTGTAAATTATACCACCGTGGATCAGGCATTTTCCCAATCTCTTGCCTCACCGGAATATCCCTCACATGAATTAACACCCTCCCCAATATCTCATCTTTCCCTGGACCAATCCTATCATCAACAGAGACCATCACCATATCCTCAAACGGCTCTGATACAACAAACATAAGCTCATCGTGCCACTGCGGATTTATCGTCCGCATCTGAGACGTCCTCGTCGCTCTCATCTGATTCCCCGCGTGAATCTTCACTATCGCATCAGGTGCTCTCCCTTTATCAGACGGAACAAGATCTTGAGCTTCCATTACGTTAATTCTCAGGTAATACAGCTTCGGCGAGAAGTAAACTTTGGACCTCGTGTTCGACAAATTCGAGTGGCTCACACGGTGCGCATCCGAGTGCCAAGCGTCTGGAAACGATTCATCAGCTTGAGTTCCCATCCACACGGCAAGCATTATCTCTCCTCTGTTCGTCTTCATCCCTTTTTTGTCTTCTAGCCTGTACCATTGCGGAGCTAGAGGACTATCCGGAGGAACTCTGAGAGGAACCTCAGTGAGATCGATCTGAACTTTTCCCACGAAATCATCTTTAGTCAGAAGATCTTTGTCTTTCACCGTGACTTCAAGCAGATTCGATTGTAATCTCTCTTTGGAGAAGGCGAAGATCTGTTTCCAGATCGGATTTGAATTCTTCTCCAAATGTTTCGTTAAACCTTTGTAGTTCCCTAGCTTCACTTCCACATAAGGATCTAAGCTACCGGAAACATCCATCACCGGAAGATCTCGAGCTTTCACGACGCTAACGTAGAGGTAATGCATCTGCTCAACGAGATCGTATGTGCTCGAGGTTTTATCTCCGCTGCTTCGGTAATAGTAAGATTGTCTCATACGAGCTGCTAAAGGAGGGCTTGTTTCGATTAGCTGAAACTCTGGATTCTGTCTCGGAACTTGCATCTGCATTACTGCTGCAGGCGGTGGTCCTGGAGCTCTCATGGAATCTGACCTAAACTCCGGTTGATTAGGAGGAAGGTTATGAGCTGGTGGCTTTGCTTGAGGCGGTGGAGCTCCGGCGTGAGTACCGATTGAGTGGAAAGTCCTTGATTCTTTCTCTTTCTTCTTCGGCTTCATCGTCTCCATGTTAATCTCATCGTTGAATTGCTGGAAGTAGTTTTGATTCTGATTCTGATTCTGATTCTGATTTTGGAATTCCTGAGATTCGAATTTTTTGTCTTCTTTCGTCTCTTTCTCAGCAAAATCCACCGGCGAGGGGACGAAATCAGAGCCGTCGATAGGAGCGGCGTAGATTCTAAGAGCGATATCGCCTTTGATGTTTGAAAACAAACCTCGTTTATCGAGAGGATATCTCTGAACATCGGATTCAGATTCCGATAACGGAACAGAAGCGCCGGAGATTTTAACACGGCCAAGAAACTTCCCTGGTTGATTATCACGGCGGTCATCGTAAACGGTGACGTCAACAGTCTTGTTAGTCAAACGTTTGAAGTCACCGACGTTAAAAACTAACTTCTCGTTCCACTGAGGGTTTAGATCCTTAAACCGCGTTTGCGTTCTCTGCCGCTGTCCATCGAATTCAACTTCAACGAACGGACTCGCTGAGCCTTGACCGTCTTTTGGCATCAAATCGCTCGCGTCCACGATTTCAACTACTAGTTTGCTCATATCTGCAAAATTTTTGGAATTAACTTCTTCTCAAGCGGTGAAGAAGAAAGAGAAAACGTCCGGTGAAGAAAAAGACTCAGGCGGTTGTGTTAATAAGTTTGAAGAAGAGATTTGAAAGTAAACAGAAGAAGATATGAAACTATGAAGAGAGAAGAAGGAAGAAGAAGAAACAAACTATATCATCTTCTTTTGTTTCGAGGAGTGTTAAGAGGAGCAAAACTCGGGGAAGAGATTTAAGGTCAAGAAGAAGACGTCATTTTTTTAGTCAATTTTTCGATTTCTCCCAAATTTTCCTTTTTACTGTTAGTTTATACGTATAATAATTTTATAATATGATAAGATATGGACAGAGTTGTCTAGGAAATGAAATTTATAATCAAGTTGAAAATAGTTTTTGAGTAGGTGCTACGTTTTTTTCTTTCTCTTTAAGAATATTTGTATTGAATATTCTTTGATTAATACTTCCAAATCCAAAACTATGAATCATTTGGTTTATCTTTCGAATAGTGTCCGTGTCGGTGATTCACCAAATATTCTTACGTATTGTTTAATGGAAAAAAATCAATATATTTTGATGGTTTTATAGGACTAAAAAGAATTGAGGAGAAATTTGTAAAAGAAAAAAAAAGAGTTGGGTGAGTGAGGTGTAGGCCCATAAGAGAGACGTACCATCGTTGTCTTGGAGGACGAAGGTGGTGGTGGTGGTGGCCATTTGTGTTTTGTTTGCTGATGCTAACATAATTAGAAAGTGGACTAATTAATTAAGTCGTTTATTTTAGTTTAATTATTAAATAATCAATTAACAACGACACCAACGATGAAAAAAAAGAAGAAGAAGGAGAATTGTGATAAATACTCGTTTTATTTCTATGTGAAATCGATCGTTACCATCATCATCATGTGATCTAAAATAGCCAAATAGGCAATCATGTCAAATATGAAATTACAAACTTAAATCATTTCGCCTTCATACACTTTAAGAAAAATTTCATTGCTGGATGTCACTAAAAGAAAAAAAAGTTAAACACATTTAATGGTAAATGTAGTTGAATGATATTTAATTTGAAATGTGGTTAATGTTTGAGATGTTAGTTTTGAATGGACTTTTTGCTTTAAGATGTATAAATGACATTGTTTATATACTGCTTAAATCAATTACCAGCTACTAGCTAGCTAGATCATTCAATTAAAGTTTACACATTAACAAAATATCTATCTAAATTATGAGTCACTCGAAGAATATATTATCTGGTTTCATAAATCAACTGAACAAAAAGTGTGTTCTTTGTTTGGCGAATGAGGTCACAAAGATAGATTGAATCGCAAATTGCTAAATCTCTTATAGATAGATTTTACAAAACAAATTCTTTGAAGTAGAGCATTTAAATAGATGTATCTCTAGCTGATGCTGCATCAGTTTTAAATTATTGAACTGATTTGTTTTTGGTTTTTGGTTTTTTTTTTTTTTTTTTTTTTGTCATCCAGAATACCTCTCAAATTACTTAGTCCTAGACTTCAAATCCGGTCCTTTATGTTAGAGTTATGAATGTTAATATTTCATTTGTAATTTTTTTTATTTTTTCTGGTATGAGTTATCAACCTCAATCAATTATGAGGCTATAAACAAGTAAAGGTGAAGTGGGGTTAGGCCAAAGTAGAGACGAGAGGAATGTTGAATTTTACTCATTCCATTCACGAAAATGAAAACGTCGAATTTATTTTATTTAAAAGCGTCTTGAATTTTGAAGACAAGGAGAATTTTTATTATGATAGAAGACAATAGTATAATTATTTTCCATGAGTGAAAAAATGGTCACTTGTTCGAAAAGAAAAAATATATTCCGTGAGAGAAACAAATATAAAAACTTTTATTGATTGGATCTCTCGTTTTCAAGGAAATCGGTGTTACCCCATCATGAAATCTACAGTACATCGTGTCATGTCCTTGCCCTAAAAAGTGAACCTCTTTTGTTGTATCATCACCAATTGTTTTAGCTTTAAAATGGGTGGACTATAGAGCTTTTTATAAGGGATTAGAAAATTTGACAATTCATATGAGTATAACATATATTTCTCAAATCTATATGAAAAATATAAATTTAAGATCAATTCATATTTGGATCTCTCATCTGTGTATATAATATATATTTGGATCTCTCATCTGTGTATATAATTTATTTTCTTAAAAATATCGTAATCAAATTTATACTTGAATGTTTTGAGTTAGTTCTTACAACCGTTTATAAATTAAACACATCCCAAATCGTATGAATATATCACATTCACATTGAAAGTAAAAAAGTATTACTTTCTTGTATTACAAAAGTGTTTTTTTTTTTTTTTTTTTAAATTTCTTTGCAATGTTTCCTATGAGAATCTACTAATTAATTGTATTGATATTATTCATTAAAGTGGATGCGTTCCGTGGAGATTACGGACAAGCGTTGATCATTTGTTAGAGACTTGAAAAGTATTTTAGAAATCTTAAAGACATCGGAGTTCGAGATACTCTAGTCAAATGCAATCTTGTTACCATCTCCTCATGTTTTGTCGGCAGCTCATGGTTAAACATTTCATTCTACCAAAACTAGTTTAAATATTTTATACAAGATTGCTGCCTTTGTCTCCCAACTCTCTCTTCCATATCTTTACTATTGCCTTATAAACCCTTTCGAAGATTTCATGATTGTGTTTAAGAGTTTGTTGTTAGTTGTCTACACTGAAATCACAAAATTAATATCGTTTAAAATTTATCTTTGATTAAATTTTTCTAGATCTGTATTTCACATTAAACTCATATTTTAGTAGATTTCACTGCAATTTTTTAAAAAATTTTAATCAATACTAATTATTACCACTCTACAATAATAAATATGATAATTTTAATAATATTATTTTATAGAGATTTTATGGTAGAGAGGGCTATTCGTCTGCTAATAAATAAAGATTGCTACCGACCCTTTTTTTTTTTTGTGGTCTTTTGGAGTTTTGTTTTTAAAGTCAACAATGTTCTCCTTCGGAGCTAAGGTTCAATAATTTTTATATCATTTAATTCTTGCGTTTCACTTAACATATTTTAGTGGCCACAACTTTTTTGCCACCAAAGTCCTCTCCTCTATATTTCTAAGAATCATCCGCTCTTTAAAGTGTACAGTATTTTGAAGACGTTTCAACGTAACATGCGACATGGAGCGATCGTTGATTTTTCTTTTTTTATGTTTATTTTTCGAAAACGCGATCGTCCATTTTCAGCAAAATATGTGTATCCGAACACTGTTGACATGAATTTATTCAAATTTGATATCAGTTCACCAATTCTTGCAAGTCATTTTAATCCTAAATAGCTTTTTTTTTATACGGCTACGATAAAGTAGTATAATACATTTTGAAATTTACAGTGTTGGCACTACTTTGAAAGATGATAGAAGTTAAACTGAAAGAAGTAACATCTAGTCGAGTGGTATTTCTACTGCGTCCCTATTGACTGAAATTGGCGCTAACTTCGACCATAAATTTCGTTAACGAGATTACTTACTATATGGGGCCTATATGAAAGAGAAGAAACAAAAAAACTTGAGTAGTAAATAAATGAGTAGATGATATTAAATTTGGTTAGAAAAGTTTGGTAGAAAGTATTAATTAACAAAAACAAATAATGTCACGTTCTGACGGCAAATCAAACACGTGGTGGAGAAAAATTGGTCGGAGAAGTCAGAATTCACAGTGTTAGTAGTTAGGGTAACATCCGAGCAAAGTAAAAAAACAAAGCAAAGAATATCGTTGTTTACTTCCGATTTTAGTAACTTTCGAGTCCAACTCCTTCGTCCTTACTTTACTCTCCAATGTCAACAAGATATCAACAAATTTGGATTCTAAACATCAATTGCACCATATATATAGTTTATTAAGCGGATGGAAATACCAAGTATAAGAGTGTGAGTCAGTCTTAGACTCAGATGCTTTCATCAGAATTTAGATTCAATTTAAAATTTTATATTTTGCATTTCAAAGTCCTTGATTCGGTTAATATTTTTAAAAATGTATTTTAATTTTGCTCAGAATCCAAAAAACAAAAAGAATAAGAAAAATATAAAACTAGTTAGAACTTAGAAGCCTAGAACATTAAATTTTAAAAACAAAAACAAAAACAAAAAAAAATCCTAAGAAAAGGTTTAATCAATTTCAAGCAGGAATATCGATGTAGCCACTGAGAAACATATATATACATATCTTTAGAATCGTTAAATTCATTTTGTATTTGTTTTTTTTTAAAGGTGTTTAGAGTGTTTACTCCTCACATGTATATTGTATTCTTTTATTTTTGCTGGACTTTTGGGATTTTCATAGTTAGAGGTTTAATGCACTATTTTGTTTTAGGGGGTATATTGGTGTGAGTATTTGGTGAGAATTGAGTTTTAATGAATTCTGAGAGGATTTGATTAAATTTTGGTGAATTATAAATTTTGTTATTAAATGCTCTGAAATCTCAGCTAAAAGTATGAGAATTGAGTCTTTGTATTTTTAACTAAGAATTCCTCTCAAATCTCAGCTGAAACTTTTAAATGAAATCCTAATAACGTTTTCAATAACACTGGATTTGATTGTATATTTTAAAATCATTAATTCAATAACAGTGGAATTTAAAAGATATTTTGAAATTCATGTTTCAATAACACATGATTTGTCATTAAAACTCAATTCTCACAAAATACTCACTCCAATATACCCTCCTTAATGTTTGCGTTTGTTTAGTTAAGTGCTTTTCATTCCTCCGATTTCCCTCGCTTCGATTCGTATGGTTCTCGACTACTTTCATTTTGTTTTTTCTTTTTTAAAATCTTCTACTCCTTTTAATGTATGTTCTTTCCAATAAATAAAATTAACGATCGTGGATTTGGTCAATCGTCTTTCTTTTTCTTTTTTCTTGCTACTTTTTACTCGTCCTTTCGCTTTCCCTAAAAAATGAGGGAAATTTTTCGCTCATCAAAAGATTTTATGCGTATAATTTTGGCACACCGTCTGTAACAATCCACTAATTATAGGGCACTGTAGATTTATTTGAATGAGATTGCAGAGTAATTCAAAGATTTTGTATATAAAATCTAAACATAATTGCCTAATTTGGGGTTCGCATAAATATGGTCTTAGAACTGCTGTATATCATTACGTAAAAGCTGAGGCAGATATTTGCAATTTTAAATAATCAATGAAATGTTTTGTCAAAAAAAAAAAAAAAATAATCAATGAAATGATGTCTTTCTCCAAACTTCTCGTGTTAACAAAATGCATTATAAATACTTATAAATTTCAGTTTAAAAAACTTGTTGGGATCTATAATTAATGTGGTTGGTATGGGGCACTTGGTCAGTTCTCAATAATCGGCCAATGATGTTAATACGTATATTATAATCAACACTATAATAATACAAGTGCCTCTCAAAAAGATGACACATCAGACTTTTTATTAATTGTGGAGGTGACACATCAATTAATGAAAAAACTTTTTAATCCAATAAAATCATTTCAATTGTACACATCACTTAAATAAGATAACCAATCAAATTAAAACAACTAATAAAAATCAATCTAAATAATAATAATAATAATAATAATAATAATAATAATAATGATAATAATAATAGTAATAATAATAATAATAGTAATAATAATAATAATAATAATAATAATAATAATAATAATAATAATAATAATAATAATAATAATAATAATAATAATAATAATAATAATCAATTTTTTATCTATGAAGAAATCAATTGTTGTTTGCATAATTAATGAAAAAACTTTTTAATCCAATAAAATCATTTCAATTGTACACATCACTTAAATAAGATAACCAATCAAATTAAAACAACTAATAAAAATCAATCTAAACAATAATAATAATAATAATAATAATAATAATAATAATAATAATAATAATAATAATAATAATAATAATAATAATAATAATAATAATAATAATAGTAATAATAATAATAGTAATAATAATAATAATAATATTAATAATAATAATAATAATAATAATAATAATAATAATAATAATAATAATAATAGTAATAATAATAATAATAATAATAATAATAATAATAATAATAATAATAATAATAATAATAATAATAATAATAATAATAATAATAATAATCAATTTTTTATCGATGAAGAAATCAATTGTTGTTTGCATATTTTTTTTTCTAGGAAATGTTAGCAATATAATGTTCGTGCTGCAACCCCAACCGATGAGAACTACTTCATTGGGTAGATTTGTGAGTGGTCTTCCAAATTTTATGAAAGATGGTTCGGAAAATAAATGGTCTATTCGTAAAGATATCTCAAAAGATCGTCAGTTCACTGATGTACAACGGGTATTGTGTTAGATCATTATTTTCTTATACCAATCGTTTTGGAGGTTTTAACAATGTTGATTTGTTTTGTGAATTCGCTTTTTCTTAGGAGAAGTTAAAGAACAAACCCTGGATTTTGGAAGATAAAACTGACCAGTTTCAGTACTAAGGACATCTTGATGGCTCTCAGTCTACTACTTACTATCTCTTAGTGATTCTGAACAAAGATTTTTTTGCCATTCCTGCTGGTTTTTGGTATGGAGAAATAAATTTATATGCTTCTTATGTTGATATGTTTCTCTATTAGAAAATTATGCGGTACAGTACAGACAAGATGTTTTTCTGTCTCTTGATATATGGAAATGTCTTTAGATGGATCAGTTTGTTATTTTTCAGCTTATGTTTTTTTTTTTCTATTGTGTTAGGTATAACTTTAACAAGGTTGCACAATATAAGCAACTTACGTCGGAAGAAGTAGAAGAGATGATGAAAAATCGTAGAAAAAACGGCTAATGGGTTCCAAAGGTGGATGATGAAAGCTACAATATAATGGTCTTGCATTATTTGGAGAAGTGGAGAATGATAAAGAGATTGGTGGAAGCAGTGGGAGTGGTGGTAGGGTCGTAAAAAGTTGTCAGGCGGTGATGGAGAATAAGAGATTGTCTCTGACAGAGGAGATGAAGATGAAGAGGAAGAGGAATCACGAAAAAGTAGGTTCGGGCTTAACAAAAAGAGTAATGATGATGATGAAGAAAAGCCAAGGGGTGGTGATCTTGACATGGATGATGATGACATTGAGAAAGGTGAGTGATAATCGTTGATATATGGACATGATTGTTCTTTATTGTTATCTATTTAACGAAAATGAAGAATCATCTTTACATTTTTATAATGTGTTGATTTATATTTAGGGGATGACTCGGAGCATGAAAAGATTTTCACTGATGATGATGAAGCAGTCGGTAATGATCCTAATGAACGTAAAGAACTGAAGATCTTATGGCTCCTAAAATAGCAGGTCTGTGTTTACTATAATACTTCACTTGCAATGTACAAACTGTCTTTAACTAAATGTAGTAAATTTCTTTTGGTAATCACATTTATACGTTATTTTCTATAATACTTCATTTTGTCTTCATTTCTCTGTTACTAACAATTATCCAAGTTTGTCTACTTACTAAATATTGTATTCTTGAGTCTTTACTTTTAGTGGGTTTCCAACTTTCTTTTGACTTTACTTGCAGGATGAAGATGATAAAGAAAATGAAGAGGAGGGAGGGTTGAACAAATATGGCAAAGAGTTAAAGAAATTGCTCGGTAAGGCTAATGGGAAAAAGAGTTACTTAATATGATTGTTTTCACACAAAAAAAAAAACCAGTTTGACAAACAAACAAAAAAAAAAAAGAAAAAAAAATATCAACATCAGCAATTTAAAAACAATTATTTTATAATTAATTAATATAAATATATCAAATATAAGACACCAAATTCATTAAAATGAATAAAAAATTCTCCAAATGAATTAAAATATTAAAATAAAATTTTAAAAAAAAAACCAAAAATTAAAAAAATAATAATAATAAAATACCCCGCGGCGTAGCGCGGGTACAAACCTAGTATTTGTAATTACCAACACACTAATGCTACTAAGGCTGCCGAACGAGAAAATAAACATTACATTTGTCGTCTGGAAAAGCAAAATTAATAGACGAATATAGGAAATCGGAAAAGGAAAAGACATAATATGTGTCTGTTATTTAGTGTTAGTGTATGTATATGCGTGAGTGTTGTTGTGGGGAATCAGCAAAGGAAGAGATACAAGGTGGCTGCTTTTGTTTTGTTGTCGAAGTGCCTCAAAGCCACATGTAATCTCACATGCCTCCTATCTCCTTTTCTTTTTTCTTAATACATATCTCATTTATTTATCATAAAAAAAAAAAAAAGTTATAATCAATTGACAATAATCTATGATATTTGTGGAGTTTTACGACGTAAATCAGTTGTCTGTAAATGTAGCACTACCATAAAATATTGGTGCAACTTATATGATGCACACCATAACACTTAGATATGGACATTCAATGATATTATATATGATTTAGGTGTTGAACGGAGATGTAACTTTTAATTTAGTTTTTGGCTTTTATATAATCTTGAAACTCATCATATTAAGATTGAGGTTTTCTAAAAACAAAAGAAAAACTAGAAACTGTTTAACTTAGGTTTTTAGAACCAAAAACTATAATTCATTAAAATTGTACATCCGTCTACACCTATAGGGAAACTTAATCAGAAAAGAGATATACTTGGTGATGTATATTCTCTTTTAAAAAGTAGATTGAAGCTATCTTGCATGCAATTTCTTTCCCTTTCTGTGTCAACTTTTGCCGGCCACTCGGCGAATATTCTTATATCTACATCTAACTCTTCTATCCCATTTCATTCAATTTTCTACAGTCTTACTCTTACCACTCAAACTCGAAAGTCGAAACCTTTTTTGTTTTCTTTTACTTTTGAACTGAAGCTCGAGACCTTTCTATTCCTGGCTTTTCTTTATTGTTTTAAGAATATTCATGATTCGCATAATTTATGCATCATTATTATTCATTCATGCATGCGTTTTAAGTCCATACATATTGGGCCTACATGTGATAAACTAGGCCCATCATCAAATTTGATCATTGCGCACCGTTTCTTAGCTGTGTAAACGAATTAGTACTAGTGGAGTTTACCTTTCGTCCTAGAGTGACACGTGTTATCCACGTTTCAACACGTGTTAATCAGTTTGTTATGATTTGATGAGCTTCTAGCCTATAAGCCTATAGGATAACAATAACTGTAAAGAGTATCAAACGAGTCAGCGACACAGATAAATAATTTAAATGACAAAACTATTGGCCTTGTGTCTTGTCTTAAGCGCGTTATTTACGGTGGGCCACTGCACTGACCCGGAGGGTGACATCATCGTGAAAGACGACGGCCACCGCGTTGTTGTGGTGGAGTACGACAGAGACGGCAAAACCAACACTAGAGTCTTGATTTCACCGCCGGGAAAAGAAGAAAAAAAGAGAAAATACGAAGAAGGAGAAGGAGAAGTGTTTGGAGATGCGAAGAGAGAAACGACGTCGTCTCTGTCTCTTCCGGTAGAGGAGGAGCGTGAACACCATGCGTCGCCAGGGGAACTCATATGCGATGCGATCGGCAAGTGTAAGCACAAGATGGCGAGTGTGTTGGGGAGAGTCAAGGATCATACGTTGACCGGTGACGATCTTTCCGATGAAACGCCAAAAGAGGCAGTCACACGTGAGGCACGTGATGTGGAAGAGAAGGTGAAAGAAAGGGCGACAGAGAAGGCTGATAAAGCTGAAAACGTTTGGGAGAAGGCAAAGATAGGGGCAAGGGGGTTAGGGACGACGGTTGCGGCGGCGCTGAGGCTGAAGAAGATCGGGAGCGTGGTGGGTCTGATAGGGATCGCGGCGGCGTATGGGATGTGCGTGTGGGTGACGTTTGTGTCGAGCTACGTGTTGGCTTCAGTGCTAGGGAGGCAGCAATCCCGTGTGGTGCAGAGTAAGGTGTATTCGGTGTACTTCAAGGCAATCACTGCAGGGATTCTGGTTGGGTTGCTAGGACACGTCATCAGCCGGCGCCGGAAGGTTCTTACTGATGCGGTGGAGATGTGGCAGGCCGTTAACCTCTTGTTATCGATCCTTATGGTTGAAGCTAATGCGTCGTTTGTTGAGCCACGAGCCACCAAGGTTATATATCACTTCCAATTCATTTATTTTGAAATTGAAGTTTTAAATTGTAGGAAAATCTTTAATTCTGCTTCAGTTGTTTGGTTATTTACATTTAGATTATTTCGTATTTTCTTCCAACTTTAAGCATGTTAAACGAAATTTATTTTGTTAATGTTAAACTACTCTCTTTTTTTTGGGAAACATTTGATTTTAATTCGCTGGTGGAATGCCTAAAACTTACATGAATTATAAACCAATTTAAAGACAGACAACAATAAGCCCTTAAAGCCACCCCTGGATGTTGGATTTTGACAACATTTGGGGTTTCTATGTGAGTGAAACTTTTTTAGGTTTTAAGCATCGTATTATCAATATGTGTTGTGCAACAGGCAATGTTTGAGAAGATAAAAGCTGAAAAGGAAGATGGAAGAGGACTTGACACGTCAGAATCACAATCCAATGAAGCAGCGGCTCGAACCAGCGGTAAGAAAGTTAAAGAGAAGATGAATGAGGATGCGGTGAAGCAGAGACTAACGAAGCTGAGCGAGAGGCTGTGTAGGTTAAATGCGTACTCGTTGCGGCTAAATTTACTTACTCTTATGTCTCTCACTTGGTACTTCGTGTATCTCGGCCATCGACTCAGCCTTACTTGTTGAAGGATCGAGTCACTACGATGCATAATACATTAGTTGTTTTTGTGTGTTGTCTAGTTCAATGTTTGTGTTGTACAAATCTCTTGTGTGAATAATATTTTGATGCTTTATTTTAAGCCTAAGAGCATCTCCAATGGTAAGAACCCCTCATGGGTTCTTACCAAATTTTTTAATATAAATTTTGAATAATTGAAAGATAAGAACCTCACTAAATATTCTAAATTTTGTCCTCCTCCAATGGTAGAACCTCATTAGGGGTTCTTAAGAAGAAAAATTAATATTTTGGAAAATCATTTATTTTGTTACAATTTATAAACATATATAAAACCAAAATTATTTTACAAAATCAAAACTTGTGAATTATCTGAAGGAGATTCAATCAACCTCCAACACCAGAACATGACATGAGAAAGAGATACGTGGAAGAAAATCAATGTACTTGCATTTGCTCTAAAGTCTCCTCGCTTGCCTCCACCTCTCGATTTCCATTAGTAAGCTCAACCTTATCTCCCTCAACTCAGTTTCAATGTTGTCAACTGAACTCTGCATTCCACTGTCGTTTGATAATTCTGGAAGCCAAGAAAAGGTTATTGAATAAATTAAAACCAGTTTCTTAAATATACCAATGAATTTCCCTACGATATGGAAATCTGATTCATCACTATCAAGATGATTATAAACACACATGGTTCCAAGCCTAAAAGGCTACTTTACAACATAAATAACACTACTAATGTATCTCTCAAACACTTGAAACCAAAAGAGAAGAGGCTCCAAGAACTAGCAAGAAGTGATGGTTTAAGTTATGTTGTAAATGTCAGACAACATAAGAATTTTCAGTTAGTAGGAAGAAAAGATCTAGACAAGTACCGTCATAAAACTCCGCAGGTGTAGCGAGTTTGAGTGAGCTTTCAGCCCCTGCATCATCTTTTACCTCTGTGTTACTTGTGAAGCTTAATGATTTACGTAGGTTATAGAAATCTTAAAACTCAAGCTCCTTGTCTGCGTTTATTCTTACTTGTTCCAACATATAACTTTTCCATTCTAAGGTATTATTGGTCGCATTATTCCTTCCACTTATCTTTTCCTTCTGATTTGAGTGAAATCAACTAAACCTGCAGAGAAATCACCAAGACAAAGGAGAAAAATGCAGAAGTTAGTCTCTTTTGTAGTCAAACAATCTACAAGAACATGAGCAAGCAAGAAAAGTTGTTTATGATTCCATCAAGGATCAAACATTAATAAAATCTTAAAAAACATAACACTTATGAGCACTTGATTACTCTATCTCCTATATATCATGGTTGCATATCCTAAAAATCCAATGGCATAAAGTCCAGTCCTTTGTATTCAGATCACAAAATTAAATTCAGATATATATTTATAGGGAAGAAGGAATACACACAATTGGATCAGTAACAGCCTAAATTATCATCGATTAAACCTATACACCTAAATATATTAAATCTTAGAGCTAAGGTCAACTAGCAGCTGGTCATATATTGAAGGAGACGATTGCAAACTGTGGGGTCCTTGAGGAACGCATAAGCAAAGCATTAAACTAGAGAGTGAATAGAAAATACCAATCTAACTACTAACACAAATTATTTTGAGATCATTTCACGGATTAAAGCTGTATAAGGCATAAGTTGCTGAGTTTTAAGACATTTTATTTTGGCTGAGCTCAACCATTTCTGAATGAATAACTTGTCGAATGTCTGCAAAAACAATAACACACACAAAATGGAAAATTTCAAATCAATTATACTTAAATATTCAATATTTTTACATATATCTTCTAAAATCAAAGAAATCAGAGATATATATCACGAATTTGACTAATCACGATTTAGAAGAATGGATTCAATGAATATTTATGCCTAATTTCGTCTTCAATCATGGCTACCCCTAATTTCGAATAACCCTAATTCCACTAACATCAAAGAACCCTAACATCAATAACCCTAATTAATCAAAATCTACACATAAAATTAGATAGGTTCATACCTTTACAAAGATCTGGACTGGATAATTTTTGGCGTTGCAAAGCGTTGGTCGCCTTCGGCGAGAGAGAGAGATGAGAAAGAGAGAGTATCACGAACCAAAAAAAAAATCACAGATTTCTTTCACAGTCATCAACCAATACAAACATGCCACGTCATCATAAGAACCGATTCTTAAAGTCCTTAACTAAGAATCGGTTCTTACTAAATAGGGTCGACTGCCTAATTCACCCTCTATAGTGCTACTTCTGCGTCTTTCCCCCTAGACTATCAAGCTCTTGATTTTCCACCCCGAACTATAACATTGCTTTACAATTTTCCCCAAACTTATTTTGTCTGCCCAATTGCACATAAAAATCTAATTTCGCTAAATCACGTTCAATTTAGGTAAATCACGTTTAATTTTGGTAAATCGCGTTTACGATTGCAAAATAACCCGACCCATAACCAACTCCATTAAACCAAACTAAACCCAAATTCAATTCTCAAAATCGATTTCGATTTCAACCCAAAATCAAATTAAACCCAAATCCAATTAAAATTCAAAATAAACCCAAAATCTAATTCGATCCCAAATAAACCCAAACATAAACCCAAAATAAACCCAAATTTAACATAAACCCAAATTTAACACAAACCCAATTCCCAAATCGATTTGGGGATTTAGGGATTGTTCTTCACGACGAAAAAGAGAGATAGAGCTGGAGAGAGAGCTGAGCTTCACTTTCGCGACACAGAGTGATAGAGAGAGCTTCAGATACTTGGAGGAGGGAGAGCTTGTGAGAGAGAGCGTCTACTTTGCGAGAGAGAGAGAGAGAGAGAGAGAGAGAGAGAGAGAGAGAGAGAGAGAGAGAGGATGTGCCTACGATGACTGGAACGAGATGAACTCGAAGAAGATGTGCTCATGATTCTTTCTATCGCGAGCTCTCTCTAACGAAGCTCCTTCTCTCTATCTGCAAATCTCAGTCTCTTTAAAGCTCAATCTCTCTTTCTCTCAAACTTGTTCTCTATCGCGAAAAAAACTGGTGACTAACCCTAAATGCCCAATTTTAAGTTGAAATTGAAATCGATTTTGAGAATTGAATTTGGGTTTAGTTTGGTTTAATGGAGTTGGTTATGGGTCGGGTTATTTTGCAATCGTAAACGCGATTTACCAAAATTAAACGCAATTTACCTAAATTGAACGTGATTTAGCGAAATTAGATTTTTATGTGCAATTGGGCAGACAAAATAAGTTTGGGGGAAATTGTAAAGCAATGTTATAGTTCGGGGTGGAAAATCAAGAGCTTGATAGTCTAGGGGGAAAGACGCAGAAGTAGCACTATAGAGGGTGAATTAGGCAGTCGACCCTACTAAATAAGCTATTCTTCATTTAATTTTTTTTCAATAATGGGTTTAGAACCCCTGTTGGAACCCTCCGTTGGAGATGGTCTAAGGAACCAATATTCCCAGCACTTTTAAGACTCGTGTTTAGTGCAACTTGAGCAAAGAAATTAAAAACACAGGTAGGTCAAACTAGGGCTGGGCATTCGGATAGGTGATTTTAGTATCCGTTCGGGTTTTACAATTATTCGATTCGGTTTCGGTTCGGATCAGTTTTCGGATTTTTAAAATTTCAAAATTTGTTCAATTTTAATAAAAATTGGTTAAATTTTGATAAAATTTGGTTAAATTTTGCAAAAAATTGTATATTTTTAACAAAAATAACTAAATATTTTTGGATTTTTAGATTGTTTAACATATTTTTGTTATTTGGTGTTAAATTATAACTAAATATAGCTAATAATTTTGGATATATAGTTTTATTTCGGGTTTTCGGTTATACTTTTCGGTTTTCGGTTCGGTTCGGATTCGGTTCGGATAATTCGGATACAAACATTTAGAATCCGTTCGGATTCTATGACTATTAAATTCGGTTTCGGATTCAGATTTTTTGGTTCAGTTTCGGTTCGGTTTTCGGATTTCGGGTTTTTTGTCCACCCCTAATTCTAGGTCAAATTAATTCTCCAACACCAAGTTTGGCCCGGCAAAGCCTAACTATATACTATCTAAAATAAATACAATCGAGCTTGTTTAGCTCAGAATCAAAAGTTCAAATATTTGGTTAAGAACAAAGAAATTTCTAAGTGATTTATCTAAGCAAAAGTACAAGTGACACTACATGATTTGTTAAGTGAAAAAATGACATTTACCCCAAATATATAACAATAAATATAATTATTGAAATTAAATTTAAATACATAAAATTTTAACCTTCTAATATCCATTATTTTAAATTATAATTTTTTATATAACTGTATATATATATATATATATATATAGTTGTGACAATGGTCAATGAATAAGTTTTGTTATAAATCTTATTTAAAATTTATTTCCTTATGAACCATATGGAGTGAAGAAGAGAAGGTCATGAAATTTGATATATATTAATAATAAAAACAAAATTTAGAAATAAATTTAAATAATAGTTTTCAATTTATTGATATATAAGTTTGAAACAAATATTTAATAACAAAGAGAAATATATGGATTTTTTTGTCACTAAAAATCTAGATTTAGTTTTTAACTTTTTCAACATGAAATCTAGATATTTTTCTTTGTTAAAAGACTTAAAATATTAAAATGTTCCCTTTCTCATATTCTTACAAGACAACAAGTTGAAAGCTATTAATACATTGAATAAATAGTTAAATACATTGATTTAGAAATGTAACCAACTAACTAATTTCTGACAAAAACAATTGTGATATAGTGGAGGACAAAAAAATTAATTACATAACAAAAGTTCGCCTAGTATTGGTCAAGCAAATAAATAGGACAGTTGATAATTAAAAGGAAAATTAGTGGACGATAAGTTGACAGTTACGTAGAACATAAAATTTTATGACAACACTATTACATTTAAATTAAATAGACTATAACTTAATTTTGGTCATTAATTTTTCAATATTTCTGTATCATATAAAAATTAGTTTTTGAATTTTATTAATTTACATTTATTCACAAAGTTTGAACGGTAAATTATAATTTAAGAAACAAAAAAAACTATAAACAGATCAAATATATTATGCTTGAGTCTAATGTAGAATAGAAACTATCATATGTTCTTAGAAACATTATTTTGTTGTCTTCTCATTTTATTAATAATATTAAAAATAAAATAAAAACATATATATAAAAAAAAAAATAGTCCAACAAAAACCCAAACCAAACCTAAAAAAAATATAATCCATTAGAAAATAATTGGATTAACGCGGATCCAATTCTAAGAACACGCGTCACTCTAAGAACACGGCAACACGCGTCATTCAAAGCTCGAAACTAAATACACGTGTGACGATCTATAAACTATATATGTTATGAATAGGAAAAATAGAAATAAATATATAAAAAACAGCAAATATATATTTTAAAGTAAGAAATCTTATTATAATCCATTAGAAAATAATTGGATTGAATCGGATCCAATTCTAAGAACACGGCAACACGCGTCATTCAAAGCTCGAAACCAAAAACACGTGTGACGATCTATAAACTATATATGTTATGAATAGGAAAAGTAGAAATAAATATATAAAAAACAGCAAATATATATTTTGAAGGAAGAAATCTTATTGAATATTGCAAGTATGGTCATAAACAGGATTACATCATATTGTCCATTCTATCTAAATCTAAGCAATACAACACTAAGAAATCCCAGAGAGATCTATAGGATTTCCCCCTAGTCCTTCTTAATAGTGCATAACAAATCATAGAACAGGATTTTCAACATTATTAATCCGAACCATCTTAATTTGTAAACAATTAAAAAGCATGAAATAGAACATTATTATTTGAAAGGAGTTTATCCTCTCTTGATGATGGGTGCTCCTGCTTCAACAGCCTTGATCCTCTCCCCGATGGCTTTGAGCTTCTTCTCAACCACCTCGGCTGCTTTGGTCAGTTCTTCGGAATAGTCAGCATCTGTGGTGAGATCATTAAACGCAGCCAACAGCCCAAGTTCCATGGAACGCCTATAAAAGCGCTCTTTCTCCAATCTCTTCTCGGCATCTTGGACCATCCTTTTCATGAGATCAGTCTGGTCCATCATGTATTTGGTTTGCTTCTCCACCGGAAGCTCGCTTAACCTGTTAAGAAGAGAACGAACCTCGTTACGATTAGGCCAGAGTTCAGGACCTTCCCTGTATTCGCTATAAATGATAGCACAAGCAGGTAAACCACAAAGAATGGTCAATTCATTGAGTTTTTTCAATAAACCATCTTTGCGTTTTCTGTATGTAACTCGACGAGTGGAGTTATCAGAAATCAACTGGTGTGTAACTTTTCTTCTTCCCATGGTGAAGGAAAATAAGAAGGAGAAAAGGATTTGTGTGGTTTGAGACTAGATGGGTGAAATGTTTATATAGAGAGTTTCTAACTTTATTTTTTTGGCAGGTCCACAAAAAACGTTTTCTCAAATTGTAGAAAGTTTTTTATTTTATTGTTTTTAATTAAAAATATAGAAAGGTTTATGTAAGGTTCAAACCAAAAATAGCTATAAAAGCTTTCTAAATAAATAGATTTCTCTCATAAGAAGTTTTTTTTCATTTTATTATGTGTCTTGTGTTGGTTGGTCTAGTGAATAGGAAGGTAATATTTGCCAATTAATGTGCCCATATACGTTTTACCATATATAAAAACAAAAGGTTGAATTTTGTTTTTTTCCTTAGGACCAATTAGAAGAGGACCTGATGAGTTGTATACACGTAATTTTTGCTACATAGATTTATATACTATTATTTTATTACACTGTCGAAATTATTTTATTACACCAGCAGAGTAAATGACTACATGACACTAAAAATTTAAACTGGTAACGACAAAAGCCTATGCGTGAACAAAGAAACGGTTTTTTTTTTTTCTTTTACTTTTTCTTTCTTAATATTAGAGACTTATGAATAGTTCTATTAAAATAAATACGAAAAAGGCTATGCACTTTTGATAAAAAAAAAATTTATGTAACTATATAGGGTTTTATAATGTTTATAAGGATTTATAATTTGTGTTATAAGATGGTATTTTTGGATGAAAAATTCTAGTGGTAACTTTGAAAACTAATATCATGAAAGTAATATTTCTCAAATTTCACTATATCTTTTTTTTTTTTTTTATCATCTAGATTTATTATTTTATTACAAATTATTAGAACTGTTACATAGACGATTATACCACGGATAATTCCTTCTGAGACCTCTTGTAAATTTGTCTCCATTAATCTGCAAATTTATTAATAAATCGCAGTATCTGAGACTCGAACCTCATATCTCTTGGTGTAGAAGCATTAATGAACCCTTGGTCCAACTAGTTGGACCAAGACCAAGGGGGCTTCCACAATTTCACTACATCTAACTACGTAAAATATATGTAAAAATTATTGAAGCCATATATGTTGTATTATATTTAATCAACATTTGAAATGTCATAACATATATATAAACATAGTGTTGTTGGTTATAATAGTTGTATATTTCATAAAATCTTAGGGTGTTCAACTAGTATTTTTAAATTTTGTTATTGAAAATATTTTAATCATTATTTTGTGATTTTCTGATGATTTGGAATGATCTTTAATTGAAATTTGGAAATTTCATGGTTTTATGTGATAATTCTTAGGATTTCAATCAAAATGTTTGGTTGATACATGTCATGAAATCTTATCAAAATACAGCCTTTTTTCTATTGTGAGCAAACATGAATTCTAGACGAGACTTTTGAGAAACTAAAAAAATTTGAATCAAAATAATTGTCTTCTTGTAGCTCTATTTTAAATTTGGGATAAAACGAGATAAGATGTGATTGAATCCAAAAAATTTCATAGCTAAAAGTATGCTCTAAAATTTTATTTTTAAAAGGTGATAAACACTTTATCTTTGAATGAACAAAAGTGAAACATCAATATATGACATTCGAAAAACGAACTATAGATTAACCAAAAAAAATTCGTCATGGTTATAATATATATTTACCTCAATACCAACCATGTGGCATATGCTCCTCGGGGTTGAAGTATCACGTAGAGGTTTTGTGCGTCTTGCAAAGATCCGTCTCACCAAAGATCGACGATATTTGCAAACTATTCTGACCGATTTGACAGAGTTGTTTGTTTTACTGTCATTAACATTAAAAAAAAATTATAAATCAAAGGTTAGATCTCTAAATCAAGGCAAACTTCCAACAAAAAATATCAAAAAGTTAGTGCAACACCAAAAACTTTACAAGCTATATATTGACAGCATCAGTGATAACAATACATACCAATATCGCATTATTGCCATTGCTATCTTTTATCGCCGGTGACACCCAAATAAACAGAACAAGTTTGAATAGATTAGTCAATGAGAAGATATGAATATGTGGTAATTGAAATGAATGATACATAACCTATTTATATATTTAGTATTTGGGTGAAAAAATTGTTTTGTGTAACAGTATCTGCATATAAATCCACTTATTATACATGAAGGTACCGTTACACAAACAAATTTTATATGAATTTTATGAGTTAGTGCAGCATAAAAATATTAAACATATGCTTCATAATCTACTGATATGATTATTAATGCACTTTTAATATTTTAAAAAAATTAAAAGATATGCATATGTGGTAAAACAAAATGAATGATATATTACTTTTTAATTGAAATTTGGTGATAATTTTGTTTCTTGGAACTTTTCTTTATGCATGAAACGTTAAATTTTTTTCAGACGCGTATTGTACGTAAGCGATATGATTATTAATGTAAATTTAATTTTTTTAAAAATGAAAATATCTGCATATATATATATATATGGTGAAATGAAATTAATAATGACTTATTTATTTAGAAATTGGACGAAAAATAATTTTTGTAATTAGTATTATGTATGATATATTGTTCTTTTTCTGACACGTGTTGTAATCCAGTGATGTGATTAAAAATTTAAATTTAATATTTTGCAGTATAATATCTTGAAGAAAAAAAAAGTAGAAAATATATGTATACTATGACTAAAAACTATACAGAATCTGAAATCCGATCTTAAGAGTATGATATTTAAGGTCTCCGAATCTGAATCCATTGAACTACTTGCAGAAAGCCTACACTGGGGCCTAATTTTCCTCTTCAAGGAAAAAAAAATAGATAATTTATGTACACCATTGTCATATACTTAAACTTGCAAAGTTGCAAGATAAAGGGTTTTAAAAAAAGTGAAGAAGATCGAGAGTGACTGTCTGAAGTTTTATCAAGCGACCAAAGGGTTCAGACAAACTAGGCCCATATTTCGGCCCATTTAGTTTCTAGATAAATTGGCCCCACAAAGTTCTTAGTATTTGAGACTCAGTTGTTACTTGTGACTTGTGACTTGTGACTTGTGACTTGTGACTTGTGAGTAACTAGTAGAGAAATGTGAGTAGTGCACGTATCACGTTCATCAGCAATCATTATCTTTTCCTTGTGTGCACGTATTAGGTATAGGCATAAATATCCGTATCCGACGGATATCCGATTCTGTATCCGGATCCAAATTTAAAAAACGGATATTTGGAAAGAATATATACGGATATGGATTATTAGATTTCCGGATATGAATACAGATATTGAGAAAAATTTATATTGGATATCTGTATCCGACCAAATAATTTTTTTTTTAAATTTAGATTTTGTTTTATTTTGGACATTTAAATTTATCCCATATTTCTTTTGTCAAACTCAATTTTTTTTTTAATTCTAATTTTTTTTTTAATTCTCAATTTTATGATTATTATAATATTATTTGCAATACTTATATTTTTTAAAAATTGCAAACAAAAATTAGCCGGATACGAATATCTGGTTTCTCGGATACGAATATAGATAGTAAAATCACGGATATAAGGATATGGATACATATATCCTGAAAAAGTTGGATATCCATATCAATAACATAGCTAGCACGTATTGATAATATCAAATTATTATAATTTTTGAACTGTACAAGTTCCAGATTTTTAACCCATAATCTTTTTCGGTATTCCTGAATCCACATTTTTATTTAAATAATGTATTTATATACCAATAAAAGATTAAACTCTGAAAACCAATCCCCTTAGTATAGTACTTACTTATTATTATTTTTTATTTTTTTATTTTTTATATGTCGTCTTACATCAAACTTATCCCAAAAACAAAACTTGACATCATAAAAAATGTTTTCAACCAACAAATTTACAATCAACGAAACAAACGTAATCACAAAGTACGAATCAGTGTTCGGAATTTTGTTTTTGACATAATTTATATGCATGTGATGTGTATTTCTAAAAACCGAAAATCGTCACAACAGAGTTTTGAATATTCTGAAATTTTCTTGTTTTTCTTACACATATGAAAAGACAAAGTAACAGTCAAAATCCATCTTCTCTGCTTGTCCCAATGATATTAGCTGATAAGGTTTTATAACTTGAAAACAAAATAAGAATCAATCTGTGGACTATTTCAACTGAAATATGAAAACAATAAAAAAAAAATATGCCGTGGACTATATAATTTTGACTATTTGACTGATCTATCACAGACACCCTAAAAGACAACTTAGCCTAAATAAAAATTAGGATCATAGAATTGCACGTGGAAAATATATATATAAGTATAACCTTAGTTGCGCAGGACGAAGAGTTTTTGGCTTAAAAACCCATTTACCCTCCAAAGTTTCCACAGATATTTCTAATTCTCAATTGGTAAAAAAAAATGAAAATACCTGAAGAAGAAGTTGCACTTTTAGAAGCTTACGTCAGCGATTCCGTCGACCACCGTGGATTTCCCGCCGGAAAATCTTCCACCGGCGGATGGAGATCAGCATGGTTCATTATAGGTAAAAGATTTTAGGAGAATAAAAAAATAGAATCGATTTAACTTTTGTTTTCTTCCTCCTAAAATCCCAACCTTAAATCAGGTGTGGAAGTAGCAGAGAGGTTCGCTTACTTTGGAATTGCCTGCAATTTGATAACATACCTCACCGGACCACTCGGACAATCGACGGCGGCCGCCGCCGTGAACGTGAACACTTGGTCAGGAACTGCCTCGATGCTTCCTATTTTAGGAGCTTTCGTAGCAGACGCTTATCTTGGTCGTTACCGTACAATTCTTGTAGCTTCACTCATCTACATACTGGTACGGTACGGTATCTTCTAGTTAAAACGGTTTGATCCGGTTTGATTTTGCTATTATTTAAACCGGGATTAGATTATAATTTAGGGGATGGTTATTATTGGATTAACGTCCGGTTTGGTCGGTTATGCTTGGTTAAATTGACTTCCACAAGATCAGGAATGTGAATATTATAGCTTTGATATTGTTCGTATATTCTGGATTTTATGCTGTTTCGTAGATAGACTTAGATTGTCTCCAAAGAGCTCTATATATTGTACGTATCAGGAACTGAATATAACAACACAATTTCTCCGATTCTCTGTTTTGAGTTTAGTTATTATTATTACAGGGACTAGGACTATTGACATTGTCAGCTTCTTTAATCATGATGGGATTAACTGAGGAACGTAACGACGCTTCTGCTAAACCATCTTTTTGGGTGAATATATTATTCTTCTGTTCTTTGTATATGGTTGCGATCGGACAAGGTGGACACAAGCCGTGTGTTCAAGCGTTTGGTGCGGACCAATTTGATGTGGAAGATCCAAAGGAGGTAATAGCAAGAGGATCGTTTTTCAATTGGTGGTTCTTGAGTTTATCAGCTGGAATTAGCTTATCCATTCTTGTGGTTTCGTACGTGCAAGAAAATTTTAACTGGGCGTTTGGTTTTGGAATCCCTTGTTTGTTTATGGTTATGGCTCTTGTTATTTTCTTTCTCGGGAGAAAATTTTATAGATACCCAAAAAGACATAGCGAGGAGGTTAATAGTAATAACACTTTTGCTAGAATCGGTAGAGTTTTTGTTACTGCGTTCAAGAATCGGAAACTGAGTTTAGAACATTTGGGTCTGTTGGAGGATGGTGCGTCCGAGAAACGTAAAGGTCGGCTTGAGTAAGTTCCAAAATTCTTAATCATTTGAATATTTTTTGTTTACTACTTTTGAGTTAATATGAGTAATTATCTTGTGTGACAAGTTTCTTAGCAAAAGCGATGTTATCAGAAGAAGAAGGTACAGAGCCATGTAGTGGTAGGGATGTGGAAGACGCGAAGGCTTTGGTAAGGCTTATTCCGATATGGATCACATCGGTGATAAGTACGATCCCATACGCTCAATTCATGACTTTCTTCACGAAGCAAGGCGTTACGGTGGACAGAAGAATCTTACCGGGCTTAGAAATCCCAGCGGCTTCGTTATTGTCATTCATCGGTGTATCGATTCTCATCTCAGTCCCGATCTATGAGCATGTGTTTCTCCCAATAGCAAGAATGATTACCAAAAAGCCTTTTGGGATCACGATGCTCCAGAGAATAGGAGTCGGAATGGTGCTTTCAAGCTTCAATATGGTGCTATCAGCGTTGATAGAAGCGAAAAGGCTGAACATCGCTAGGGAACATGGGCTTCTTGATAGACCGGACGTAACCGTTCCAATGTCCATTTGGTGGTTCGTCCCTCAGTATTTGCTACTTGGTATGATCGATGTATTCTCTCTTGTGGGAACACAAGAGTTCTTCTACGACCAAGTCCCAACAGAGCTAAGGAGTATTGGTCTCGCCCTTTCTTTGAGTGCGATAGGTCTTTCGAGCTTCTTGAGTGGTTTTCTCATTACTGTGATTGATTGGGCTACCGGAAAAGACGGCTGGTTCAACACTAACCTGAACCGGGCCCATGTCGATTACTTTTACGGGTTGCTCGCAGCTTTCACCGCCGTTGCTTTCTTTGCGTTCTTGTTCATTTCCAAGATGTATGTGTATCGTCGGTTAGACCAAGTCTAAAAATTTGAAAGACAAGTCATGTTGATTTTCATATCATATATTTGGTTGTTACTTGTAAGTTACGTGTTTATAATTTGATTTAAACTTTTTTAACTATGATAAAATCCTTTTATAACATGATAAAATCATTTTGTTAAATATATATTTACAAAATGGTCAATATGATATTTGAATTCTATTTTTTTTTTAATTTAAGAATGATAAAATCCTTTTATAACAATGATAAAAGCATTTTGTGAAAATATAGTTACAAAATGGTTAACATGATATTCGAATTCTAATTTGTAAAACCAAAAAAAAAAATGTAAGTTTTCATTATTATTTTTAGAACTCATAATACTCTTTTTAGACTATCTCCAATGGTACTTCACTACTTCTTAAAAGGGAAAAAAATGAGGAAAATCTTACTCTAATGGTACATTATTTTGAAAGAAAATATGATTTTTATGAATAGTGTCCCCTCTTATTTTCCTTCAAAATGAGGTACCATGGCATTAGAGACGGATTTCCCTAATTTTTTTTTTAAAATGAGATATTTAAATATAAAATGAGTTTTTAAAAATAAATAATAAATCAAATATATTTGAAATATTCTATTTTGAGGGAACTATTTGAGAATTATAAGTTTTTTTTGTTTGTTAACAATTATAAATAAGTTTACATCATTTTGAAGGAAAAATGAAATAAACTATATTGGAAATGATCTTAGCATGTATAGGCTGTTAGAATATATAATCCAGTTTATATTAAAAAGTTGATCCAATTCCACTAAATTTAAACTAAACGGTGTAAAAATTTTACATAACGGATATATGGTTCTTAATTTAAGAAGTCGTGAACCCCTGATAGTTGACTTTTAATTGTATAACTAGAGAATAATCCGCGATGTGCATCACGGAAAAATATTTGTTTCATATTTTGTTAGTTCATATAATTATAAATTATTAGTAGTTTTTAGATTAGATTTATTTTATATTTTTAACATCTTATTAATTATTATTATATGTGTTTTATATTGTGTTAATTAAAATTACTTATATATAATTATTTGTGCAGTATTATGTTTGTAAACATATTTATTGGATTATTTAGATTATAACATAATTTGGTTGTAAAAGTTAAGTGGTTTTATGTATATATTTTCACATCATTCAAAAAATTTATAACAGTTTGATTTAGTCCAATATTAATTATTATCGATGATTAGAAATTTGATCCGAGATTCGTTATCACCCATCTTTATCTGCTCTGACCCGTCTTGATCTATTGAGCCGTCTTGATTCGTCATGATCCATTGTAAACTATATTGTGCAGCGCGAATAAATGTATGTTTCATATTTTGTTAGTTTATATAGTCAGATTATTATTAGTGTTTTAAATTATATTTATTTTATGTTTTTAGCATCTCATTAACTAATAAATATACTATATGATTTAGAAAGATCGAACTGATATAATTAATGAGTTAAATACAAATTATATCTAATCTATGTAGTGAACTAAAATTATGATATTTTAAATATTAAAGTATTATTAGTAAACCAAAACTATTATTTTAATGATATAATAATATATAAAACAATTCATGTCCGTTTTTAAAAAATCAAATCATAACATATATAGAAAAAATATATATAATTTTATTATAAAAACTATATGATTATTTAATTATTTACTAAACATATAATCAAAAAAAAAAAGAATATTAACAAATAATTAGTATGATTTAATTGGAGAAAAAATAGGAAGAGAGAGAATAATTAGTTAAATTAAATTTAAATTTAAAATTTAAATTAATTATATAATATGACTAATAATGTAAGTTCAATGGCAAATGATGTAATATAACACGTAAAGAAAGGTTAGTCTTGTTTTAACATCGCTTAAATAATAGTGTAGAGATTGACAAAAAGAATTTGCTGATATAAACAAAAACATGTAAAATATATAGCTCGTGTATCACTTATCCAAAAAAAAACAAATATGCGTAAGAGCAAAATAATAATATTGCATTACAAAATATATATATATATATATATATATATATATATGTATTACAAGAAATTTATAATGTGATTTAATCGTGTTTATTAGTTGCGTAAAACAGTACATTTAGCTAAAAATTCTATTTATATCCTCCAAAGGTTTCCGCAACAATTCAAAAATCTCAATTGGCTAGAAATGAAGATATCTGAAGAAGAAGTTGCACTTTTAGAAGATTGCGTTAGCGATTCAGTCGACCACCGTGGATTTCCCGCCGGAAAAACTTCCACCGGTGGATGGAGATCCGCCTTGTTCATTATAGGTGAAAGACATTAGAAAAAAACAAAGGGAATCGATATATATATATAGTTTTAGTTTTTTTCCTACTACAAACCCTAATCTTAAATTGTATATTTTCAGGTGTGGAAGTAGCAGAGAGATTCGCTTACTTTGGAATTGCATGCAACTTGATAACATACCTTACAGGACCACTCGGACAATCGACGGCAACCGCCGCCGTGAACGTGAACACATGGTCAGGAACGGGCTCGATGCTTCCTATTTTAGGAGCTTTCGTAGCAGACGCTTATCTTGGTCGTTACCGTACAATTCTTGCAGCTTCACTCATCTACATACTGGTACGATACCTTACGTCTTCTTGTAGTTAAACCGGTTTAATTTTGCTATAACTAAAACCGGGATTTAGCTTAATTTTGGGGATGGTTATTATTACAGGGCCTAGGACTATTGACACTATCAGCTTCTTTAGTCATAATGAAGTTATCTGTGCAACGTAACGACGCTTCCGCTAAACCGTCTTTTTGGGTAAATATATTATTCTTTTGTTCGTTGTATTTGGTTGCGATCGGACAAGGTGGACATAAGCCGTGTGTTCAAGCGTTTGGTGCGGACCAGTTTGATGCTGAAGATCCAAAGGAGGTAATAGCGAGAGGGTCGTTTTTCAATTGGTGGTTCATGAGTTTATCAGCTGGAGTTAGCTTATCGATTATTGTGGTTTCGTACGTGCAAGAAAATTTTAACTGGGCGTTTGGTTTTGGAATCCCTTGTTTGTTTATGGTTATGGCTCTTGTTATTTTCTTGCTCGGGAAAAAAATTTATAGATATCCAAAGAGACATGCCGAGGAGGTTAATAGTAATAACGCTTTTGCTAGAATCGGTAGAGTTTTTCTCGCTGCATTCAAAAATCGGAAACTGAGTTTAGAAGATTCGGATCTGTTGGAGGATGGTCCATCCGAGAAACGTAAAGATCGGCTTGAGTAAGTTCCAAAAATCTGAATCATTTAATATTTATTTGTTTACTCTTTCGATTTAAATTTGAGTTTTCTTGCGTGACAAGTTTCCTAGTTAAAGCCATGCTATTAGGAGAAGAAGGTGCAGAGCCATGTAGTGATAGGGACGTGGAAGACGCGAAGGCTTTGGTAAGGCTTATTCCGATATGGATCATATCGGTGATAAGCACGATTCCATATGCTCAAAACATGACTTTCTTCACCAAGCAAGGCGTCACGGTGGACAGAAGAATCTTACCTGGCTTTGAAATCCCAGCGGCGTATTTATTGTCATTCATCGGTGTGTCGGTTCTCATCTCAGTCCCGATCTATGAACATGTGTTTATCCGGATAGCTAGAAGGATTACCAAAAAGCCTTTTGGGATCACGATGCTCCAGAGAATAGGAGCCGGAATGGTGCTTTCAAGCTTCAATATGGTGCTCGCAGCGTTGATAGAAGCTAAAAGGTTGAATATCGCTAGGGAACATGGGCTTCTTGATAGACCGGACGTAACCGTTCCAATGTCCATTTGGTGGTTCGTCCCTCAGTATTTGTTAATTGGGATGATTGATGTGTTTACTCTGGTGGGAACACAAGAATTCTTTTACGACCAAGTCCCAACGGAGCTGAGGAGTATCGGTCTCGTACTTTCTTTGAGTGTGATGGGTCTTTCGAACTTCTTAAGCGGGTTTCTCATCACCGTGATTAATTGGGCTACTGGAAGAGACGGGTGGTTCAACACTAACCTGAACCGACCCCATATCGATTACTTTTACGGATTGCTCGCAGCTTTCACCGCCGTTGCTTTCTTTGCGTTCTTGTTCATTTCCAAGATGTATGTGTATCGTCGGTTAGACCAAGTCTAAGAACTTGTAACTTGTAAGACAAGTTGTGTTGATTTTCATATCATATATTTGGTTGTTACTTGTAAGTTACGTGTTTATAATTTGATTTTTTTTTTTTTTTTGTGTGCGTCAACGACACGCTTCTTTTTGTTTTAGTTAAATTATTTTTTGTTAAAGGGACACTTCATTTTATGAGTAAGATATAGAGCTGGCAAGTTATAAATGAGGTAGAACCTACAAACGTGTATATACCTAACATTGCAAACGCACACATTGGCTTTTAGTTTTACTTGTGTCTAGACATGCTTTTAGTTTGGTTTTTAAATCACAGACCTCTATATATAAACTTGTGTATCCTTGTGATTGTAAATTGATGGAAGATTTATACCGTTTTTCGCCACATGTGAGCCTACAAAGTACAAACGTTATCATATAAAAGTTATGAGACGGTTTTCTCTACCAAATGTGAGCAATTGTGAAAAAACCATAAACACGTATAAAATAAAACCCCAAAATTACTTTTTATTTTATAGTTTCATGGAGCTGTGACATCAACTTTTGTCCAAATGTTTAAAAGGGAAGAGAAAGATGTTATGTGAGCCTACAAATTTAGCCATCCAGCAAACTACAGCACCATCATTTTACATGATTATCTATACAGTTTTGATATAAATATTTTGAGAGGTGGTAATTTGCTAAAAAAAAGTTGTGATTACTAATTACTGATCTAAAATAGTATATGACAGACAAGTGTGCCACACAATCTAAAACCTTGAAGTAGAGCACCGTCCAAATTGTGAGCATATGCAACCACTAAATCAATGTCGAAAGCACAGTTTCTAATTATTAAAGAAAAAAAAACACGTTTTTGTAGGCCCACATTTTATTGATACGTTTTAGATGTTGTGACATTACGTGTTTTTGCTTTGTGCGAAAGCCAAAGTTGATGTCACAGCTCCATGAAACTATACGATAAGGTCGTACAAGTTGGTTTCACAACTCCAAGGGATCCATTGGTTTTAGATATTTCGAAATATCCACTAACTATTATTTTCATTAAAAAAAAGATGGTTTTGTTTCAATTAAAAAAAAAAAAAAAAAAAGATGGTTATTTAGATAGATATTTTGAAGTGTGTGTTTGTCCGATTCGTATATTGCAAAAGAATCTTATCCTCCATGAAAGATTCGCTGAGGATATGGGGATTTTGAGATTAGAGGACATGAGGACCAGAAAAAACGACAAAAATTTTGAAAATCTAGTTATGATTTCAATTAGACCAAAGGTTTAGACAGTCGTTAAACATGGCTGAATCAATACAAGGAGGAGGATAAAAATAAGTACATTAATTGCATCATTACATGAATCTAGCCTTGTGAATGAGCCATTACAGCTAACTGATCACCAACTTGATTATTGTCGCGTTGAACACAAAGAAAGTCAAGTTGTCGAAATCGATGAGCCTGTACACGTCGTCTCTTAATAAGCCAATAATTTTGTTGACAGTCTCTTTCCATAATAACACTCCGAAATCCTCTAATCTGCTCCAGTGATCAGTTGTTTCTTTGAAATATATGTTCATGTAAAATGGGTCGACGTGTCAGCCCATTAAATTTCTTTCACCGGTACCATTAGAAGTTGATGAAAAAACTGGGGCACCCGAGTTGTACACGTTACACGTTCAGCTACTACATAAAAAATTTAATAAGAAAATAAAGACTTTTACTCCCGTCTACTTAATACATGAAAGTTTCTAATAAATTTTTCAAGATCATATAATGTTTCTTTTCTTTTCTTTTTTGCATATTTTGAAGCCTTTGTCCCTGTTTGTTTTTCATCCACATACAGTATGCAACAAAAAGTAAGAAAATCACAAAATCTTTGTACTTGCAATGACAGCTAATAAAGTTGTAATGTGTAATACGGAGAAGATTAATTCTGCAATAATATTTTTCCTTTTCACTAATTTATCAAAGAAATTATTGTGTGAATGGGTCATTTTTGAAAAGTAATTAGGAGAACGGGCAAAATACTATTTAAAATTGGATAAAAAGACCAATCACTGTAGTTTTGAGAGGTAAGTGGCTGTGTGATAGAGCAGTCTTAGATGACATGTTTACCCTTACGAAAAAAAATTCTCTTTTTTCTAACTTTTTTCTTCAACTACTTTTTCCCTCCCCCCAAAATCTTATACCTTAATTTTTTTTAAAAATTAAAAATTAAAAATTTACCATAGCTAAATATTAATCTTTAATTTTTTTTTGTGAATCTAAAAATTTCAATTTTGTTATATTTTACGGATTTGTAAAGTTTCATTCTATTTTATCTTAATCATGTACACTATCATATCTGGTACACCAATATATCATGTACACCACTATATAATGTACACCACTATGTCTCGTATACTACTATATCACATACATTGGCATGTCATGTACACTACTATATTTTATAAAAAATAGTGTACAAGATACAACGATATAAAAAATGGTATACGGGACTTGGTGGTGTATAAGATAGTTTACAAATGTTATGTAAATATGGCGGTGTACAAGATGGTGTACGTGATATGACAGTGTACAAGATATTATACATTATAATTCATTGGTGTACATTTCAATTTGAATTGGTGTACAATAAAATAGTGTACATTTCAATTTGAACTAGTGTACATTAAAATGGTGTACGTTTTTATTTGAAACCAATCCAATTTCACTTATTTCATGTGTCTCACAATTTAAATGGATCAAAAATATTAGAAAATATGTGTGTTTCTATTTTGAATATAAATGACAATGCACAATTTGTTACATATGTTTCATTTTTGAAATGGTGTAAGTTTCTATTTTGAAATGATGCATGTTTCCAATTTAAAATTATGTACATTTCAATTTGAATTGGTGTACATTAAAATGGCTAAACACGATGATTACAACTATAATGTTTCTAAATATCGTTATAGCATTTGTAACTATTTAAAAAATTAATTTGAATTGGTATACATTAAAATGGCTAAACACGATGATTACAACAATAATGTTTTTAAATATCGTTATAGCATTTGTAACGATTTATAAAAAAAAGTGAAGTTCAAAATTATTTATATTATAATGATTTTTGTACACCATTTTTTTTTACATAACGTACACCAATAGTGGTGTACGAGATGTACATGACATCATGCTGTACATGATATAACGGTG
Organism: Barbarea vulgaris; assembly: GCA_963667165.1. Lineage (NCBI taxonomy): Eukaryota > Viridiplantae > Streptophyta > Magnoliopsida > Brassicales > Brassicaceae > Barbarea > Barbarea vulgaris. The sequence continues at coordinate 22,527,109 of OY763889.1, forward strand.
TAGAGATATGGTAGTGTATTGATAGTGTACGAAATTGTGATACAATAAAATAAAATTTTACAAATCTGTAAAATATAACAAAATTGAACTTCCTAAATTTAAAAAAAAGTTAAAGATTAATATTTGGATGCATTAATTATTTAATGGAAATTTTATAAGAAAATCAAATTATAAGATTTTTGGGGAGAATAAGTTGAGAAGAGAGAGAAAATTTTACTTTTTTTGTCACATATTAGACATAATTTTTTTTTCCGTCAAATATCTAATGATGGCAATTTCGTAATTCCAACTAAAACAGAATGACACACATGTAACACTCTATTCTGTAAATAGTGTCAATTGGCTTGATTTACCAATATTGAATAGTGATTAGCCCATTTAGCCAATTACTTAAAAACAACCATCACTATCAGCAAATTAACTCTTTGGATCTGAATGGTGATAATTAAAAAGCCGAATTTAAAGCGGTTTTTTCAAAACTGCACTATAAACACCAATCAATAAATTTTTTAAAAAGTTTGCGGTTTAAAAAAAAAGAATTGCAGATTTGGATTTATATGTATTTGTGTGTGTTGGATAAAAAACCGCACTTTAAAAACGCACCATAGATAATACCTAACGGTCCAAAAAAACCGCACGAACCACCGTTAAACCATATCACATCTTTAATCCGCATTTTCAACATTACCAAACCGAACCTTTATCAAACACCTACAAAAAAACGTGTTAACAAAAGTAAGGTGAACTATATTCTATAGATAACGCCAACGACAACGACCTTAACCAATCAGATTTTTCCTTATATGGGACGTAAAAAGTAATAATGCACATGGGTAGATTATACAACCTTAAAGTATAAAAAGCAAGTGACAGCTAAACAGTAGGACACGAAATAATTAAATCCAGTGAATGGCCTACAAGGCTACAAGTCCAATTAAAGGCAATTTATAAGCGAAAGCAACTACAGATTTCTACAGTATGAATTTTAGAAGAAAAAGAAGAAGTTAATTAATGCTGGATATTCACAAACAGTACTAGCAAGATAAAATGTTCACTTTTTATTCATCAAAATTGTTTGTACACGTAAATTGTTAACTGAATAACTGTTAAAAAGTGGCTTACGAAGTTGTTTAAATAACACTGCATTTTCTTTAAATTATAATTTGTAAACAATTTTGAATTTCCACTATTTACCTTCTCGACTCCTAATAAACTTTTTATATAATGGGGATGAAGCATAATAAAGAAATTAGCCAATCTGTAAGACTGTAATTAACCAGCACTTGATTTTAAGAATCCATAATACAAAATTTTGGTGTATGGATCATATATTTAGTGTATCAATTTTAGTGTACTAAATTATATAGTTATATAAAAAATCATATTGTTTATGGATCTTGATATTGGTCAAAGTTATGATCCAATAATAACCTTTTAATGACTTTTGATTGATATAAAATGAGGAAACATAAAACTGATAAAAACATACACCGCAGATTAAATTGGTTTAAATTAGTCAAATATTATAGAGGACTCTAGTACATGCAGCTTGTGAGACTAACACCCGTGCAAAAACAAATTACACATAATCCGAAAATAATAGTAGATCGTAGATGTAACTAGTTCTTTTTTGTTTCTTTAATAATATGAATATATTTATAAATAAAACTTGTTTTTACAAACAATTTTTGGTGAAACTTTTAGTTACATTAGACCAAAACAAAGATATATATATATATATATATATTTTTATATATAATCAGTTCTTTGACGTAGGTAGATTGTTGAAATACAAACCAACATTTCACATTGAAAGATTAAAAAGGTAATAGTCTAATATATAAGTCAGGCTAATTTCAATTAGTATGAAATATTTTAAAAATGAGTCCAATAACAAATTCGTGTGGGGTTCTCACTTGGTTCAAAGTGGACAATATAATATTAATAATGGAATTGACTTGGGGTTGCAGCAGAGATATATACAATATACTCTCCTCTCACATACTCATTTGATTGTGACATTACTATCCAGGAAAAAAAAAAACAAAAACAAAAAACCATAAACTTGAAATATAAATAGCTACGCATGACTAACAGAATTATTTTTATATATATATATATATATATATATATATATTTTAAAGAGATTCCTCATCTCAGTGACGACGAGAAATGGGGATACTCGAGGAAGAAGTTGCATTTCTTGAAGATTCCGTAAGCGACTCCGTCGACCACCGTGGAATTCCCGCCAGTGGATGGAGATCCGCCTGATACATTATAGGTAAAGGACAGTTTTGTGATTTGTTTTTGTAGTTGGAGCTCCTAATTAGTTAAATCTTAGTTTTATGAGTTAATTTTGTTTTCTTGAAACTTAATAGCTTACCTCACCGGACCTCTCGGATAATCCACGGCGACCGCCGCCGTAAACGTGAACACTTGGTCAGGAACCGCCTCGATACTTACTGTTTTAGGAGTTTTCATCGCAGACGCTTATCTCGGTCGTTACTGTACCATTGTTGTTGCTTCACTCATCTACATACTTGTAAGTGTTAAAAACTTGTTGCAGAACAGAGTTTAAGAGATAAAATAAATAAAAACAGAGTAATTATGTCTATTTTCAAATACGGAACACACAACTTTATTAATGAAAAACTGTAGGTTTTATTTACATCATGACAATATTTGTTTTAAGTATAAACAAACAGACACAATTGATCAATGAAGATATCTGAAGAAGAAGTTGCACTTTTAGAAGATTGCGTTAGCGATTCAGTCGACCACCATGGATTTCCCGCCGGAAAAACTTCCACCGGTGGATGGAGATCCGCCTTGTTCATTATAGGTGAAAGACATTAGAAAAAAACAAATGGAATCGATATATATATATATATAGTTTTAGTTTTTTTCCTACTACATAAACCCTAATCTTAAATTGTATATTTTCAGGTGTGGAAGTAGCAGAGAGATTCGCTTACTTTGGAATTGCATGCAACTTGATAACATACCTTACAGGACCACTCGGACAATCGACGGCAACCGCCGCCGTGAACGTGAACACATGGTCCGGAACGGGCTCGATGCTTCCTATTTTAGGAGCTTTCGTAGCAGACGCTTATCTTGGTCGTTACCGTACAATTCTTGCAGCTTCACTCATCTACATACTGGTACGATACTACCTTATGTCTTCTTGTAGTTAAACCGGTTTAATTTTGCTATAACTAAAACCGGGATTTAGCTTACTTTAGGGGATGGTTATTATGACAGGGCCTAGGACTACTGACATTATCAGCTTGTTTAGTCATAATGGAATTATCTGTGCAACGTAACGACGCTTCCGCTAAACCGTCTTTTTGGGTGAATATATTATTCTTCTGTTCGTTGTATTTGGTTGCGATCGGACAAGGTGGACATAAGCCGTGTGTTCAAGCGTTTGGTGCGGACCAGTTTGATGCTGAAGATCCGAAGGAGGTAATAGCGAGAGGGTCGTTTTTCAATTGGTGGTTCATGAGTTTATCAGCTGGAACCAGCTTATCGATTATTGTGGTTTCGTATGTGCAAGAAAATTTTAACTGGGCGTTTGGTTTTGGAATCCCTTGTTTGTTTATGGTTATGGCTCTTGTTATTTTCTTGCTCGGGAAAAAAATTTATAGATACCCAAAGAGACATGCTGAGGAGGTTGATAGTAATAACGCTTTTGCAAGAATCGGTAGAGTTTTTCTCGTTGCGTTCAAGAATCGGAAACTGAGTTTAGAACATTCGGGTCTGTTGGAGGATGGTCCATCCGAGAAACGTAAAGGTCGGCTTGAGTAAGTTCCCAAAATTCTTAATCATTTCATTATTTTTTTGTTTACTCGTTTGACTTAACTTGAGTTTTCTTGCGTGACAAGTTTCCTAGTTAAAGCCATGCTATTAGGAGAAGAAGGTGCAGAGCCATGTAGTGATAGGGACGTGGAAGACGCGAAGGCTTTGGTAAGGCTTATTCCGATATGGATCATATCGGTGATAAGCACGATTCCATATGCTCAAAACATGACTTTCTTCACCAAGCAAGGCGTCACGGTGGACAGAAGAATCTTACCTGGCTTTGAAATCCCAGCGGCGTATTTATTGTCATTCATCGGTGTGTCGGTTCTCATCTCAGTCCCGATCTATGAACATGTGTTTATCCGGATAGCTAGAAGGATTACCAAAAAGCCTTTTGGGATCACGATGCTCCAGAGAATAGGAGCCGGAATGGTGCTTTCAAGCTTCAATATGGTGCTCGCAGCGTTGATAGAAGCTAAAAGGTTGAATATCGCTAGGGAACATGGGCTTCTTGATAGACCGGACGTAACCGTTCCAATGTCCATTTGGTGGTTCGTCCCTCAGTATTTGTTAATTGGGATGATTGATGTGTTTTCTCTGGTGGGAACACAAGAGTACTTCTACGACCAAGTCCCAACAGAGCTAAGGAGTATTGGTCTCGCCCTTTCTTTGAGTGCGATAGGTCTTTCGAGCTTCTTGAGTGGTTTTCTCATTACTGTGATTGATTGGGCTACCGGAAAAGACGGCTGGTTCAACACTAACCTGAACCGAGCCCATGTCGATTACTTTTACGGGTTGCTCGCAGCTTTCACCGCCGTTGCTTTCTTTGCGTTCTTGTTCATTTCCAAGATGTATGTGTATCGTCGGTTAGACCAAGTCTAAGAACTTGTAAGACACGTTGTGTTGAATTTCATATCATATATTTGGTTCTTACTTGTAAGTTACGTGTTTATAATTTGATTTGTTTTATTTTATTTTTTTGTGTGTCAACGACACGCTTCTTTTTGTTTTAGTTAAATTATTTTTTTAATAAAGGGACAGTACGCTTCATTTTATTAATAAGATATAGAGCTGGCAAGATAGAGATGAGGTATAGATATAGGTGTCAATTGGGCTGTCCAACGCCCAATTGGGCGCGCCCAGATGGACCATAATTTTTATGGGCGCTGTTTGGTTGGTCCATAATGGACATTGGTCCCAAAATGGTCTATGCCCAATAAAACCTATGTCCATATGGGCATGATCATGGACGCCCAATTTAATTTTTATTATTTTTTTCTACAATTTGACTAATAATAATCTTCATTAATTAAGATTTTTAAATATATAATTAATAACTCATCTAATATAACTAATAATTAACAATTTATCTAATTTTCCCGCAAAAACGGATCTGTAATTTTTCCGACAAAAAAACGGATCCACAATTTTTCTGATAAAAACGGAACTGTAGTTTTCCCGTAAAAAACGGATCTGCAATTTTTCCACCAAAAACGGATCCGTGATTTTTCCGCCAAAAACGGATCCGCGATTTTTCCGCCGGATTCACAAATTTTCCCGCCAAAAACGGATTCACAAATTTTCCCGCCAAAAACGGATCCGCGATTTTTCCGCCAAAAACGGATTCGCAAATTTTCCCGCCAAAAACGGATCCGCGATTTTTCCGCCAAAAACGGATTCACAAATTTTCCCGCCAAAAACGGATCCGCAATTTTTCCGCCAAAAACGGATTCACAAATTTTCCCGCCAAAAAACGGATCCGCAATTTTTTCCGCCAAAAACGGATTCACATTTTTTTCCGCCACAACAGATTCTGTTATTTTCCCGCCAAAAAACAGATTCTGTTATTTTTCCGCAAAAAAATGAGGTATAGTCTATACCGTATAGAGCCTACAAACGTATACCTATCATTGCAAAAGCACACATTGGAATACGGTCGTGCAAGTTGGTTTCACAACTCCAAGGGATCCATTGGTTTTAGATATCTCAAAATATCCAATAACTATTGTTTTCATAAAAAAAAAAAGATGGTTTTGTTTCAATTTAAAAAAAAAAAGAAAGAAAGAAAAAGATGGTTACTTAGATAGATATTTTGAAGTGTGTGTTTGTCCGATTCGTATATTGCAAAAGAATCTTATCCTCCATGAAAGATTCGCTGAGGATATGGGGATTTTGAGATTAGAGGACATGAGGACCAGAAAAAACGACAAAAATTTTGAAAATCTAGTTATGATTTCAATTAGACCAAAGGTTTAGACAGTCGTTAAACATGGCTGAATCAATACAAGGAGGAGGATAAAAATAAGTACATTAATTGCATCATTACATGAATCTAGCCTTGTGAATGAGCCATTACAGCTAACTGATCACCAACTTGATTATTGTCGCGTTGAACACAAAGAAAGTCAAGTTGTCGAAATCGATGAGCCTGTACACGTCGTCTCTTAATAAGCCAATAATTTTGTTGACAGTCTCTTTCCATAATAACACTCCGAAATCCTCTAATCTGCTCCAGTGATCAGTTGTTTCTTTGAAATATATGTTCATGTAAAATGGGTCGACGTGTCAGCCCATTAAATTTCTTTCACCGGTACCATTAGAAGTTGATGAAAAAACTGGGGCACCCGAGTTGTACACGTTACACGTTCAGCTACTACATAAAAAATTTAATAAGAAAATAAAGACTTTTTATTAAATTATTAATATAAAAAATATAACAAAATTGAATTTTCTAGATTAAAAAAAAAAAAGTTAAAAATTAATATTTGGATGCATTAATTATTTAATAGAAACTTTATAAAAAAATCAAATTATAAGATTTTTTGGGAGAATAAGTTCAGAAGAGAGAGAAAATTTTACTTTTTTATCACATATTAGACATAATTTTTTTTTTCTGTCAAATATCTAATGGTGACAGTTTCGTAATTCCAACTAAAACAGAAGAACATACCTGTAACACTTAATTCTGTAAATAGTGCTAATTAGCTTGATTTGCCCATATTGAATAGTGATTAGCCCATTTAGCCAATTATTTAAAAAAAAAATCCTATCGGTAAATTAACTCTTTATCAAACACCTACAAAAAAACGTGTTAACAAAAGTAAGGTGAACTATATTCTATAGATAACGCCAACGACAACGACCTTAACCAATCAGATTTTTCCTTATATGGGACGTAAAAAGTAATAATGCACATGGGTAGATTATACAACCTTAAAGTATAAAAAGCAAGTGACAGCTAAACAGTAGGACACGAAATAATTAAATCCAGTGAATGGCCTACAAGGCTACAAGTCCAATTAAAGGCAATTTATAAGCGAAAGCAACTACAGATTTCTACAGTATGAATTTTAGAAGAAAAAGAAGAAGTTAATTAATGCTGGATATTCACAAACAGTACTAGCAAGATAAAATGTTCACTTTTTATTCATCAAAATTGTTTGTACACGTAAATTGTTAACTGAATAACTGTTAAAAAGTGGCTTACGAAGTTGTTTAAATAACACTGCATTTTCTTTAAATTATAATTTGTAAACAATTTTAAATTTCCACTATTTACCTTCTCGACTCCTAATAAACTTTCTATATAATGCGGATGAAGCATAATAAAGAAATTAGCCAATCTGTAAGACTGTAACCAACACTTGATTTTAAGAATCCATAATACAAAATTTTGGTATATGGATCATATATTTAGTGTATCAATTTTAGTGTACTAAATTATATAGTTATATAAAAAATCATATTGTTTATGGATGTTGATATTGGTCAAAGTTATGATCCAATAATAACCCTTTAATGACTTTTGATTGATATAAAATGAGGAAACATAAAACTGATAAAAACATACACCGCAGATTAAATGGGTTTAAATTAGTCAAATATTATAGAGGACTTTAGTACATGCAGCTTGTAAGACTAAGAGCAGTTCCAATGATGGATTGCTTACATAGAAACTCTATTATAATAATGAAAAAAATAAAAAATGAGAGGAGAGAAGGTGGATACGTCTCTTCCTCAAGAGACGCTCGAGAGATCATATATACACTTACTTTCTGTTAATTGGTTCACAATTTTTTAAAATAATAAAAATTTAATTAAATAATATAATTATATCAAAAGTAATACTATTTTATTTTTGAGAGATTCACCATTGTGTCTCCTGATGTACATGCCCTAAAAGCACCATTAGTGGTGAGAGACCCATTGAGTCTCTCACCAATATAATATTATTATTTTTGATTAACTTTATTGTTAGAATTTTTTCACTTCCATTGGTGAGAGACTCACTAAGTCTTTCATGAATATATATTTTTTTTGTAGTTTAATATTTTAGTGTGATTTAACTTGAATATTTATTTTTACTTTTAATTTAAACTAAAATATTTATAATTAATATTTTTGAAATCATATCAAAACATATTTTTAATTTGTAAAAATTTTATTTGTTCTAATATTTTATATGTTCTAATATTTATTTTTAAAAATATTTATTTGTTGAAAACAAATTTAATTTTTTAATTTTTAATCTTTTAATAATATAAAGATATTTTTTATATTTTATTTTTTCTAATATTTTATATATGTATTAATTAAAATAATATTAATTTGATATTATTGTAATTTTAACTAATAATAATTAAAATAATATTAATATATAATTTAAATTCATGCATAATGGAACTTGTTAGATAGATAATTTTATTTTATGGTTTATAAAAAAATTAAAAATGAAAAATATTGACATATAAATAATTTAATTAACTTTAAAATTATTTTAAAATTTATTTATCACAATAAAAGCTGAATCATCCAGAAAGTGAAATATGGATGAGAGAAAGGTTTCTTGAGACGTTCTCAAAATTTCTCAAATGAGAACCGATTCTCACTCATTTTTATTAAAAAATATTATTATAATTATTTTTAATTAATTTTAATGATGAGAGACTTGGTGAGAGCCTCCCACTAATGGTGCTCTAACATCCGGGCAAAAACAAATTACACATAATCCTAAAATAATAGTAGATCGTAGATGTAATTAGTTCTTTTTTTTTAATAATATGAATATATTTATAAATGAAACTTGATTTTACAAACAATTTTAGGTGAAACTTTTAGTTGCATTAGACCAAAACAAAGATTAAAATATATATATATATATATATATATATATATTATCAGTTTTTTGACGTAGGTAGATTGTTGAAATACAAACCAACATTTCACATTGAAATATTAAAAAGGTAATAGTCTAATATATAAGTCAAGCTAATCTTCAATTAGTATGAAACTAGAAAGTAATCCGCGCTGTGCATCGCGGAGAAATATTTGCTTCATATTTTGTTAGTTCATATAATTATAAATTAATAATAGTTTTTAGATTAGATTTATTTTATGTTTTTAATATTTTATTAATTATTATTATATGTGGTTTATGTTGTGTTAGTTAGAATTACTTATATATAATTATCTATGTGCAGTATTATGTTTGTAAACATATTTATTAGATCATTTAGATTATAACATAATTTGGTTGTAAAAGTTAAGTGGTGTTATGTATATATATGCACATCATTCAAAAAATTTATAACAGTTTGATTAGTTTAATATTAATTATTATCAATGATTAGAAATTTGATCCGAGATTCGTCATCATCCATCATTATCTGTTCTAACCCGTCTTGATCCATTTACCCGTTTTGATTCGTCATGAACTATTGTAAACTATATTGTGCAGCGCGAATAAATGTATGGTTCATATTTTCTTAGTTTATATAGTCATAGATTATTATTAGTGTTTTAAATTATATTTATTTTATGCTTTTAGTATTTCATTAAGTAATAGATATACTATATGATTTAGAAAGATCGAACTTATAGAATTAGTGAGTGAAATACAAATTATATCTAATATATGTAGTGAATTAAAATTATCATATTTTAAATGTTAAACTATTATTGGTAAACCAAAACTATTATTTCAATGATATAATAATATATAAAACAATTCATGTCCGTTTAAAAAAAATCAAATCATAACATATATAGAAAAATATATATAATTTTATTATAAAAATTATATGATTATTTAATTATTTATTAAACATATAATCAAATAAAAATAAAAAGAGAAAAGAATATTAACAAATAATTAGTATGATTTAATTGGAGAGAAAATAGAAAGAGATAAAATAATCAGTTAAATTAAATTTAAATTTAAACTAATTATATAATATGACTAATAATGTAAGTTTAATGGCAAATGATGTAATATAACACGTAAAGAAAGTTTAATCTTGTTTTAATATTGCTTAAATAATAGTGTAGAGATATTTTAAGAATGAGCCCAATAACAAATACATGCGGGATTGTCACTTGGTCCAAAATGGACAATATCATATTAATGGGGAAATTGACGGGGGCTCAGAGATATGTACAATATACTCTCCTCTCACATACTCATCTGATTGTGACATTACTATCCAGGAAAAAAAAAACAAAAACAAAAACAAAAAACCATAAACTTCAAATATAAATAGCTACGCATGACTAACAGAATTATTTATATATATATATATATATATATATTTTAAAGAGATTCCTCATCTCAGTGACGACGAGAAATGGGGATACTCGAGGAAGAAGTTGCCTTTCTTGAAGATTACGTAAGCGACTCCGTCGACCACCGTGGAATTCCCGCCTGATACATTATAGGTAAAGGACAGTTTTGTGATTTGTTTTTGTAGTTGGAGCTCCTAATTAGTTAAATCTTAGTTTTATGAGTTAATTTTGTTTTCTTGGAACTTAGTAGCTTACCTCACCGGACCTCTCGGATAATCCACGGCGACCGTCGCCGTAAACGTGAACACTTGGTCAGGAACCGCCTCGATACTTTCCTGTTTAGAAGTTTTCATCGCAGACGCTTATCTCGGTCGTTACCGTATCACTGTTGTTGCTACACTCATCTACATACTTGTAAGTGTTAAAAACTTGTTGGAGAACTTGAGGAAGAGAAATAAAAACACAGTAATTATCTCTCTTTTTAAATACCAAAAACACACAACTTTATTAATGAAAAACTGTAGGTTTTGCATTATGACAATATTTGTTTAAATATAAATATACAGACACACAAGTGAAAAGACACAACACAACTTAATCTAAACATCACACAATTCTAAAATAATTAAGACATAAACTCAATTATACCAACAGTAAGTTGTAACGGTCTCCTCTCCAACTCCAATTTTTCAAATCATATATTAGAAATTTTACTAAAATTTGGAGAGATATACTGTATTATTACATGGACTAGGTTTGCATAATTTGCAAAAAGAATTTGCTGATAGAAACAAAACATGTAAAATAGCAACGAGCCCCCGTGTCTCCAAATCTTGGTCACTATCTCTATGGTTGTGCTCTCTACACGTTATTATCTCTCTCTCACACATCATCTCTCTGTATAGTTTTTACTAGCTTTGTCGCCTTATATTTGAATTCTAATTTTAAAAACAAAAATTGTAAGTTTTCATTATTATTTTTAAGACTCATAATAATTTTTCTAAACCATCTCCAATGGTAGGGAAATATTAATTTCTCCAATGGTACATTATTTTGAAGGAAAATATGAGTTTTATGAATAGTGTTCTCTCATATTTTCTTTCAAAATGATGTATCATGGCGTTAGAGACATATTTCCTTAATTTTTGATGTTTTCTTTAAAAAATGAGATCATTAAATATAAAATGAGTTTTTTAAAATAAATAATGAATAAAAATATACTTGAAATATTCTATTTTGAGAGAAAAACTCAACCTCATCATAAGTTTTTTTTTTTTGTTAACAATTATAAATAAATTTACATCATTTTGAAGGAATAATGATTTAAATCATTGGATGCTCATAGCATGTATAGGGTGTTAGAATAAATAATCCAGTTTATATTAAAGAGTTGGTCCAATTCTACTAGATTTAAACTAAAAGGCAAAGAATTTTACATAACGGATATGGTTATTAATTTTAAGAAGTCGTGATCCAATAACGGGTCCCCTGATAGTTGACTTTTAATTGTAAAATTGACAAAAAGAATTTGCTGATATAAACAAAACATGTTAAATATATAGCTCGTGTATCACTTATCCAAAAAAAACAAATATGCGTAAGGGCAAAATAATAATACTGTATTACAAGAAATTTATACTGTGATTTAATCGTGTTTATTAGTTGCTTAAAACAACAGATTTAGCTTAAAATTCTATTTATACCCTCCAAAGGTTTCCGCAACAATTCAAAAATCTCAATTGTCTAGAAATGACGATACCTGAAGAAGAAGTTGCACTTTTAGAAGATTACGTCAGCGATTCAGTCGACCACCGTGGATTTCCCGCCGGAAAAACTTCCACCGGTGGATGGAGATCCGCCTTGTTCATTATAGGTGAAAGACACTTGAAAAAAACAAAAATATCGATAGTTTTAGTTTCCTTCCTTCTACAGATCCTAATCTTAAATTGAATATTTTTACAGGTGTGGAAGTAGCAGAGAGATTCTCTTACGTTGGAATTGGATGCAATTTGATTACATACCTCACCGGACCACTCGGACAATCGACGGCAACCGCCGCCGCGAACGTGAACACATGGTCAGGAACGGGCTCGATGCTTCCTATTTTAGGAGCTTTCGTAGCAGACGCTTATCTTGGTCGTTACCGTACAATTCTTGCAGCTTCACTCATCTACATACTGGTACGATACTACCTTATGTCTTCTTGTAGTTAAACCGGTTTAATTTTGCTATAACTAAAACCGGGATTTAGCTTACTTTAGGGGATGGTTATTATGACAGGGCCTAGGACTACTGACATTATCAGCTTGTTTAGTCATAATGGAATTATCTGTGCAACGTAACGACGCTTCCGCTAAACCGTCTTTTTGGGTGAATATATTATTCTTCTGTTCGTTGTATTTGGTTGCGATCGGACAAGGTGGACATAAGCCGTGTGTTCAAGCGTTTGGTGCGGACCAGTTTGATGCTAAAGATCCGAAGGAGGTAATAGCGAGAGGGTCGTTTTTCAATTGGTGGTTCATGAGTTTATCAGCTGGAATTAGCTTATCGATTATTGTGGTTTCGTATGTGCAAGAAAATTTTAACTGGGCGTTTGGTTTTGGACTACCTTGCTTGTTTATGGTTATGGCTCTTGTTATTTTCTTGCTCGGGAAAAAAACTTACAGATACCCAAAGAGACATGCTGAGGAGGTTGATAGTAATAACGCTTTTGCAAGAATCGGTAGAGTTTTTCTCGTTGCGTTCAAGAATCGGAAACTGAGTTTAGAACATTCGGGTCTGTTGGAGGATGGTCCATCCGAGAAACGTAAAGGTCGGCTTGAGTAAGTTCCCAAAATTCTTAATCATTTCATTATTTTTTTGTTTACTCGTTTGACTTAACTTGAGTTTTCTTGCGTGACAAGTTTCCTAGTTAAAGCGATGCTATTAAGAGAAGAAGGTGTAGAGCCATGTAGTGGTAGGGACGTGGATGATGCGAAGGCTTTGGTAAGGCTTATTCCGATATGGACCATATCGGTGATAAGCACGATTCCATATGCTCAAAACATGACTTTCTTCACCAAGCAAGGCGTCACGGTGGACAGAAGAATCTTACTAGGCTTGGAAATCCCAGCGGCGTATTTATTGTCATTCATCAGTGTGTCGTCTCTCATCTCAGTCCCTATCTATGAACATGTGTTTATCCGGATAGCTAGAAGGATTACCAAAAAGCCTTTTGGGATCACGATGCTCCAGAGAATAGGAGCCGGAATAGTGATTTCAAGCTTCAATATGGGGCTCGCAGCGTTGATAGAAGCTAAAAGGCTGAGTATCGCTAGGGAACATGGGCTTCTTGATAGACCAGATGTAACCGTTCCAATGTCAATTTGGTGGTTCGTCCCTCAGTATTTGTTAGTTGGGATGATCGATGTATTCACTCTTGTGGGAACACAAGAGTTCTTCTACGACCAAGTCCCAACAGAGCTGAGGAGTATCGGTCTCGCGCTTTCTTTGAGTGCGATGGGTCTTTCGAGCTTCTTGAGTGGTTTTCTCATTACTATGATTGATTGGGTTACCGGAAAAGACGGGTGGTTCAACACTAACCTGAACCGAGCCCATATCGATTACTTTTACTGGTTGCTCGCTGCTTTCACCGCCATTGCTTTCTTTGCGTTCTTGTTCATATCCAAGATGTATGTGTATCGTCGGTTAGACCAAGTCTAAGAACTTGTAAAACACGCATGTGTTGCTTTTCATATCATATATTTTCTTTTTCTTTTGAAATTTAAGGGTTTGTTTTGTTTCGATAAAAATGAAAAAGATGGTTATTTAGTTATATAGATATTTCGGAAGTGTGTGTTTGTCCGATTCGTGTATATTGCAAAAGAATCTTATCCTCGATGAAAGATTCGCTGAATAGTGCGAAACGAAATGGGAATTTCGAGATTAGATGTGAAACTCAAGCATCACTCCACTTGGAGAAAGCTTGGGCCAACTTTGGATCTTGGCCGAAGGAACAAGAGAGTAAATTAATTACTCCAGTAAAATACCTAGAGAAGTGACTAAATGTTAATAAAAGGTGACTTTCTTTTTTCACATTTATTTATGATTTCAAGTAGACCGAAGGTTCAGAGAGTCGTTAAACAAGGCTGAATCAATACAAAAGAAGAGGATAAAAATAGGTACAGTACATGAATATAGCCTTGTGAATGAGCCATTACAGCGAACTGATCACCCAACTTGATTATTGTTGCGTAGAACACAAACAAAGTCAAGTTGTCGAAATCGATGAGCCCATACACGTCGTCGCTTAATAAGCCAATGATTTTGTTGACAGTCTCTTTCCAGTTTCCATAATAACACTCCGAAATCCTCTATGTTCATATCAAATGGGTCGACGTGTCAGCCCATTAAATTTCTTTCACCAGTACAGTTAGAAGTTGATGAAAAACTGGGGCACCCGAGTTGTACACGTTACACGTTCAGCTACTACATATAATTATTTATAAGAAAATAAAGACTTTTTACTTCCTTCTACTTGATACATCAAATTTTCTAATAAATTTTTCAAGATCATATAACGTTTATTTCTTTTCTTTTTGCATATTCTGAAGCCTTTGCCACCAAGGGCGGACCTACCTTAGACAAAGGGGGTTCAACTGACACTAGTTAAATTCATAATCTGAATGTTGATGCACTAACAAATATGGATTTGTGGCTGATTGGATTACAAAATATTTATTTTTGTCCCGGTGGCCAACATTCAATACTTGCTTTTGCATCCATAAATTCACTTTTTCCACTGTTTGACCAAAACAAAATAAATAAAAATTCACTTTGCCACTTTATTTCTTTTGTAGGGCTATAGCCCATAGTTAAATTTACGGTAGAGCATGTAAAATAATTGTTTTTATTTTGTTTTCTTTTGTTTCCATTTAGTTTTATTATATAAAACAATATAGTCACTAAAGAAGAAGATACAAATGTTTTAAAATAAGTATAAAATGTTTATAGTTTTTTTTATATAGAATGTAAGTTTAATAAAAAGGATATTTGGCAATTGCATAGTATGTAGATTATAATACAAAGATGAAAAATACTTAAAAGAAAAAAAACGATAGCTGGCGGCACAATTTTAATAAGTTTAAGAAATATACATGTAATATCACTTAACATTTACAACTAAATGATATCTTAAATTTAAATGATCAAATAAGTTTTTTCTCACAAATATAACCCCGCACGTACGTGCGGGTCCGATTCTAGTTTTCTTTAAATTATAATTTGTAAACAATTTTGAATTTCCACTATTTACCTTCTGGACTCCTAATAAATTTTCTATATAATGCGGATGAAGCATAATAAAGAAATTAGCCAATCTGTAAGACTGTAATTAACCAACACTTGATTTTAAGAATCCATAATACAAAATTTTGGTGTATGGATCATATATTTAGTGTATCAATTTTAGTGTACTAAATTATATAGTTATATGAAAATCATATTGTTTATGGATCTTGATATTGGTCAAAGTTATGATCCAAAAATAACCCTTCAATGACTTTTGATTGATATAAAATGACGAAACATAAAACTGATAAAAACATACACCGCAGGTTAAATTGGTTTAAATTAGTCAAATATTATAGAGGACTTTAGTACATGCAGCTTGTGAGACTAACACCCGTGCAAAAACAAATTACACATAATCCTAAAATAATTGTAGATCATAGATGTAACTAGTTCTTTTTTTTTAAATAATATGAATATATTTATAAATGAAACTTGTTTTTACAAACAATTTTCCGTGGAGCTTTTAGTTACAATAGACCAAAACAAAGATATATATATATATATATATATATATATATATATATATAATCAGTTCTTTGATGTAGGTAGATTGTTGAAATACAAACCAACATTTCACATCGAAAGATTAAAAAAGTAATAATCTAATATATAAGTTAAGCTAATCTTCAATTAGTATGAAATATTTTAAGAATGAATCCAATAACAAATCTGTGCGGGATTGTCACTTGGTCCAAAGTGGACAATATCATATTAATGGGGGAATTGACTTGGCCTCACAGCAGAGATACTCTCCTCTCACATACTCATTTGATTGTGCCGTTGGATTCTTTGCGTTTGTGTTCTTCTCGAGGCTGTATGTGTATCGCCGGGTTGATCAAGTCTAAGAATAAGAAAAGTCAAGTTGTATAGACTTTGGCATTTATTCTAAGCTGGAATTTTTGAAGCTGGATAAGTTATACGTATAATGAAAAAGACTTTTATACCAAACATAAAAGACTATACATATGCATATGCGCATTACAGGCTATACAGTAAATTAATATCTACTAAGTTTTAATTATAAGGATCCTAGAAAAAAAGGCAACCTATATGACAAATCCGATCATCAATTAACAAATGATAATGTTACATATTGGTAGATAAAAGTGTATTTAAGAATTACACAGAGAGAGAGTACCTGCGACATTTAAAACGAGAGATATTGAGTTTAAATGGTGTTGAGCCTTTTAGAGACGTAGGACTTGGCAAAATACAAGTAGGAAGCTAAGCCAATGAAGCTGAGACAAGCGAGTAACCAGTAAAAGTAATCAAGATGAGCTTGGTTCAGGTTGTTTGCGAACCAACTCACTTGACCAGATTGGCTCGTCGCTTTCTCAATGACTGATATCAAGAAACTGCTGAGAAAGTTACCAATACCGAATATGCTTAAGTACAGAGCCAATCCCACACTCCTCAGTTCGCTTGGGACTTGGTCGTAAAAGAACTCTTGAAGACCCACCATTGCAAAAACATCCGAGATACCAAAGAGAACATACTGAGGTACTAGCCACCACACACTCATTGGAATTGTAGCATCTGGAGAATCAACGAGCCCGTAATCCACTGCAGTTTTAAGCCTTTTCATCTCCACTAGAGCCGCTATTACCATAGCTAGGAAAGAGAGGAATATCCCTGTGCCAATTCTCTGAAGCATCGTTATTCCGCCTGGTTTATGTGTAAATGATCTTGCAACTGGGATGAGTACGCGGTCGTAGATGGGGATGAAGATGACTATCGAGAGGCTGATGAAAGACTGGAGGGTAGCAGGAGATATCTTGTAACCCGATGTGATTGATCTCTCCATTGTGGCTCCTTGTTTGGTGAAGAAAGTTGGAGACTGCGCAAACACAACCGCATAAACCAAGCAAGTTAACCATATCGGAGCTAGCCTAAGCACTGATTTTGCCTCTTCGAGTTCATCTATACTACAAATACCATTCTTTGCCACCAGAGCTTTGTTGAGAAAACTGCAATTGTAACAAGAACCAAGATAATTACTACAAACCCTTTTTATTGTATTTTTTGTAAATAACTAGGCGGTAACAACGAAATCAAACGACACAGAAAACTATCTTACCTAAATTGCTGTGAGCTTCTATGAGACACAAGACCAAGTCTCTCCTCTGCATCAGTTACAGCTGAAGCTGACACACTCCAATTCTTCACAGCCGCTACATAAACATTACCAATCCTCGCAAAAGGACTCTGATCTTCTCTTCGAATACTAAACCGATACGTTCTCGTTCCAAGCAAGAAAATAACCAAAGCAACAACCATAGCAATGCAAGGAATACCAAAACCTAGAGCCCAACTAAGATTATCTTGAATGTAATTCAAGACCCACAGAGTTGTCAACGTTCCAAAGCACATACCAAAATACCACCAATTAAAGAAAGAACTCTTTGCTTTACACTCTTCAGGATCCTTTTCATCAAACTGATCAGCTCCAAAAGCCTGAACACACGGCTTGTGACCGCCTTGCGCAAACGCCACTAGATACAAAGCACTAAAGAATGAAATCACCTGAAATCGAGGAGAGCATGACGAGTGTAGATTCGAAACTTCACAGTCTGAAGGAATCATTGCAGATAATGTCAATAAACCAAGCCCCTGTTTTATTCAAATCAAATCACTATATGCTTCAATCTCATCTCTAAGAGTTCACTGATAAGAATTAAGCAACTGATTTCGAATAGAGAGGAGCTTCGTACCAATACATAGAGAGCAGAAGCGGCGAGGATTGTACGGAAACGACCTAGAAACGAGTCAGCTACAAAAGCACCAAGAAGTGGAAGCAACGACGCCGTTCCAGACCAGGCATTGACGTTAGCCGCGGCAGCTGCCGTCGATTGTCCCAGTGGTCCCGTCAAATACGTTATCAGATTCGACGATATACCGTAGTAAGCGAACCGCTCAGCAACCTCCACACCTACCATCGGTGAAGTCAAATGGAGAACACTATATAGAGTGACGGGAAAATCGGAGAAATTAAAAAGGGAATTTACCGATGACGAATCCGGCGGATCTCCAGCCGCCGGAAGAAGATCTGACGGCGGGTTTGCTTGTGTAGTCAACGGATCTGTCAACGGTTTCAGCGAGAAGCGGAGTTCCAGCTTCATCATCGGTGCCGGAGATTGCCATTTCCGTTATTCGGATTCTCCGATCGAAGAAAGTAAAAATATCTCACAAGTCTTTCTTTTTTGTACATCAATCAACCATTTTTATTTGTGTTTGTTATTTTAATGCTAAAAACATGTGCTGAAAGAAAACAAAAAAGATGGTTGGCATTACTCGTGAGTCGTGAGCTATGAATATGATTATCGTCGTGCAATGGTTTTGTGAAGTTTTTACTGTAAATGTTTATTGATATTATTAGCAATACGGTAATCTATGTGTCTAATTGTAATGACTGGAATAATAAAATGATGTGTGTAAAATGTAAAGGTTTGTTTTTGTTTGGATATTTCAGATAATATATAGTACATTTGTACATTAAAAAAAAGTTATGAATAGATTTGTGCATGTCTTTTATAAGTAACTTTCTACCAATTTTAGCACATGTATTTGCTGATACAATAAATTTCACCATCCCACACAAAACAGAAATTAAATTGCCTAGTCACTCATTTATGATCATAATTAATTAATATATTTTTGGTTCATTTCAGGCCAACACATGGTTTATACGATAAAATCTTCAGAAACTTGGGGTTCAAATTCAAATATTGATCCTCCTTTGAAACACTTTTTTTGATAATAGGTAATTCATTATTTGGTGATGACATACATTTTAGTGATGTAACTCACATGAAAGACTGCTGAATTAACGTGTATTTACGTTGATCTGCTATCTAACAACCAATACCTGTTACTTTTTTAATTTCAGGACACCATTTAAATTATACGATCCAATATATGAAACCGTTGGTCGATATATTGATCCCCATTTAAGAAATTTTTTGAAACCATAAGAGCAATGGTGATTAAATTTTAGATTTCAGTTATTATTTATATAACAAAATTTCAAACCCAAATACAACATTGTAATCTCTTACCGTTTGTTAATCTACAGAACAATGGTCAAACTTAATCAAGCTCTGAGAAGCGAGATAGTTTCAGTGGCATTTATCAGATGGAAAACTAGTTAAATATAAATTCTTATGTAATTTTTTTTTTTTTTTTGTCGACAATAAGAGCCATGTTTACTGTATATATATAAGGTGATGTCCTCATGTTACATTCATAATTTTTATTTTATGCTGTTTTTCAATAACATTGTTAGTTGAGTTAGTTAAAGTTTGAGAGTTCTATAATGGTTGGTTTTTATTTTCCGATGGTGTTCTGGGTTCTATATAACCCTCCTTCCATTTTATGTCACACAATTTGAGTCTATTTATTCTCATTTTTATTTTGCCAACAATTTATTTATTCTCAAATTCTTTATTTTCTTTTCTCCATTTTTGTATATTTACATAGGTAGTTTCTTCTTTAATATGGTTTGTTATATATATACTTATTTCACTATTTGCTACCTAACTATTATATACCTAGTATTTTAAAATATTTGATAAACATAACTTTTTCAATGATATAGAATTTTTCTTCAGGTTCTAATCTCCATTGTGATTACATCTTTTTATGTATAATGTATAATTTAAAGACGAAACAAAGCAAGTAGCTAGTAGACTTTTAAATTACTAGCTAGATGAAAAAATCCCACCTAATAGTTGATAATCAATTCTTAAGCTGTACCTGGCCATCAATCATTTGGTCAGAACATATAAAGACATATTTAACTAACAATTCTTTATTGGAAAATCAAAAGAAATAAACACAGCGAAATCCAATATTTTATTACTGGAAGAATGTAACAATAATAAGACGGCACCACACACCAACAATGACAAACCAACGATACAGCCTTCTTTTGCTTTTGACAAATTAAAAGCTACCTGAGAGGATAATTAACTGATAATTCTTGGATCTCACGAAATTGTACTACCTAACTTTTAGTTTAAATACATTGTTTTTTTTTAAAGCTGGTTTAATACATTATTTTGGTTATGTATCCATTCTAATACATTTTCAATAAGTGCCTTAAAACCTTTTTTTTTAATTCTGATACTATGTTTTAGCTAAAAGAGAGAAGAGCTTTAAAAGAACAAAATCCATATTTGTGCAAATCTCATTTTCCCTAATCTTCAATATTCGATTATGCAGGATACTTTGGCCGGTGCTGCTACTGATTGGTATTGGTGTTTAGACGTTAATTAGCAGTTGCTCATGCGTTTGAACCACTCGAAATGTGAACAACGCAGAGGTAATATAACCGTGCAAATACACAAAATCACCGTTTAATATTTATTTTTTGGCAAACTGAGCAAACAAGATAGTTAAAGAAAAATGTCTATATGACCATCTTTAAATCCAACTATTAGGGTTTTAATTAGTGTATTTTCATTCTATTAAATAGAAAAATGTAATTTATATGTGTTAACGATAAATATACCTTTAAAATTTTAGAACACCAGTCAAAATATTTTATACTTGTTTATTTTTTCTTCTCAGTGTTGCCATTTGGAATATGAAATTCATTAAAAGTTTTCGTTTTCAGTCAATAGCATATGAAAAAAATTATAATGGCCCATATGAGGAGGTTTTTTTTTTTTTTTTTTCAACATATGAAGAGTTGAGGTGTGTGGTGTAAGCCGTAAGGCCTACATGAATCAAGCCGCTTATTAAATTAAACTGTAATCCTCATACTTCGTGTGACAGCTCCGATGTCTTGGAATTTCCCTGTTAATATCAAATCTTACATCAATATTTAATTCATAAAATAAAATAACATTTAGTTTCTAATTTTTAGATTACAACGCACCAAATATGGGTCCAAAATTATATATTATTAATACGAAATCATTAGACACTTTCTTTACGTGCGAAGCAGTCTGTAGAGGTTCATGTGTGTCATTCTCTCATTAGTCACTTCATATGGTAAATGCTAAATAAATGAATCTTCGAGTTTTTGTTTTGCAGCGAAATGAAATTTAAATAGTAAGGGAAGAAATATTTAATATTTTCACAAATACATGTCATACTGTCATCCAATTAAGTGGATGTCCTAACTAATTAGTCGTTGCCATGTAATCCTGAATAATTGGATTTAATTTAGTAGATATACAGTATAATGATTCCAATTTCATGATTTAATTGATGACTATATGTTAATACAAGATTTCTAGAAAGTGTTAGTGCCGCCCAACTGGTGAAAAAACATTATAGTACCTTTATATACATGAAATTTTTTATATATGTATATGACAGAGAACTTGAATTAATGGAAAAAAGTTTGTTTCAGGTTGGTCACCCTTGAATAGTTAGATCCAGTTTTGTTTTTACTAAGTATATAAATTATTAATTCTTGCATGGATACAAACTTCAATTTAAACTTGATTTATTCTTACGTTGGTTAACATTATACACAACGTACGAGTACTAAAATGTCATGTTATCTTATGAGCTATTAATGGATAACGACATGTTGGTTGTTGGTTTTTGGTTTTTGGTAAAATGTTGGTTGTTGTTTTTAACACTCTCTTAACCATCAACATAAATTATAAATTTCTAACATACATGTCAATAAATGACAACATTGTCGAGTAAGAAAATTCTAATGATATTTATAAAATTTTATTGAGAAAAAAAAAAAGAAGAAGAAGAAGAAGAAAACTCTATCGTGGGAACGGTTCAAACTTTTCTTTGTTTAATCCAAACGTACACTTAGGTGATATGATAACATGGTGTCATTATTTGAAAAAACCAACCCTACTTTAAATCATTTATTGAAAACCTAAGTAGCTGGTCTAACACATACTGTATAAAATTCCTTACCAAAACCAAAATATTCCACGTTTTTTCCTCAAACAAACGTATAGTGATGGTATTTTGTCCTTGCGATTTTAATGTTGTCTTTACATGATATTAAATCATAACTTGATATTAAATATTAAATACAATATCATGCAGCATATTGGAAGAAAAAACTCAAAGAATATGCAAGAGTTAGAAACAAAATATGTGTGAGTAAATAAAACGATATATATATCCTTGTAAGAGAATCGAACCGTAAGTAAAATAAGTGTAACGAATGTAAATTTATAAGGAATGTGATTAACTACCGAATTCAAAAAAGAAGTTGTAAATTTAGTTAATGTTTAAAATTGGAAAGTTGCAAATATATTTGAGACGGCCGTTTGGACCCCACTAAAGAAAAGTATCTTCGAATGAGCTGTCGAACAGCTCCGACCAGTCTGTTCTCTTTTGCTCTTCTCACAGAACATCATAACATAACATCTCCTCCATTTTCTCTTCTTCTTCCATTCTCTTTTTATAAACCTCTTCTCTTCTCTCTCAATTCCATCTTTCTCTCTAGTTTCTTGATCTTTGTGACAATTCTAATCAATCATGGCTCAAGAAGAGATACAGAAGCCTGCTTCTTCCACTGCTCCTGCTAAGGAGATAACTCCAGCGCCTCCTGCTTCAGTTACTGCGTCTGTTCCTGTTAAGGAGGAGACTCCGGCGCCGGTTAAGGAGGTTGAGGTACCGATTACTGCTGAGAAATCAGTGACAGCGCCTGCTCCTGAAGCTACTGAGGAGAAAGTGGTGTCTGAGAAGGAGGTACCGGTGCCGGAGCCTGAGGTGACGGCAGAGAAGGTGGAAGAGATTGTGACGGGAAAGGAGATTTTGCAAACGGAATCTTTTAAGGAAGAAGGCTATTTGGCTTCTGAATTGCCGGAAGCTGAGAAGAAGGCTTTGGCAGAGTTTAAGGAGATTGTGAGGGAGGCTTTGAACAAACGTGAATTCACTGCACCACCGCCACCTCCTAAAACTCCGGCGAAGGAAGAGAAGAAAACAGAGGAAAATAAGGAAGAGAAAACAGAGGTGGAGACTAAGGAAGAAGTCAAAACAGAGGAGAAAATTGTTGCTCTGGCCACCGTAGAGACCAAGACGGAAGAGAAATTGACCGCTCCAGCTCCGGTAACTGCAGAGACCAAGAAGGAAGAGAAATCGGTCGCTCCTACTCCGGTAGAGACTAAACCGGCTACTCCCGTCGTTGCAGAGACAAAGAAGGAAGATAAATCGGTAGCTCCTACTCCGGTAGAGACGAAACTGGCTGCTCCGGTCACCGCAGAAACCAAGAAGGAAGAGAAAGTGGTTCCGGTAGAGACCAAACCGGCTGCTCCAGTCGTCACCGAGACCAAGAAGGAAGAGAAAGCAACAACCTCTGTTCCTGTAGAGACCAAACCAGCTGCTCCAGCCACCACCGAGCCAAAGAAGGAAGAAGAGAAAGCAGAAGTAGTAACAATCGAGACAGCTTTCGCTGCTGATCAAGAAGACGGAACCAAAACCGTTGAAGCAATCGAAGAATCCATCGTCTCCATAACACTTCCTGAGACAGCTGCATCAGTAGAGCCAGAAGAAGTCTCAATCTGGGGAATCCGACTTCTTGAGGACGAAAGATCCGACGTAATCCTCCTCAAATTCCTCAGAGCGCGTGACTTCAAGGTCAAAGAAGCTTTCACTATGCTGAAAAACACAGTCCAATGGCGCAAAGAGAACAACATCGACGAGCTCGTATCAGAAGATCTTGAAGGAAGCGAGTTTGAGAAGATGGTGTTCACTCATGGAGTTGACAAACAAGGACACGTTGTGATTTACAGCTCGTATGGAGAGTTTCAGAACAAAGAGATTTTCTCAGACAAAGAGAAGTTTAACAAGTTCCTTAAATGGAGGATTCAGTTTCAAGAGAAGTGTGTGAGGTCTCTTGACTTTAGCCCTGAGGCTAAGTCATCGTTCGTGTTCGTTAGTGACTTCAGGAACGCTCCTGGACTCGGTAAGAGAGCATTGTGGCAGTTCATTAAACGTGCGGTTAAACAATTTGAAGACAATTATCCAGAGTTCGTCGCCAAAGAGGTAAAGAAAATTAATATTTTGTTATTATGATAAGTAACAATATAAAGCATTTATGTTTTGATCTTTATAATGAATTGTGGGGTTTGTTTTTCAGCTGTTCATTAATGTCCCATGGTGGTACATTCCTTACTATAAAACATTCGGAAGTATCATTACATCGCCGAGGACAAGGAGCAAGATGGTCCTTTCTGGTCCATCTAAAACCGCTGAGACCATTTTCAAGTAATTATCCTTCAGTAAAAATTTCGTATATATAGTATAATGTTTCTCTTCACACATACACAAAAAGCTTATTTTCCTCTGTTTTTAAATGACATAGATACGTAGCTCCTGAAGTAGTCCCGGTTAAATACGGTGGACTCAGCAAAGAGAGCCCATTCACCGTTGAAGATGGAGTTACCGAGGCCGTAGTTAAATCTACATCTAAATATACCATTGATTTGCCTGCTTCAGAGGTATACATTGTTTGTTTGCGTTTGCATTTGCATTATAGTTTTACATCTAATGTCTATTTATTTCAAATGACCTAGAATTTTTAGCATGTTCAACAAAAAATTATTTTGCTAATCTTAAACGTAAACCCATAACACAAAAGTGGGATGCATTCATTAGCGTTTTGCTTATCCGTTTACATTTTACCAAAAGTAAGCAAAATTCATGAAAAATGAAAAATATTTAATATTTCAGAAGTGGTATATTTTTGCATGTTCTTGTAAACGCTAAAACTATATAAGATTATATAACTTTTCTATTTGGATAAATTGGTATATGCTTGCAAGAGACCTAATGATGATTATATTTGGATTGTGTTGTTACGTAGGGTTCCACGCTCTCGTGGGAGCTTAGGGTTTTGGGTGCAGACGTAAGCTACGGAGCTCAGTTTGAGCCGAGTAACGAGGCAAGCTACACCGTGATTGTCTCTAAGAACCGGAAGATCGGTTCAACTGATGAACCTGTGATAACCGATTCTTTCAAAGTGGGTGAACCCGGAAAGGTCATGATCACGATTGATAACCAAACCTTTAAGAAGAAGAAGCTGCTCTACAGGTTCAAAACACAAGCATAAGATTATGAGCCTAAACGGATATATTGTTGAAAGGGGGAAATTTTAATTAATTTAATTTAGTGGTTTTATTTTATTTATGTAATTTTGAAACCTCAAAAGGGGATTGTGTTTTGTCTATGGTTTTGATTTGTTTTGGTGATGAGATTTTTTTGTTGTTGGATGATTCCTATATATATATACAAATGTTTGTGTGCCGAGATGTGATTACCATTTCAAAAAATATTTGTTATTATACTTGACAATGGGGTTTTTTTTTTCTTCTTCTTTTCTATTTCAAGAATCGATTCCGAATCGGATGATTACGTAAAGTAAGTGCTTCCGAATCAGATCTTCTTAAGTTTATTGTCCATGACTCGTATCTCTGTTTCTGGCTGTGTCCAGTCTTGTTCTTCAGTTTCCAGTGTCATGTTATTTTCGGACCGTTCCTTTCCTTTTAGCCAATTAGCTAAAGCGGTTAAAATATGACATGTTAACTATATCATTTCAAAAAACATGATGTTATATGATTATACATTTCAATTCATCATACTAAAAATAACTAATACATTGTGACATACACAGGGGAAAAAAACCCCGAAAATATATTATCGTATTATCTCGTATAACTTGATAATTTGACATAAATTTTGAACTCTACTTACCACCTTTTTTTTTAACCAATTTAAATCATAAATTAAAAAGAAGGAAAAAAAACAAATTATACTTACCGCCTATTCTTTTACCATTTCATTTTGTTTGTCATACCAAATCAAATCATAGGTTAATTGGTGTTGACATTTTCAAAGCCGACTCTGCTTCATTGAAGACATGAAAAAAGGGAAAAAGCTCTGCAATTCGACCGACCACCATTTGCTCCACCGCTCAGGTCTCCAATTACTTTGCTCCCCTCATATCTATAAATATATTTCAACATTATCCGCACGAGATTTGAGGTTAAAGGTGGCATTAATAAAATAATCATAAGATATATAGGCCCAATATATTTCAATGTATCTACTTGAATCAGCCCATAACTCGGCCCAAGTTTCTTCGCTTCCACACAAACAAACCCTTCAGATCGAGAAGCAAATTCCAGAAGAACAGAACAAGGAAAATTCCGGAGAATCAAATCGGAAATTAGAAGAATCGAGTCGGGAAAATGGAAAACAAGAGTAAAACCGAGTCCGATGTCAACGCCAAATGGGACGCATGTCTCGATCTCACTGCTCGTCGCGTCGTCTACTCATCCCTCGGCGGCGCATTCGCCGGTCTTCTCTTCTTCAGTTCGGTGCTTTCAATATCCCCCCCCCCCACTCTCATTCTTACAAATTCAATTGATGTTCACATAATTTTGTGATTCTTTACTGATTAGGTTTTCTGAAATAATGAATCAAAATTGACGATCGAATAGGGTTTTTGAATGTGTTGTTTCGATTCTGAATAATCTTAAAATGGGAATTTTTGGTTTTGATAATCAGTTTTTGTTTTCGTTGTGCGTTAGGGAGTCCGATAACAAGATGGGCATCGATTGCTTTTGGTGCTGGAATCGGTATTGGCTCAGCATACACAGATTGTTCTCGTGTTTTTGATGCATCTTCTTCGACTTCAGCTACTTTTTCAGCTCCCAAGAGTACTACAGAGACTTCTGTATCTCAGGTTAGTTTGAATTTTCTTATCTGGGAATCCAAATACATAGTTTTTTTTTTTCGGAAGTTAGAGATGATGCTGAAGTAAGATGGTTTCATAGTTAGCTTTAAGATAAATGATTTAAAAAATGTATTTATGGTTACGCTGATTCGTGAGATCAAATGCATCTTTAGTATTTATCTTTAAATGATTCCACATTCTGAGCATGATATGTAAGAGTTCTTTAGCTGTTGATAGTACGAGCAAAAGCAAATGCCTGGTTGATTCGTGTCATAGTGTCGCGACTGGACTATGAATGATTCGTATAAGTACCTTACTTCACTCATATCATAGCAACTAGGCTTTTTGACAGTTGAAAACATGTTGAATCAATGTGTATGCATTTTGTAATAAGTGTGCCATTAAGTCTATCAAATCTATACAAAGTAGAATCAAGTAGTTGAGTGTTTTTTTGAAATCTTGTTGATTGATTCCAGGCAGCAGAAGAGTAAGACAAACGAGGAAGTCTGAAGGTAAAACCCAAACATTGATAGGGTTGATACAAGAGTTGTTATGTTAAGAAATGGTTGTTGATCTTGGGAGGACATGGCTTTTGAGATATATGCCATTGTAAAACCTTTTACTTCTCAATGGTTGGTTTTGTACTCCACTGATGTCAAAAATGTTATTGACACGCACTCATTCTGACTTGTTTTTGGAAAAAAAAAAAAAAAAAAAGAATCTTACGTTCTTCTCTTAAGAAAGAAACGCAGATCAATAAATTCTCCGGTTTGATTTGTTTGCCTCGTAAGGTTCCTTAATTCAGTCTACTTGTCTACCGAATCAGCAAAAACAATTTAATCCTCTGGCATATCTATTAAGTGAATTATGTTTAATGATAGGTTAATAGCTTGATGATCGACCAATTGAGTAGTTTCGATATTTTATCAAAGTTGTATCCTCCGAGGTGTGATCTCGTGTTTTCAAATACCCATCGTCGGGTACACTTGTTCGAGTCAAGTTCAGTATTTGCGGCCATAATTTAAAAACTACAAGTGTAGCAATTAGCATATACATTAAACTAAACTATAAGTCTTGGTTTGCCCGACGAAAAAAAAACCTTACGCGTTAAAGAGCACCACAATAAGAGTTTGAACGGCTCAGATTGGATCTCTCCAGCCACGGATTAGCTTAATCTATAGCCACGTGTATCCTATATATGTATATATATATTGATTTTCTTAATACTTAACTGCTACGGAAAAGTTCTACCGAAGAACAACGACGCTACAACGAAACTCAGCAGAGGAGGAGGAGGAGGAAGAAGAAGAAAACCAAAAAGAGAGGGAAAATGAATAAGCCGCCGGAGAACGAAGTTTGTTCGATATGCCATGGCCAATTCACTGCTCCTTGCCAAGCCAATTGCTCTCATTGGTTCTGCGGTACGATCCCTTTTCTCTTTCGCAATTCGTTGCTCCTTCTCTCGAATCGTTTGAAATCGGTCGTAGTTTCAGTAGATAACCCCAGAAATCGAGTGTAGCATCTAAATTCAATCTCTCCTGAGTCTTCATTAGCCACTTTTATTGGAAATCGAGCTGTGACGACGATCTCAATTCCGTTTTTCCCTGTTGCTGCTTCCTTAATTGGTTCGGTTTTCTTGGAAATTGTAAATTCGCTATTCAGAGAAGTACACTCTCTGCTGGAAATTTGAAACTGTGTGCGTTTAGAATTGGTTTTTAGTTTAGAGAAAGCTTCAGGTCTCATTCCTCTGGCTTTGCTTTAGGTCGAACCCATCCTTTTAGTTTAGTTAGCTAAAACCTTCTTAGGAATCTGTATGTTCACATAATCAAGTCTAATATGATTGTTATATGAGTTCAATGCAGTCCATGAGATTTGTTTATTCTTTTCAATCATTGTAGGAAATTGCATTATGCTTGTTTGGAGGCATGGATCTACATTACGGCCATGCAAATGTCCCTTGTGTCGTCGTCCTATTAGTTTGCTAGTTCCTTCAGAGGAAACAGTGAGAGATCGAAATGTCTCTACAGTTTCCGAGGTTCTTCGTGATGTTGAAACTTACAACCGAGTCTTTGGTGGACAGTCAAGTGGTCTATTTCAGGTATGTGTTTCCTCTTTCTCAACAATCTCTTGGATGTCAAGCAGATTTTAACTGACTAGAGCTAAGTTTGGTGATAAATAGAGTAGTTTTTGAGGGTATGTGTAATTGAGAAATTACATGATTGACTTAGTTCTGAAGTGTGATAGAAAGATATCTCTGTTGTGGCTTTCCAGTAGAAGAGATTTTGCAGTTGGAAGGATTACATTAACTTTGATTGGTTTATTGCCTTTCTCACTGTTTTCAACATGTTAGCAAGTCAGGGATGCATGGTTTCGATTTCATCATTCTGTTATTGCTTTTGTACAAATTCATGCATTTCTTGAAGACAGGTAAATCTGGATTTTACTGAACCCTTCTCACATGAAACCTTCAACGTGTTTTGCAGAGGATGCAAGATCTTCCCTTCTTACTCCGAAGGTTGTTGCGAGAAATGATGGATCCACGAAGAACGCTTCCACTTGTCATCAGAGCTCGTGTTTATATTGCGGTAAGTAAACCTTCTGCTACAGCATGTTCACAAACTTTGAGTACTTGATCACAGCTGAACTAAAGAGAATGCTCTGACTAACGCAAATTCAATGCATGTCCAGTTGATACTCAGTGCGATTTACATAATCAGCCCAATCGATATCATTCCGGAAGGTGATTCCTCATTTCATCCCTTGACTGTTAGTTATCATATAAACTGCAATACATTCTTCTCTTCTACCAACTTACATTACTAACCAAGACTTTGTAATGATTTTTTGTCAGGAGTCTTGGGGATTATCGGTCTACTAGATGATTTACTCATAGCCCTGATTTGTTTCCTCCATGTTGCTGCTCTTTACCGATCCGTTCTCTATTTCCGTCACGGTGGTTCTTGAATCTCTCTAAAGTTTTCATCACAGTTGTAGAACTAAGTGACATGGCTCTACTTGTTTGGCCCTTCCTTCTTACATTCATTGTTTTGACTGTTACACAAAAACTAGAAAACTTTCTTTCATTTCAGTAATAGATGCATTACATGAGTGAAGAAAATAAGATTTATGTACAGATTTTATTTTTCTGAGACTTCTCAATAAACCCAATAGTAGTAAATCAGCTACACAGGGCTCGCATCGCCAGATCGAAGGTACGAACGTTCACCAACATTGTTCTTCCCAGTGAATAACCGATTAAACGGTGACCTTATTGCTAGAAGCAAACCTTTGGGTGGACCAGCGCGCTCCTGATAGTTGCCATTACCGTTGATAACCCCATCTGGAGACCGGATCGGACCGGTATGGTACGGAGGAGTTATAGAAAATGGTCTTCGGTCTAACCGACCGTCTTGATCAAACCGTTCAAAGTAGAAATAGTTGCTTTCAGTCCCTAGGCTTCCGGTTCTGTATCCTCTTATCGAGCTCCTCTCTTGAGGTAACGCCACGTGGTCTTTTGACTCTTGGTTTCCTAGGCTGGAGTTTACGAGCTGGTCATGTATTTCTTGGGGTAGTCTTAGCGTGAACCGGTCGAGATTCTCCCCTAGTTGACCAGGCGAACTGGACTGACTAATCAATCCGGCTAATTTCCACCCAGTAGACATGGACTTACGTGGCATGCTTTGGTTACCTGTCCAAGCCACTGAGTCAATCAACCGCTCATCCGGAGAAGCCAAAACCTTTCTCCGGTTATCGTCAATCGGCGTTCCGAGAGAGTTCTGACCGGTTTCTCTCGCTAGACCGGGTATCTCCAAAGAGACAGATTCACCCGGTACAGAAACGAGATTTGCGCGGCAAAGAGGACACGTGGTTTGAGAACGGAGCCAGGTTTCAATGCAACCAGGATGGAACACGTGACAACATTGAGGAATCAAACGCAGCGTTTCATCATCCTCGAACTCGTTGAGACAAACCGGACACTCCAACGCTTCTTTGCCGATTCTCAACGTCTTCACGGTGGAGTAACGAAACGTCGGAAACGTTTCTATGACAGACGCGTCGAGCCCAGACGCAGCCTGCCTCACGTTAAGCCAGTTTCCTGGGTCGCCGGAGTTGTCCACCCCAAAAGCTTGCTCGAGACACCTCCGCATGTAGACGGAGATACATCCAAGTGCGAAGAAAACACTGACTAGTACGATCATGACTATAGCCATGGTTGTGTTGAACCCTGTCTTTATTTCATCATTATCAAACTCGCTGCTTTGAGCGATGACGAGCTGTAACAGTAGCAAGAAAAAAGAGAAGAAGCTTAATCGTGACATGACCACCATCGATGTTGGAAAATGGTTTAACGATCTGACAGTGGAGGTAATTAATTGAACCTCCCGGTTTCATGAGGACCAAGGCTTTGCTGTTATGGTTTCCCGATGAAAGAGGTTTATAAAAACATAAGCCTCTCATCTTTATTCATTTTTGTCTATTTTGGATTCGAGAGTCGAGACAGAGAGGAAAAAAAAAAATTTGATTGGGAAGATCATAGGAGATATGAACGTGTGAAACATTAATTAAGAAGATGGTTTTGCTTTGCTTAGTGACTACAAGATGGTTGACTTTTGAGATCATACAAAAGGCACTACTATTGGTAAATTATATTATATCGACGAAATTATTTTATACCAACGGAGCCACCGGTTATGGAAGATGTAACAAGAGTGAAATGCTTTCTTATTGTGATGGTTTAATTATTTTTGTGATGATTAACTCAATTTAAAATAAAACAAATTGGATTAGTCGGTTTGAGAAGAAGTGATATATCATTGACCTTTTTTTTTATATCCAAAGTTCGATCGAGTATTAGACTATTGAGGTTTCTTATGGACATTTAGAAAAGAAAAAGAAAAAAGATTTGTAGAACCCAAGCTTATATTTTCGTACATTGACTAGATCAATACCAAATCTAATTTTGTGCTACTTAATCCTCATCAGGGATTATTATGATTGTTGAAAAAAAGAAGAAGAAGAAGAAGAAGCTTAATTGATGTTGTCTTATACCTGTATGTAGGTCAACGCAATTACACAGTAATAATATCGTCAATATGATTAATCAATTAAGCAATTGGTGATACACTTGCATCATGTTCATCCCATGTTGTAATCACATCGTTCTCCAATGATCTTTTAGGTTATTAATTATTATTATTTTATGGAATTAGTCGATAGATTGGTTAATTTATCTGATCAATTTGGTGTGGATAATTAGTGGAGATATGTATGTCATAAGATTCGATGACTTGGACGACGGCCCGAAACTAATATAATATTTGCTCTAGATAATGTGAGATGACTCAAACTTTCCTTTCACTAATATTTTAGGACGATTTTCAACTTGAGAAATAAGAGAGAAAAAAATCAACAAACGTATTTCGATAAAATAATTAGGCGAAAATGTTAATTGTATGAGCCGCTAATTAACGTACATAAGTGGTTATAAAAAAACCATATAAATAAGGAAATCCGTTTATTTGATACCTCTCAATTTGTAAACAATGTTCGGAAACAAGCTTCATAGAGTTTGAAAATTAGTTATTAGTCAACTATGAGTCGAAGGCAGGCCACTCTTTAAGTACATCAAATGAACCAATTCTGTTGAGTGACTTGAGTCTGTGAGAAAATGGGAGCATATCAGCATAATTAGTTAGAAGTTTTTTTTTCATATATAAAATGAAAAATTAATGTGTGTTCGGTGGATTTTGGTTCAAATTTGGTGGATTAGTTGTAAAAATCACCACTCTTTCCACCCGTTAAACTTGTGATCAACCTTCATATAAGCCCTCATTAGTTCATGTATTGTTTCTCTTGATTATAACTATAATTATTATTACATTATTCATGTAATATTATATCTTGACCCCGTAAAAACTTAGCTCAATTGCAAACCCTTTATAAAAAAACTACCAAAAAAAAAAAAAAAAACTTAGTTTAAGGTATGATAATTACCACCACCGTTGATAACCCCATCCGGAGACCCGATGGAACCGGTATGGAACGGAGGAGTTATAGAAAACGGTCTTCGGTCGAACCGACCGTCTTGACCGAACCTTTTAAAGTAGAAATAGTTTCTTTCATCCCCTAGGCTTCCGGTTCTGAACCCTCTGGTCGAGCTCCTAACTTGAGGTAACGCCACGTGGCCTTTTGATCCTTCGTTTCCCAGGCTGGAGTTCATAACCTGATCGTGTATCTCTTGGGGTAATCTTAGCGTGAACCGGTCGAGATTCTCCTCCGGTTGACCAGGCGAACTAGACTGACTAATCAATCCGGCTACTTTCCTCCCAGTAGACATGGACTTACGTGGCATGCTCTCGTTACCTGTACATGCCACTGAGTCGTCCGGAGAAGCCAAAACCCTTCGCTGGTTAACATCAGTCGGCGTTCCAAGGGAGTTCTGACCGGTTTCTCTCGCTAAACCGGATATCTCCAAAGAAACAGATTCACCAGGTAAAGGAACGAGACTGGCACGGCAGAGAGGACACGTGGTTTGAGAACGGAGCCACGTTTCAATGCAACCAGGATGGAACACGTGACAGCATCGCGGAATCAAACGCAGCGTTTCATTGTCCTCAAACTCGTTGAGGCAAACGGGACACTCCAACGCTTCTTTGCCGACTCTCAACGTCTTCACTTTGGAGTAACGAAACGTTGGAAACGTTTCTATGACAGACGCGTCGAGCCCACGCGTCGTCTGCCTCACGTTAAGCCAGTTTTCTGGATCACCGGATCGATGATATCCACCATCGCTGGTCCTGAGAACTTGATCGAAACACTTCCGAATTAAGACGGAGAAACATGCAAGTGCGAAGAAAACACTTACGAGTATGATCATGAGTATAGTCATGGCTGGACTGATGCTTGTATTTGAGAACTCGCTGCTTTGAGCGTCAACGAGCCGTAAAAGTAGCAAGAAAGAAGAGTAGAAGCTTACTCGTGACATGACCACCAAAGATGGTTGCAAATGGTTTAACGATTCTGACGGTGGTTTCCCGGTGAAAGAGCTTTTTAAATACAAAAGCCTTTCGTCCTCTTCCATTTTTGTCTTTTTTTGGCTTCGAGAGAAAACAAAAAAGGTGATGGGAAAAATCATAAGGAGCTGATATTATATGAACGTTGTGAAGCGTTAATTAAGGGGACGGTATTTTAAGCATCTAGTTCTCTATGAAATTCATCTCTTTTTACATATGTTAATGTATATATCTTTTCTTTCTTTTGTTAACCGTGAAATTCAAGTCTAAGTAGGTCTTATCCTAGGACACAAGGGCTTAACCATAGCTTAAAACCACCAAATACGTTTATTACTTTTCTGCAGGTAATATGATGCATAGATATTTTGTTACACCTAATAAGTTTTATGTCTACAAAACTTGAAATCCATATTTTCAATTAACAAGTACTGGTTTATGTATAAGTTATAAAACCACATGTCTACTTTCCACTTTTTGTATGTCATGTTATTTCTTTTCATTTGTTTTTAAACTTATAAAAAAAATTGGATGCTTTAATTTAAGATTTATTATTTCTTTCTACCACAAAATATAGAAAAAAATACTATATTTTCTTTTTGTTTCGGATCACCATTTTTGTTGAATTACTCACTAACGGAGACTTCCAAAAGAGGATTCAAAATCATTGAAGACATGAGACAACAATTAAATGAGACACACCGAGTGTTCTTGACAACGAATGGTAGAAAGGTTTCTGCAAAATTTTTGCCGGAAACCAAAGGCGGTGCAAGAGAACATGGACAATGGATTCAAAAGAAGAGGGCTTTGCTCATAAGTGATGAATCGACAGAGGAGATGCTGCATCAAATATTCATTTTGGAGATGTGCTTCTACCAATATTTCGGATTTTATGCCTAAGAGAACCTATTAAAACGAAATTTCTTTAAGAAAATCTTATCCTTTTTATCTTTAAGAGAATTCAAAATTATTGAAGATATGAGGCAACAACTAAACTAGACACACCGAATGTTCTTGACAACAAATGGTAGAAAGGTTTCTGCAAAGTTTTTGCCGGAAACCAAAGGCGGTGCAAGAGAACCTGGACAATGGATTCAAAGAAAGAGGACTTCGCTCATAAGTGATGAATCGACAGAGGAGGTGCTGCATCAAAGATTCATTTTGGAGAGAGGTGATTCTACCACTATCTCGGATTTTATGCCTAAAAGAACCTATTAGAACGAACTTTCTTTAAGAAATTTTTATTTTTTTTAGCTATAATGTACTATTTGTGTTTCATTATATATATAAGATGTTTTAGTTTGAAGCGACGTAGTTTAAGAAACTAAATTAATTTCTTTTATTTTTCACATTAAACACAGATTTTAATATCTAACTATTCAACCAATAATAAGTTGTATTAAAAATATAAATTGTCACAAGAGTTAAATAAATAATTTTTTGTAAATAGAAATTTGAAAAACACTCTAAAATATTCTATAAAGTAATTAAAAACTTCTAAAACATTTTTTTTTTAATATGGAACAGAAAGAATATGAATAATATACGTTTCTTTTTTTTTTTTCTATCAGCTATTAGTATACTTTTTTGTTGGTTGGAAGTTTTGGGTTTAGAATCATACATCTTCAAAAGCTGAAATCAAATTTTTAACTATGATTAGTTATGATCGATTTTTGTTTATTTTATTCCTATCAACAAGAATTGAACTCAGATCGTATCCCTCATAAATACCTAAACTTATCTAGGATTAACCTCCAATCCATGCTCAATTAACATACCTTTTATAGTCAAACACCCTTATTCGTCTATGGATCGACAGTTAAAATGCCTTCACAATTTACGGAAGAATTTATAAAATACTATTAGTCGATACTGACAAAAAGTCTCGATTTTATCATCCTGAAACTTATCTTGTTTGGTGAAACTTTCGAGTGTAATAGTGTTTTTTGTTCGTTTATTATATTTTTTTGACATTTTTTATAACGAGTAACTACTATATCCTTTGACAAAAAAAAAAAAAAAAAAACCCCACACAGTATCCCCTAAATATGACATATATTGTGGAAAATAAATAATACTACATGATAGAACAAGGTTTTTTGTTCTGTTCGGGTATCAAATTAATACATCATTGCAAATTTAATGATGATTCATGTAAGACAAAAAATCATGATTTTTTCCGAAGATTGATATAAAATTGAAGTATATCTCGTACAGTTTGTTTGCATGCAACTCTTTAGAAATAATTTTTGGATTTTTCTCTTTTTTGTCATCATATATTAATTATAAAACTTAGTTATTAAGAAAATTTCATATTTTCAGTAGATATTTTTGGTGTAGAATTTTTGGAGTGTCATCATCCTGCGATCGCTCTTTTCGATAATGTAAAATCATTTGTTAGAGTAGAGAGATCGAAACATACATTGTTGATTTGAACTAGGTACTTCGTGGGGTCAGCCAAAAGATTTTAACCTCTTAATTTGAACTAGTAAATCATTCATTAGGTGTACTTAAACATTGTTAAATAATCTATTAGTGTCAATTGACCCTCTTCCCTAAAGCGTGGCTCCCCCATGTATGATTAGTGGATGAGCTGATCCTTGTATCAAACGGAACAAACATGGTCTGCGGTCAGAAATATTATCATATAATTGCGTTTTAAAAACAAAATTTGGTCTATTATTATTATTCTTATTCTAATGTTTTAGCGTTAGGGGGTGTATTCAATCGGGCATTTGGAGAGATTTGAGTTAAATGGACAAATCATGTGTTATTCAAACTTGGATTTCAAAATATCTTATAAAATCATGTGTTATTGGATTAATGATTTTAAAATATACAATCAAATCCACTGTTATTGAAAACAGTATTATGATTTTATTTAAAAGTTTCAGGTGAGATTTGAGGGGATTTCTTACTTAAAAATACAAAGACCAAAATCTCATTGTTTTAGGTCAGAGAATTTAATAACAAAATTCCAAATTCACCAAAATTTAACCAAATCATCTAAAAACTCATTAAAACTCAAATCACACCAAATATTTAATTCAATACACCCCTCTTAATGTTTGCTCTTCGATTTTGTCCCGTTTTTTTCATTTACCATCTAGCTATGAATGAAAATCTTGTTTGACCAAAAGAAAAAAATTGGTTTTAACTATAGAGATTGTACCGTCATCTCCTAAGTTCGAAACTCCAATATACTCGAACATTTGTTTTTTTCGTTTTTTTAGAAAAATAATTAAATAAAATAAATATGAAAACATGTTAACATAAATACTTTTAAATATTGACAACTTTTGCTTAACATATATTGTTTTTCTTTTATTAGTTAAGTTTAAAAAAATTATGATAATATGTAATAAGTCGTAAGGAACGAGGGTATTATTATCACGGAAAAAATGAGGGTACTATATTCCGATTTGACGGCTTTGGGAAATATAAAAGGCCCATTTACTTGCAAACAAGCCTAATAAGCTACTGTGGGCCTTTGTTCCCTGACCAATCATGTAGATTAAACGGCGAGTGGAAGTTTTCAATTAAACAAATACAAATTATAACGGCGAATAAAATTTTTAATCAAAAGCAACATTTCGGTTCATGAGGAATATAAATCAGACAGTTGTTCAAATGTCTTGCCATATATATGATTATAAATCCATCGAACTCCAGATGTATCTATCCAGATTTTGACCGATGAACATTAGATATTTGAAATTCAGATATATGTATTAAATAAATCCTTTAACAAAAATAAAGAAGCAAATATTTGTATAAAAATCAAGGTATCCGCATAAATCTAAACTCGTAAAAATACAGCAGATTAGAGAACAAAGATTTGAGCATTGGCCCAAAAAGATGGTCCAAAGAATGGACTAAAAAGACTTGCTTATACCGCAGTTATAATAACATATACACACTATTAATCATGATTAATTAATACGTAAACAATAGTATAGCGTTATTGGATGCTGCTAAGCTATGGAAATCTAGCCCTACAAATCTATTTGCATAGTACAGATGTACAATTTCTATAAAATATTTGTATATATAATGAGGGTGTGTATAGTGTTGAGCCTAGCTATTTGAATACTAAGAATACATGTAATTCAATCATTTACAACTTGACCTAGTCTCGTACTTTGTTTTCTATATAAGAGGCACGTAATATCGATCCCACGCTTTTTGTTTTTCAATGAGACAGCTAAGCTATTTATTAAAAAAAAAAAAAGTTAACTTCATCGCTTGATCAATTGTTTTCCATTTCGTATATATTTTTGTACAACCAAGTTTTAATAGATGTATATTTAGATTTTTCTAAAAACGAAAAAAAAAACATGTGATTCGAAACATGTTGATTATTTAGCATAAAACCAAAAAATCGGAAGGATGTTGTTGATTACTGATTATGATTATAGAATTACAATCATAAATTAATTAGGTCAAATATTGAGAAATCGAAAATGGTAGGGAGTGAGTGACATGGCAGAGGAAGAGTAAGAAGAAAAAAGGGTTAAAAAATTGAGGAGTTAACGTAATGTTTGGAAGCGAATCTCGAAGTCACCGAGTCACTCCAACGGCATACTTTCAATATTTCACAGAATTTTAGGTAGCAACATCCCCGGTTTTCTCGGGGAACTAAATTAAATTAAATATCAATCGAATAACTAAAAAACTTATTAAAACTTATTATATTCTCGATCGCATTATAAAATAGATTAAATGTTACTTAAATCAAATCATGTTCACTGTAGAATAGGGAAATAAATTATATTCTATTACTATATGATTATATTAAGGCGTATACACAACAAGCGTCTCAGTAATCCCCTATAAACGCGTTAATATTTGCGATCTTTTATCGGGCCGGCACGAATGTCATTATTATCCTAATTATTGAATTAGATTTGTTTGCTATTAATATGAATACATCTTAGTTTTGTCGACTTACAAATTTAATCATCTTATTTTGTCATTCTGTGCGTTTTATTATTGTTTTTGTATTAATGAGTATGAAAGAAGAAAAATTCTAATTATACATTTTGTTTCAAGAATTCTACTTTTGAAAAAAAATGAAACTACCACCAAAATATTTCGAAAAGAATTCTGACAGATTCAACCAATAAATTTTGAAAAGGGTTCTGAAAAGTATAAGAGCTTCTCTTAAGTTTTTTTTTCTGTTTTAATTGGTAGTTGAATAACTTTTTGGAAAAGTATAGTTAAAAACATATTGTTTAAGAAAATGGCCTATGAAAATGAATTGAGTGGTTCTTTTTTCTTTTCTTTCTTTGGATCAAAGTGGTTCCTATTCATTTGTTTGATGTACGAGTGGTATCATTATATAAAGTTTGGTGGCTAGTATTCAGTTCGGTATTTTGTTTTCTAGCTCAGGAGAAATAAGAGATGGATTATAATTCAATATAGTTAAGCTTAATACGATTATAACCTCTATTATATTTCATTATATAACGTAAAATTTTTGAAGAAATATTAGTAAAAAAATGGGCTTCTTGTTTTATTCTTAAAAATCTATAATATAAACTGAAGCAGTTTATATTGGAAATGGCATATATGCGCCTAAACAACCCCTTGGGAAAC
This sequence comes from Barbarea vulgaris, assembly GCA_963667165.1. Classification (NCBI taxonomy): domain Eukaryota; kingdom Viridiplantae; phylum Streptophyta; class Magnoliopsida; order Brassicales; family Brassicaceae; genus Barbarea; species Barbarea vulgaris. The sequence goes on from OY763889.1 coordinate 22,567,078, forward strand.
TTACCGACGTCCAAGTTGATGCGCGTACCCGTGCAGTATAAATGTTCAATCTTTTTAGAATACAATTATAGCGTTCATTTTAGTTTTAAAAATTAAATAGTTTGAAAGGATATATACGTACTTATTCTTATATATGACAATAAGATTGTTATTCTATACAAAAAAAAAAAAAAACAAAAACAAAAATAACAATATATGTACATCAGATATGATCCTCGTGTTGAGAACGACCGACGATTTCTGTTATGGTACTTTGAGAGAATTAGGGATCGAACCACTTTACGCCCAAGCCGAGTAGCAGATAAAGGTGGGAGCGAAGATAAAATCTATCAGTGATCAATTTTTAATTATTATCATCAGCAAAATTAATAAATAATATGAGAATCTGATGAGGAATTGATCCGGACAAGTACACGATATATCTCATGTTAGAATTTCAGGCAGCGGGATTTTCGGTTAAACCACATGCTAATGTCCAGTTACTAAAGGAATTTTAATTTAAAAATAGAATAATGTTGTTTTGCTTAGGATGCCTAGTTGTAAGCTTTTTTTTTTATCATTTAAAAAATTTCAACTCTTTTAAAATGCTATTATTTCATCGTTGCTAACTTATAAGTTAATTATCCGTAAACCAAAACTTCGAGAATTCAAATCGGAGTCAAGTATTCAACAAATGTGTATTTGTTGATATGTATAAAGTTTACTTTAATTTATTTTGATAAAATTTGGTAAAATTTAATGTTTCCTATTAGAAATTTTGTAATAGTTCCGGGTTTAATTGCTTAGATTTGTTAAGAGCAAGAGCTGCAGTTGAAGCTGCTAGTTGTGAGTATTCACTCTTTTGCTATACCAACAGAGCAATTTTGAAGTTAAACGTTGAAAATATGTTAGTTTTTTCATAATTAATCGAATATAAGTTGTGGCAAAATAATTTTTTTGGTCCCCGTATATCAGTAATTTAAAAAAAAAAAACAATTTCCTTGAAATTATTTGTAAAGTTAAGCTTGTTTGAAAATAATATCTATAGTATGTGTTTTTATAAAAAAAAAATGTATATATATATATATATATCTATAGTATGTGACCAACCAGTGATCAAATTTTGCGAATTCTTAAAAAAAGACACCATGAACCAATAATGGAGAAGAAATATGAGAGTCTACTGACAACAACAGTAATAAAAAAATCATGAATTCTTCACTAAGACGAACAGAGTTGTCACAATCCGACGAAATTATGGCCAGAACATCACGATTCACGAATCATTTCATTCCGACGAAGTTGTGGCCAGAGCATCACGAATCACGAATCGTATCATTTACTAGACACGTATTTAACAATCACATTTATATATACCAAAAAAATGAAACGTACATGTTACAGATTTATCTTCTATAAGTTAAATTTATTTAAAATAAATAGACATGAGATGAGAACTAGAGTGTACGTCTGAATAGATACGACAATAAAAAACCTGCAACGTGTAGCGAGATAGTAAAATTACTGTGTCCAAAAAAAAAAAAAAAAAATACTTGGCCCGCAGTTTCTCCTGTTTTTCTTTTCAATAGTGAATAATATCACACCTTAGTATTTTTATTTTCACGAACAAAAAAAAAGTTATTTTCATTTATATTCAGTTTGCTTCTCGGCTAGTCACTAAAACGTACTTAGAATTCAGGTTGTTGAGAAGTGTTTGGTGATGTAATACAAACAATTTCTAAGAATCGTAGTTGGAGTTCATAAAACTAATTAAAAAAAAAAACTTATACCAAAATTAAAAATTACTTATTTTGTGAAAGCTGTTTGGAAGACGACATAGTTTCCTGCGGTCAATTGAACTATAATGTGAACTATAAGATAAATTGTAACAGAGGAAAAAAAAAGAATGAATCATTACTTAATGATAGTGCCACTAATTTAGTAGGGTTAGGATTCTTGACATTAAAAAAGAAACCTATACTACTATTTAAATTATTATGTAGACAAGAAAATATCAATTACTAAATCAAAGATCCCGGAAATACATTGAACAATCAGGAAAAGCCAATAAACGACATCTAAGAAATAAGTGGACTCCTACCATAAATTTCAATTAATGAAAAGGATAAATAAATTAAGGCATAGCATAACAGCGATATTTTCTAATCAAACAATAAAACCAGATAAGAATGGGTTAATATGTATATTAGATAATTAGAGCACGTTAGAATCGATACAGTATGAAATTAATTAACATTAATTGATGGTGTAGAAGAAAATAAAATGGATAGTAAATATAACATATACGCACTATAGCTACACAGTATATGAAGATTTTTAGTAGAGACAAATGTTGCTATTAATTTAACACACAATTATAACTATTTTAAGAAGAATATAACATTATAAGTAAGAGAATAAGTATATAAAAATCTGCAAATAATGTAAATTTTGTTTGTGATTTATCAGTTTGATTTTGATTAAATAAAACTAAGACGAAGATTAAGAAAAAACTAACAGTGATAAGGGAAATGATTCGGGAAAAACATGAGAAAACAAGCCCATTGGAAAATCGTAAGCTGTGTTCTTGGAAAAGTACCTGAGAGACAAGAAAAGCGAAGCCTGTGAAGTTACATGGACTCTTCTGGACGTATACTCATGGCTTCTCCTCTCATTTTCTTTTACTCTTTTCAAAAAGAGAAAAGTTCACTTTAAATATCTACATCAAAAAAAAAATTGGCACATGATCAATACAAAATAAATATCATATTCGTCCGAAACATTGGCAACGTTACATGACGAACAAGAATGATTTAAAAGTCTTTATACTTACAAAAAAAAAAAAAAAAAAAAAAAAAAAAAAAAAAAAAAAAAGACAGAAAGGAATGATCGAAACAAAAAAAATTCGATATGAGATAATAATTAACCAAAAAAGACTATTTCGAAAATTAGTTGTTGTCGTGATATGATATGATATGATATGATATATGTTAGGTACACGGATTCAAAGGACAAGGTTACTACAGCTTAAATTTTATGTCAAGTCATGATTCTTGTATCATCATGAAAATTTTGTCCTGAAGGTTTATGTTCACATTTGATTTATCTTTTTGGCAAATTGATATAGATTTTATGATCCCAAGTGTCCGACCAATTTGATTAGAACGCAGCCCTACTCACATCTATCTAATTTTTTCAACTTTTTATTTGTCACTTCTTCAACTCTTTTTTCTTTCCATATTAAAAATGGATTATAAAACTATTAAATATTCTTAGAGTGATTAGACCAGAATAATCAAAAGATGCCACTTCAATTAAAATATATAAAATTTGTTTGTGATGATGAAAGAAACAAAAAATATGTTAAAATACATAACGTATGCTATCATTTTCTTACATGCATGTCAAGTGGACATCTCCATCTTAATAATGTATATATATTTTTCGTAACATCACGAAACATATTTGTTAAACCTGACATTAAGCGATACCCACCGCCCAAATAAATAGTATTTTGGTTGTGTGTTTTTTGATTCAGGACTATTTGAGTTTAATCGTATACTAAGCCATTTGTATATGATATACATTACTTTTGTTCAAGTTAAATCGAACATGAGTGTAATTAGAAAAAAAAAAAAAAAGAACATGAGTGTAACCAGACGACCCAAAGCCTGCAAACAGAATCTCTTCCTTCGTATTGTGGACGGTGGACCGGTCTACTCTCTCACGTGCGAACTTGACGATGTGTGTATATATGTATCTATATCTTTATAACAAAAAAAAATGTATCCAAGCCATTTGTGAGAAAAAGATCAATATATCCAAAAAAAGAAAAATGTATCTCTCTAAGCATCTAAATAGTTAGTTATAACTATATCCAAAAAAATTAGTAATCATAGATTCACGTCGATTAATGGAATTTAATTCCACGAAGTTGGATGGCTAAAATATTTTGTACCAGAATTTTAAACCGATATATTGTAGTACAAAATGTGAAAACAAAAAAGAACTACAAATTAATTGACGAAAGTAAACTCACTTTTTAAAAAACTTATATCGTCCAAATGAAACTTTCCCCTTTTTCGTTTAAAAAAATAAAATAAATAGCTAGCCACTCAGTACTTACCCAGTGACGATTTATATGTTCTTAATTTTCTTAATGCAAAGAAAGCTACGTAGTAGTGCATTAAAAACTATGTAGAATTGCATGTCTTAATTTGTTTTGGGAAAAATGTTAATCCGCAGCATCGACACATTAACACTATCAGATGCAGACTTTATTTTTCTTAGTTATCACGTCTTCAGATGCGGACTACAATTTCCATTGTTTTACTATCAGTCCTTTTTTCTTTTCTTTTTGGTTTTAAGACTAATTTATAGTAGAAAATTTAATTTACATAGAAGAGTTATTTGGGCTTACAGCATGAAACATATAAATGAGAGAAGCGATATATATAAAACAGTGGTTGCGTTTTAAGAAGTTCACACATTGATCACCGATCGAGGTGTTGTGAGTCATATATTCATTAATATTCATCACACTAGGAAGTGAGAAGAGAGTCTCAAACATGTAAATATAGTCCGAGCAGCCAAAGTATGATGGATGCGTAAATCCACATTCGAAAGAAGGTGGACTCTGGATTCCACACAAGAAAACCTATTAGAGTTTTTGATTAGTTATGATCATTACGAATTTTTTTTTTCTCACTCGTATGTCAGTAAAAATCACATTCCACTAGATCTATCCGAATTGTTTTTAATAAATCATTTTTTTTCTTTTTGACGGCAAAGTTAAATAAATTATTTATTCTTTAAATAATCGGGATTAAAAAAGAGTTATCTGTTAATGGATTTTACGAATAGTCCAAAAAAGCAACCAACATCTTAACAATAAATTTACTATTTAATTAAATCATAAAAAATATTATGCACAAACTACTGCCATATTGGGATTATTTGAATTGCGCTTTTATCGTCTCTTGTTTTTATGTTTTTTTACGTCTTGGATTTTTTCTATAGGAGCTTTATTTGGGGGTCAACTGTTGGGGGGACTCGAAAAGTATAATAATTAGATTTATTGTTTCACAAAGCTTCTCTCCATCACCGAACCGCAAAGAGCCCCCCAATAAATAAAGACCTCACTTTGTTTGATCTTCATATTTCCTCTTTCACTCTCCTATCCTTTTTTGTTTGTTTGTTTGTTAAAGATTTACTCTCTAATCTTCCTCCATGCCGCTGAGTTCTTGAGGGTTTAATATTCTGTAAAATCAATTTAAAACTAATCTTTGTATAATTAATTACAATCTTAGTTTCCTTTAGTGGGTCTTAACCCTTTTGCCTTTATTTCCTCTTAGAGACCAAAAAAAAAAAAAAAAAAAAAAAAAAAAGGAGAGCGACAAACACTTTCTGTCTTAATTTTGCTTCCTCTCCTTCTATCCCCCTCTCTCTCTTTCTCAATCCCTTTTTCATATTTTGAGTTTTATCTTTTTGATAATCTCTGACTAAAAAAAAATGTCTTTAGAGGCTATTGTATATCCGCAAGATCCATTTGGTTACATCTCTAATTGCAAAGATTTTATGTTCCACGACTTATACTATCAAGAAGAAGAAGCTCAAGATACGAAGAACAACATTGATACGTTAGGGCAACAACAGAACTATATCGAACATGGTAAGGGCAACATTGATACGTTAGTAAAAGATCAATATCCTTTAATCACTTCCTTGGAAGAAGACCTTGGTCTTCCCATCAATATCCATATGGAGAACCATGCTCCGCTGCAGCAGAGGAGGAAGAGGAGAAGAACAAGAAGCAGCAAGAATCAAGAAGAGATCGAGAACCAGAGAATGACTCACATCGCGGTTGAGAGAAATCGCCGGAAACAGATGAACGAATACCTCGCTGTGCTTCGCTCTCTAATGCCGTCGTCATATGCTCAAAGGGTAATTTAGTCTTTAGTTACTCGCACACTTGGACTCTTCTTAGTTTTTTTCAAGTGTGTACGTGCCCTTGTTTTCCTTCCTTGGTCTAGTTCAGTTTTTTTTTTTTTGCGTATTGTGAGGTTTCTTTAAACCAATTAAATAGAAAATCATTTTTAGTAATATTTATTAACATATAACCCCAAAAAAGTATGAGAATGATTGAGAGATTGAGCATATATAGTTGGGTTTTTAAACAATTTATGAAGAATGTCGATCAACCATATAACCTCCTTATATATATATCTTTGTTTATAATAAACTTAATATTAAGATAAATAGAATGAGTATAGTTATACAAAAAAAATGTTTTTATACAATTTAGTAACAAGAAACACAGTGATAAAGTTGTATGCAGTTAGCCTGAGGCGTGTGTATGAAATTGATTATACTTACGTGCAAAGATTTTTCAATCTTTTTTAACGGGTTTTTTAAAGATTTTTTGTATACTTATATCTGATTTGAACGGGTTTTGGTTGTAAAGGGAGATCAAGCGTCGATAGTAGGAGGAGCCATTAACTACGTGAAGGAGTTAGAGCATATCTTACAATCTATGGAGCCTAAGAGGACCACGGTCCATGAAGCCGAAGGAGCCGAGACTAGCACAAGCTCGTTGGTTGGTCCCTTCTCAGATTTCTTCACTTTCCCTCAGTACTCGAAGACAAAGTCATCAGTAACGGAAAGTTCATGTTCACCGGCGGAGATAGAGGTTACAGTGGCGGAAAGCCACGCGAACATCAAGATTATGACGAAGAAGAAGCCGAAGCAGCTTCTTAAGCTCGTGGCTTCCATACAGAGCCTACGACTCACTCTTCTTCATCTCAATGTCACCACTCTCGACAACTCGATTCTCTACTCCATCAGCATCAAGGTACGTATATATATTTTGCATGTTTTTTTTTTTTTGGTTAAAATGCGATCTAAATTAAATCGATAAAGTTTTACATTTTCCGTTTTTCATTGTGATTTTATTTATACTTGTTTGATTTTGGGTTAATCATGATTTTATACTTTAGATTGATTATTTACTGAGTGGTGCATATGGTTTCACTTTTTTTTTTGATAGGAGCATATGGTTTCACTTTATTGATTCTTATTTTGTCTCTTATTGTTGGGGGAAAAAACTGGTTTAGTAGTATGGATATGTCTGGGCTTGAAAAAGGTTGGAACGAAAAATTAAAAATCATTCTCTTTGTTTTTTTTTCTTACTTCCTTTGGTTACTTAAGTATCCTCAATAGTTGTGGGTCAAACTCAAAATCATCATTTTAAATTATTTTTCTTTTAAATTGCCTGTAAGAATGATATATGGGGACCAACCTAATAAATGAAACACGAATATTTGTCGATCTATATGCACGATTTGAATAAGTGTTTGTGTGTGTGTGCGTGAATATATATACATGTGTATGTACTGTGGATGTTTGGTGGTCATAGAGAATTGTAGAGGCAATGTGTACGGACAACGAAGTGAGGCCACCCACTTGTTTCAGGGAACATTATTCATAAGCTCGTTTCGAGACAAATACATAGTAGTACTTTATTTTTAAATATACATTTATTTGGTCAGTTTGAACCTTTTTCAAAGAATTGTTGTTGTAGATAGTTTTATTTATTATGTGAAAATGGTTTGCTCAGATTGAAGAAGGGAGCCAACTGAATACTGTGGACGACATTGCAACAGCTTTGAATCAAATCCTAAGGAGGATTCAAGAAGAATCATAATTAATCCAATAGATTAATTTTTATGTTCTATTTTTCCTTATATCTATTTTTAGTAATCGAAATACAAATTTATGTAATTTGGTGTTTTTTATTATATATAGTTCCTCTTTATTTCTATTCTTTTTAATGTAAGTTTCATTTTTGTCTCCTGTAATGAATCAGTTGTATTTGGCCTCTCTATCTTATGTCACCAATATTTGAAAAAAGAAAGATTGACATTTGTTATTAAATAGGTTAAGTTGATAGGTAGGTGACATTGGGCGCCAATGGCCATATTTTACGTCTGCCTAAGGCTATTATCAATGTTCTTTAGGGTTGTGTTGTGTATGATGATTGAAAAGAAAAAAAATATGGATCTCTTTAGTGCAAAAAGTTTTCATCTTTTTCTGCAAAAAGTTTTCATCTTTTGTGGAAAGATTGTGGGTTAAACTTTTATACCTTTAGCAACAAAATTTTAACATTCTCATGAGACAGTGGAAAATCTATACTTTTGACTTTGAAGACGATTAATCCATTTATCGAAAAAAATACCCGACAATCAAATTTAGTTTTTATAGGTTACACATGGATCTTGATATATATCATTAGCCGACCATAACACACATGCATAACTATTCAAGGACAATCAAACCATTTTCACTTCACCTCGAGACATGAGCCATATGATGGACAACTTATATATAGACCCACTTAAACCCTCCAAAGATTTTCAATATATAGTTTTGTATAGTTCATTTGAAGTTTAAACCTTAGTTATAAAGTGGATGATCATCCTCAACGATCTAGCAACTATGTACGTAGTTCGCTACTGAAAAGTTTGAACCCTTGTATATAAGTTATAAATTATTGTATACGTATTCGAATCAACTTCTAATACGTAATTACTTAACATAACTATTTTGAGCTATGAATATAATAACAAAGTATTTCAGAAAAAAAAAAAAAAAAAAAAAAATCGACCATATTTCTTTCCAGAGATTGCATGAGAAAAAAAAAAAAAAAAACTTTGTACGAAATTACAGTGATCGTAATTACAAACCATGTTTTGGGGGTTTAGATATTTAATAGGTACACAAAATCAGCGGTACGTTGATTCATGGAAGAAGAGAGATGATGATCATTGTCTTATCATGAAGACTCATCAAAGAAATTTCACTTTTCGGGTTAAAAAGCAAAAAGCAGAACTATCAACTACGTATTATTAGAAGAAGAAAAAAGTAAAAGTAAAGCCTATTGATATGATTCAAACATCTTAGTGAAAAGGCTTTTCATTATATATATATATATATCTTATATTTAATATAGCCGACTGTTCTCTTCAGCAGCTTTTTTTATGTTTTAAGCTTAGATTCACTATTTTGCAGCTTTCTCTTTATCTTTTTTGTTAGACGTACATATTCAGATTTCCTTGTTTATTGTACTTGTAACTGTATTCATCCACTTTCTCTTAAAACATACTATGGGCATGAAAATAAAAAAATAAAATGGGTGTACCAACAAAAAGACATAATATGGACACATTTTTATTTTCTTTCTCTTAGAATTAACTACATGCTAAAGAATAAAGACTAGCTGCTTTAGTCTTTTAAGGATAATTAATGGTGAAAAAGAAATTTGAAATCTATTATGAAAAATTAACTCAAATTGGCCATGAAAAAAAGAAAGAAAGAAGAAGTTTAGTTGCGAATCTATATTGTATATGGTTTCTCCCTAAATTCTGCTGACACTCTAAAAAACGCTACCGCATGATTCGATTGAATGGGCCTAGTATCTAGGCCTTTTAAGGAAAGTGAGATATTTAGTTAGAGTATTGGGCCATTACATTTACGTTTTATTATGTGTTCGTTGTATTGATAATTGGATACTAAGCATGCATATTGCATGGAATTCCCTCTCTCTCTCTTTCTTTTTTTACTTATAGTTTTTTTCCTTTTTTAACTTAGTTCGGTTTAAATTTTTTGGATTTTGGGTTTTGGATTTTAGAAAATAAGCACCAGATAAAATAAAAATTTATGATGATTCGATTTTAATTTTTTTGATATAGTTCGGGTTTAGATTCAGGATTGGTTTGATTTTAGATTTTCTTAAATATATATTTAAACCTAACTACTTTAGTTAATATAAAATTTAGTATTGTGAATATAAATTAATATATTTAATTATAAATTCAAATGTTAAAATAATGTTAATTTGGTTTGGTTACACAAAATATGGATTCAGATTGGGTTCAGTTCAAAAATTCCATAATAAAATTTGATATCCCGTTCGGGTTATAATTTTTAATATGGTTTGGATTGGGGTTGATGTGTTTTGGTTTAGTTCGATTTCGTTCAGTTGGGTTTGGCATAAAGATAAAGTGGTTTATCTTTTCATCGCATTGTCTACAATAAAAGAGTTCATATAAAACTTACTTGGTCCCGGTTTGTAGACCGAGCTGTTGGATAAGCACCAGCCATAACATGATTTTGGTAGGTTAGATGTAAAGATGATGTCTTTGGCATTATGTCGAATCCGAAATTGACACATACACGTTTGAGTCATTAGTTCCGGTGTCTCAATCATATGTTTTCTCAATACTAATTACAACATAGACCACCTTTCGATTAACTTAGATTGTAGGTTGAGTAAGCCTGCAGCATGTCTTTTCAAAATTCCAAATTAATTAACTATAAATAAAAATTTGTTGAATAATATATAAAGTTATATACACCAAATAACCAAAGTCTAGCAAATAATGAGTGGGGGCACTACATATATATATAAAGAGCTAATTAGCCGGAGTGATTGTTCGGAATGGAAGTTCCACCTGCTTTTTGGTTTAGTCCAATATATTTAATCATTGTGACGATCACCGATGTGACTTCTCCTTTATGATCACTTGATCAGCTACCAAATTATCCTGCCTATTTTCTTTTAAACCTTAGTACAAACTAATAGTTATCTTAAGGAAAAATAAAAAAAAAAGGTTATTATCTTAAGAGGGGTAAGTAAGTTAATTAAGTGGATTTCTGACTTTTTTGAGTGAAGACAAGGTATACAAGTTTCGTTGATGCTTTTATATTTGCTAAGATTTTATCATTTAGAAAACCATATTTCCTGAATTCTATTAGATATCAGCACAAAAATAAAACCTGATATTTTCTGTAGACAACTCAACCCCGATACCATTTCGAGTTAATATTCAAAATCCAAAGTGAAACAAATAATTGAATATTGAATGACCAGAACATATCTATGTAGATATTTTGTTTGTGCGTTAGTTTATGCAAGTATAAACTGTAGACGATTAGAAAAGATATATCAGGAAAAAATAAATCAAATGATGTATGTCATTCATATACCAAGAAACAAAGTCTTTTTTCCAAAATATCGGCAAGTTCAAAACTTAAATCATGGTTTAGTCCCTTTATAAGTCGACTAAATTAACTCCAACAAAACACACACAAGTCACAATAAATTTTCATGAAATAGTATTTCCCTTATTCCCTTATATTTAACAAACATGAGCACATTTCTTGGTTTCCTTGTCCTCATATTCGTCTATATGGTCGAACCAACCTCATCCGCCACTCTTACGGTGAACTGGTCCCTTGGCACCGACTACACTCCACTCTCCACCGGGAAGACCTTCGCCGTCGGCGATGCCATCGGTGACTCATCCCTTCACCCTCTCGAGACTTAATTTGACTTATAGTTAATTACATCTCTCTCTCTTTTTTTATTTCTATATAAATATATTTATTAGGTTTGAGATGAGATCAAATGAAAACCTAAGACAAAACCCTAATTCGGAAACTAATTTCATTTTATTGTCATGATGATTTTGTTCACATAGTGTACACCAAATATCAAATCAAACTAACAAACATACACCGGTATTGGTAGACAAACTGTATATGATAATATAAATATTGTTGCAATTGTGTTACTCAGTGTTCAACTATGGTGCGGGTCACACGGTGGACGAAGTAAGCGAGAATGACTACAAGAGTTGCACGTTAGGGAACTCCATTGCGTCCGACAGTAGCGGCACCACGACAATAGCTCTCAAGACCACTGGTCCTCGCTACTTCATCTGTGGAATCCCAGGCCATTGCGCTGCCGGTATGAAACTCACCGTCACCGTTGCAACATCCTCGTCAAACAGTGTAGGCGGTGGCACCACCACCACTACACCAACTCCTTTCACTGGAGGTGGTGGTTACATTCCCACAACCACACAGGCCCTTCCTTGTGCTGCTTGGGCCGTATCCTCTCCATTAAGGGCTTTGGTTGCGACTTGGGCTGTTGTTTTTATGTTTAGGCTTTTTCTCTGTTGACATATTGTTTTGTATGTGTGTGAGTTATCTTTCAAATTAGGAGTCTTCTATTTCTATTATACAAAACCTATCTGATTCGAACTCAACCGGAAAGTTGTGATGATGGTTTTGTTTTTCAAAATCTAAGAAATGATTGCCATGTGTCAGTAGGTGAGAGCTCGTCCAAGTATGGTACTCTTATAATAAGAGGTGTATTGAAATGAGTATTTAGTGAGATTTGAGATTTAATGGCAAATCATGTGTTATTGAAACATGAATTTTAAAATATCTTTTAAATTTCATTGTTATTGGATTAATGATTTTAAAATATACAATCAAATCCACTGTTATTGAAAACGTTATTAGGGTTTGATTTAAAAGTTTCAGTTGAGATTTGAAGGGAATTTTTAGTTAAAAATACAAAGACTCAATTCTTAGATTCCACTGTTATTGGATTAATGATTTTAAAATATACAATCAAATCCACTATTATTGAAAACGTTATTAGGGTTTGATTTAAAAGTTTCAGCTGATATTTGAGGGGAATTCTTAGTTAAAAATACAAATACTCAATTCTTAGAGCATGTGCAATGAGGATCTCTCATGAGAGTCTCTCATTTATAAAAGAACTATTAAAATAATAAATAATATTAATTTATTATGAGAGTCTCTCTCACCTTTTTTTTGAGAAACTCTCATAATAAAATAATATTATTTATTATTTTATTAATTTTTGTAAGAGATGAGAGATTTTGGTGAGAGACCACCATTGCACATGCTCTTATGGTTTTAGCTGAGAATTCAGAAAATTTAATAACAAAATTTTTAATTCACCAAAATTTAACCAAATCCTCTTAGAATTCGTTAAAACTCAAATCTTCCTAAATATTTATTCCAATACACCCCGGTCTAAAGCATAAGATCCACCGTATCACCTAATTAGTTGGAGCCCACTGAATCTCTCGTACATCTAAGCCGTCCATCTAAATACAACATTGTAACCACTCCAGATCTCTCCACGAACCGACGCAACAACAGAATAATATAGTTTGTTCTAACCAAGGAAAACATAAATTATCATTGAGACATTTCATGAAATTATGTACATTGGTCGATATAATGGAAGAATGACCTAACACTTTCATTTTCTTGCAATTTAATTGTCTTTTTTCTTAACTGCTACAAATAATTTTTTATTATTAAAATAGAATATCATAAAATATGCATGAACCAGTGACTAATGTTTTGTTTTTTATTGTTTGTTTTGGGCTTTTTAGGAAATGAATAATCAAATTAAGAAATATCTCGGAAACATCAAATAGAGATCATAACCAGCTTGCAAGCACCTCTCTATAAATAAACACAAACACACGAACGAATACGGCTAAGCGAAAAGAAAAATCAAATTAGGTCACTACAACTTCAACAATATGGCTAACGTTTTCCTCATCAGTAGCAGAAACAGAAGATCAATACGAACAACAGGAGAATCAAAACCCAGGAATCTTACGGTGAAGAGATCATCAGAGTCTTCTTCAGACAATTACTCATGCAAGAAACATCCGAAGCACAGACAATCTCCTGGAATCTGTTCCCTCTGTCTCAACGAGAGTCTCTCCAAGTTGTCTCTCGATTTCCATGACTATAGTGCAAGCATGAGCTCGTCTTCTTCAAAAAATGTGGCTTATAAAACGGTGTCGTCTTGCTCCTCATCCTCTTCGGAATCAGAATCGGAATATTCTTCGACGGCTATTTCTTCTTATTACTCTTCCGTATCCTCTTGTTTATCTCCTCTACAACATCGATACAGTGAGATCGTCGTTAATAAGAAGAAAAAGAAGCTTGTAAAGAGACAAAGCTTCCTTTCCAGAATATTTCTGTAATTACTTTACCACATTTTTTGTTTAATATATATTCATTTTTCTTCTCTGTTTTTTTCACCCCTTAATACAGAGTATTAAATAAGCTCGAGAAGGTCTAATCAAGTTTACGGTTATTTCAGACGCTAAAAATGAATTTCCTAACAAAACTATGTGCATTTGATTTCTTGGTTAGTAGAAAGATTTGAAAATCTTGAACCGTTTTGATTTGTATATCTTGAATTTTATGGAGAATGCGATTAATTTACAGTGATCCTTTTGTGATTCATTACGAATAATAACATGTGAGAATTGACAAAAACACAGAGATTGCTGTGATTGGTTGGCACATGACATTACAGCTGGCAGATGTAATCAATGTACGGTGAAAGGACAAAGACGTGTTATGCTTCATCTATTCAGGTTTCGTATTACAGCTGGTCAAATTAATTAAGTTGCCGTATCGTCGTAATATTTACATAAATACAATTAAATTACTTTATAACGGCAGGAATTAATAATCCAACGTAAAAAAAGGAAATTATTTAAGCGGAAGTGCCGAACAATAGTGAAATTCTCTTCATATTTATAATTTCCAAGAAATCCAGTTGAAATTTACTTGGAATTTGAAAGGCTTGATCACAAATTCACAATTCACTAATCTACCTTGAAACTTTCTCTTCACGTTGACTAAAGGATTTGGTAAATGTCACAGTTTGAATTTTTGTATTATTTATGCAAGAAGAGATCATGAAAATCTTAATCAAACAAAAAAAGAAGAAGAAGAATAGATTAATGGAAATGGCTAAATGTTAAAAGAGCGACTTAAGAGGAAATGTTAAGTGGGGTTGTACAGACAGACGTACAATGAATAGGAGTGGCCAGTTCATGTCTGAACAGTGTGATCGAAGATCTACTAAGCCATCTTCCACGAACATTCTCTCATTTTGTCTCTCTCCCACGTGACGTTATATATGATTCTTCTCTCCGTACCATGTCAATACAAATTAGACCTTATTGGCTATTTTCGTGTTCATCTAATTGTAGCAAAGTCAAACACATTTTTAATGTAACTTATTTTTTAACTATTATATATATATATATATATATGTATATGCTAGTTTGTATTATAGTACTATTATAGCAGTGAATTAATTTTCTGTATTTTCTTCATTCTTGTTTTGATAGTTTTAATTCTAGAATGAATTTCTTGTGTCGTATGATTTCCTTGTCCAAAGTATTTGGGAAGAACCCTTATACTAAATGTATTCATCTTGTTAACATTAATATTTTGAAAAAAAGAAAAGAGGAGAACAATTTTGAACTTGATTCCACAAACAAATGAAGCATGTTTTATTGGGCTACCTAGTTCGTGAAATAAAAAGTTAGGTGGAGTTTACTCCCAAAAAGGCTTACTAACATTCGGACAAAGAGAGCTCCTCGACAGATCTAGTTTCGCTTGGTTTTTCCGGTTGAATCCGGCGGTTGGTATGCCTTCGATGCCACCGCCGGATTCCTTTCTCGCATCCTTAGTTTTCCTTTCCATTCGGCATAGTGTGTAGTCATCAGAGATTCTCGATCGAACCTTGAAGGTTAGGGTTTTCGTTTGGCATTTGGGGTTTTTCAGATCCGAGTATGAAGGCTCATGTCTCGCCGTTTGTGAAACGGTGGTGGTGTTTTGAAGTTCTCTGGTTGTTCCGGTTAAGGATCTGATGGGTGTGAAGTCGTGGCTTTTTCGGCTTGGTGCTCTTTGTCTCTGGCGGATCTGCAGTGTGACTCCTTTGGTGGTCTCTTCTCCTCGGTTTGTTTTCCTCTTTTGCTATCGGTTCTATTCTCTTTGCTTGGTCCCGTCTTCTCTAGTTGGGTGTGCTAGTTGTAGGTCTGCTTTATTGTCTCTTTGACTTGATTCGGTTGGAGTGGAGTATAAGTCTCTCTTTTTCGCCTAGAGTCTTGTTGTCTAAGTGATGATGGAGCATTTGTTTGGAATCATTCCTCGTCTAGGCTTGTGCATTGGTTATCCCAGGGTTTGTTTGATCCTTTGTTCCGTCAGCTTTTGATTCTCGTCATGTGAGTTCTTCCTGGAGTCTCAGCGGTTTCGATCTGTGGTCTCTCTTGGTTTGCCGAGTCAGGCTTCCCGTTGTGCTTCGTTCTCGCTCCTTGTCTCTACATTGCAGGTTGGATCGTGTCTGAATCTTATTTTAGGTTTCTATTGAGGTCTCTAAGTCGTTGCAGACTTGGCCGCATCCGAAAGTTTTGTCCAGGTCCTTGCCTGGGGTTTTTCTTGTTGGTTTATGAAGCCTTGTTCCTTTAGTTGGTGTGGTACCCTTAATTCACTATAGGAGGTCTCCGTTATCGCTGGTATGTTTTGCACAACTTCCTCGATAATTTGGGTTTGGTTGGCTCTTTGGTGGGTTTAGAAGCTGCTTTGGTCTTTTGTATCTATATCTGCTCGGGTTTATCTTCTCTGCCTTGCTTTGGTTTTGAGTTATGAGTTCTGTTTAGTCTCTGGGGACTTCTATTTGTCCGCCGGCTTAGTTTCCGATTGTTTTCGGCGTCTTTTGGAGTTTGGTTCTCTCATTGATCAAGGAGTGGCATCGGTCTCTCGAGTGGTTTCTTTTGTTGCTTCGAGGATTTCTGCTGCGCATTCTTTTTGATTGAGAAGATCTGTCGTCATCTGCTTTGTGTCTAGTTGGGGTGTTGTATCCCTTTGTTTTTTTGTCTTTGTGGGTGTGAATGTGTTAGTTGTCTACTACACATATCTGTCTAACCTCTTACCAAAAAACATTGTTGTTTGTAATTTGACCCTATTTCGCTCAATAATATTCAGATGAAAAAAAAAAAAAAACATTCGGACCAAACTGAAGAGATTCTAGAGGATACAAGTTACAACTACACATTTTTTTATTATTATAGACATTGAGGGCATAAACACTACACGATTCATGTGGTTTTTACTTTTTATTGATAAAATAGTAAAATCGCCCAAACATCTCCTAAATATATTCGGGCCCAATGAATTCAGATAATCATATTTGTGTTTTTATAGCTTTTTTCTTAATTATCATACATTTTTTGTGGTCATTTAGTGCTGTTAACTGTATAAAAAAAAACTTCACGTGATAACTTAGCAGCACAGTACTGCTATATGCGACTAAAAAACAAACTTAGCTAGCACTATGTTTTTCAGTTTTTCATTGAGCAATATCTCAATAATATTAATCGTTTTTTTTTTGGAAACTATACTCAAATACATTGTCCGTGAATTTGTATTTTTGGTCAAACAGACACAATGCGGTCTTTTTTTTTTTTGGTCGTCAATATGGATTTTTAGGAGGTATATTGAAGTGGGTATTTGGTGAGAAATGAGTTTTAATGAATTTTGAGAGGATTTGATTAAATTTTGGTGAATTAGGAATTTTGTTATTAAATTCTCTGAAATCTCAGCTAAAACCATGAGAATTGAGTCTTTGTATTTTTAACTAAGAATTCCTCTCAAATCTCAGTTGAAACTTTTAAATGAAATCCTAATAACGTTTTCAATAACAGTGGATTTGATTGTATATTTTAAAATCATTAATCCAATAACAATGGAATTTAAAAGATATTTTGAAATTCATGTTTCAATAACAAATGATTTGTCATTAAAACTTAATTTTCACCAAATACTCACTTCAATATACCCCTAATCTTGTTGTTTGCTATAAATTACATTTATATGGTTTACTTAGGAACGGTGTTCCATTGTCAAAATTAGAAATCGTCTGTTTCACACGCATTATAACGCACATCTTCTCTCTTTAGATCAGGTCAAACGTCACGTGACCAAAACCAATCAAGATCGTTGATATTTGAGCATTAAGACAACATCGTGGGCATTTGACTTCTTTACTTTCCTTATTTGGATACTACATCCACTCCCGCAAATAGAAAGCTCATCACTTCACCAAAACAAAACACAAGAAAGAAGAAGATCAAAGATTCAAGATCCGTTTTTTTTTCTTAATCTTTTTCTTTCTTGAATGTTGTCGTTTGGATCGTTCTCAGAGTAATGCGGCGGCGAAGGAAGGCGGTTGTGTTGGCCGTGATACGGAGGTTGCTAATATGCGCCATATGCGTAATGACATTGCTCTGCTTTCTCTTCGTACATATCTACGTTGCTCCTCTCAATAGAATCCCCAGGCTTCACCTTAATCATCACAACGCTCGTGTTCGTAACCGTCTCTGTTCTCTCAAAAAAGTTTCGAGATTTTTGAGAAATGTTTGTGTGTCTTTAACTCTGTTTCTGAGATTTGGGTTGTTTCCGGTTTTGATTTATCTGTATAACAGCGAAACGGTATCATCAATTACAACAAATCCATCACAGAACAGAGCTTGACGAAGACCAAGTCTAGTCCTCAATCGATTGAAACTCCTCTCATTTCTAAACCAAAGGTTCAATCTTTACGATGGATCTTCTTGTTTGGAGTAAAGCTTTGAGCTTGGTGCTATCAATGTGGTTTTCTTTATAACTTATGGCTGATTCTTTTACCAAATTTCAGAAAAATGAGATTCAGTATCAGAGTTTAACCTCGGAACACGTCAACAACTCCGAGCTGGTTCCTCCTCATATCTTGACAAGCCCTTCTTCCTCCAAGGTTTGAAAATTCTGTTACATTTTGATTCTTGGTGCAACTTATGGGAGGCCTCAAATTAGTTGCTTGTAAGTAAATCAAGCAAGATATTTTGATGATGGGATTGTTTCTTGAACAAGAGTGGAATCATACAAATGTGTATATGCGTATAGAGCGAGTTTTAAGATTGAAGATTGAGTTTTAGTGATTGCAGAGTTGTGCTAACTTAGATAAAAAGAACGAATTTTAAATGTTTTGAATAGAAGGATCATGCTTCTTTCGTGTTTTTCACTCTTTTAGATTTGACAGTTGAACCTGACAAGCCGGATACAAGATTTTGACAAGCTTTGGAAACCTCCACCAAACCGCAATTTCGTCCCTTGTGTCAATCCCAATCATAATTACACATGTGAGAAGATAAATCTGTCTTATATGGTTTCTTTCTGTAGAGTCTTGTGTTGTTGACTCATGACTCAAACATTTTCCATATTCTCTTGTCAATTGGTTCTTCAGCTCCACTGGAATCTAGAGGCTATCTTCTTGTTCACACGAATGGCGGGCTTAACCAGATGCGTGCTGGGGTAAGTATACATGTAGTAGTAGTACTCGTTGTGTTTCTTTGCACTCACAAGTATGAGACACTTATGGTTGAATCATTCTTCGTTCATTGCAAAATTTACAGATATGTGACATGGTAGCTATAGCCCGTATTATAAATGCGACACTTGTAGTCCCAGAGCTCGATAAACGATCTTTCTGGCAAGATACTAGGTTAACCTCCATGTTACCATACTCCTGTCTTCTTCTTCTTCTTCTTCTTCTTCTTCTTCTTCTTGTCTTAGCATTTTCTAAATCCTGTTTTTGTTTCTGGCAGCAAATTCTCGGATGTCTTTGATGAAAATCATTTCATCAGTGCTTTATCTAAAGATGTAATAGTCATCAAGAAGCTTCCAAAAGGTATTGATGGACTCACAAAAGTGGTTAAGCATTTCAAAAGCTATTCAGGATTGAGGTACTACCAAAATGAGATAGCTAGCATGTGGGATGAGTACAAGGTGATCATCATCTTCTTCAACTGCATCTTTTGGGTACTTTAAAAGTATTCTGCTTTTTAATGTTTTCTTCACTCAGGTGATCCGAGCAGCCAAATCCGATTCTCGTCTAGCAAACAACAATCTACCTCCTGATATCCAGAAGCTACGTTGCCGTGCTTGCTACGAGGCTCTAAGATTCTCTAATAAAATCAAATCAATGGGAAAAGTAATGATTTACCTATAATCATCTCATATCACATATCTTCCTCTCTAAAGTTTTGATATTTATGATGATATATGTTGCAGCTTTTAGTTGATAGGATGAGATCTTATGGTCTATACATCGCATTACATTTAAGATTCGAGAAAGACATGCTCGCTTTCAGCGGCTGCAACCATGGTTTATCTGCGTCTGAAGCTGCTGAGCTAAGGAAGATAAGGTAAAACCAAAACAAAACTATACTTTTCTTTTGTGTAATTTGCTTTGGCGGGTTGTTTTTTTTTTTGAATAAAAAGATTGTGTGTTTAGGAAGAACACAGCGTATTGGAAAGTGAAAGACATTGATGGAAGAGTACAAAGACTCAAAGGTTATTGTCCATTGACTCCAAAAGAAGTTGGAATTTTGCTAACAGCTCTTGGATATTCTTCAAACACACCAATATATATAGCTGCTGGTGAGATTTATGGTGGTGAGTCTCGGTTAGCTAGTTTACGCTCTCGTTTCGACATGTTAATGAGTAAGGTACTTACAAAGTTTCAATCTTTTTTGGTTATGTATGATTGTTAACTAATGGGATTGAATAAAAGACTGACCCTTTTTTTTTTCTGGTTAATCAAAGGAAAAATTGGCAACAATAGAAGAGCTCAAGCCTTTTATGAACCATTCAACTCAAATGGCTGCACTTGATTACATTGTTTCCGTGGAAAGCGATGTTTTTATTCCTTCGTATAGCGGAAACATGGCGAGAGCTGTTGAAGGGCATCGCCGGTATCTTGGTCACCGGAAAACTATATCTCCAGACAGGTGATCATTGTGCTTTTTTTGTTTTCTCTTTGGTTTTCAAGTCATGGAGTCTTGTTTGCTTATGTTTTGTTGATATTTGTGATTCAGGAAAAGCATTGTTAGGTTGATAGACAAAATAGGAAAGGAAGCTGAAAAAGATAACCGGAAAGTGTATGAAAGAATCATAGAGATTCACAAAACCCGGTAAGCTATAAACCAAACATTTTCATACAATTTAACTCATCTCTATAATGAATGTAATGACTCTAATTGTTGTGGTTATAATACAGACAAGGATCACCGAGGAGGAGAAAAGGGCCTGCTTCTGGAACAAAGGGTTTGGAGAGACATCGTTCTGAGGAATCCTTCTATGAGAATCCATTACCGGACTGTCTCTGCCAGAGACACCCAAGTAAAACGAGATGATGGACATGACACATCATGCTTTTTTAGCATTGGTGATAAGTTTCAATGCTAGTAGTTATATTTTTAGGCATATTATAGGTTATAGCAGTACAGTGAAAGAGACTTCTGGTAACTGAAGCAGATGTGATCAAACACTCGTGTCATTAAAGGATATACCAACTTTTTACCGTTTTCAAAACATGAAAACGTAATTCTATTCTATAGAGATCCTGTGATAGTAATCCGTAATTCTATTCTAGCTAACATAACAATCAAGATTCATTAAATTTGTAGCTCTTCAACTTGTTGATTTAGTATTACAATTCTTTTGTTCAATAGGGAAAACATCAAGTTTATTTTATAGAAAGCAAGTACTCTGTTCATGTCTTCAAATTATAAGAACTTATATAGTATCTTCCAATGTTTTCTTTTGATTGGAATAATGATGATAAATATGCAACCTTAAAGAAACAGAAGGCAAATGTCTCCTCCGACACTAAGAATTGAAGCTCGCCATGGGAAAGTATACTCAAGAAGAACAACATATCAGAATCAGATGATCCTCAAAACTTTTGTAAATATAAGAGAAAACTGAGATTATAAGTTTTGTTAAATTCTCACATTTTATGATGGGAGGAACCAGATGTGCTGGTTTTGTAAAATCTTATTAAACTCTGCAGTGTAATTTGGGAGACATCATGAAGGTAACAGCAAAGAAGACGATGGCAATATGATTCTTCTTCAGGCAACCGACTTAAAGAGGACCTGGGAATGTTCCATTCTCTCTTTGCTCGTTCCACCTATCAACCTGCAAACACACTCAGAAGTTAGATTTTGCAGTATTAAGAAACAGAACACCGAAAAATGTACACAATTCATAATCTCAAAACAATGAAGCAGTCTATCGAAAGGTGTTTTTTTTTTTTTTTAACTAATCATCATTATCTATTAACAAGTTAAATACTGAACGAATGAAGAAAGCTAATGGAAAGTATACCCATTCGCTGGGGCAAAGAGATCGATAAAACTTAGCAAACTTATCGCATTCTGGAGCATCGTCACCTTTAGCAGCTACACATCTGGAGATTTGAAAACAATCACAAGACTTAGACGTGGGAGAGAGAGATCAGAGCTTTAGACAAAAAGGATTACCACAGCAGTATATCGGTTATTCACCTGTGATATTCGATGTAACGAGTGAAACAATGCCTCGTCTGGTTTGTTGTGGGGAAACGGAAATCAGCAGGAGCTGTCTCAAGCTGTAAAAAAACCCACATGAGCTAACTCAATCAATTAAACAACAAGGATGTACTCATCAAGAGAGAACAAAGAGCAAGTGCATCAAAGTAAGTATCTTTTTTTGGCTCATCATGGCTACTACAATATACCTTGATCTCATCAGGAGTTTCCTCAGCAACTTCCTCACTCGAATTTTCGTCATTATTATCTGCAGCAGCAGCAGGAGTCTCATCAGCATTGTCTTCCGCTGCAGCAGGAACCTCAGAAGTCACTTCTGGAGATTCAGACTTCTCTTCAACTGCTGAAACCGCTTCCTCAGCAGGTGATTCTTCTTTAGCTTGGTCAGTGTTAACATCTTCAGCTGGTGTAGTAACTTCTGGTACCACCTCTTTCACTTCCACAGGCTTTGCATTAGTGTCTTGCTTCACTTCTTTCTCCAAATGATATTGCTGCATCATAGAATCACAGTCCAAAATTGTTAGACCAAATGATACCAACCAAATTTGTTACAAATATCATTCTATAAAGCTAATAATATTACAAATTTAGAATTTTCAAAGCTAAATATCAGCAAAATAAAAGCTCATCTATAAAACTTGAAAAAAAAAATAAAAAAAATCCAATTTTGTTGACCTGTTCAAATCAATCTGTTTTGGTAAATCAATCGAGTAATTGAAAAAAGAGAGAAAGGAATCTAATTTTGCTCGTTCTGAAATGATAAATCAAAATCGAATTGAAATCAGATCTAACGAAGTGGTGGTATAAAACAAAAGAAATACTCAAAATTAGATTCAAAATCAAAGAGAATCAGCTCATTGTTCAGTAGATCGAACGAAGAATCAGATGAAAACTGAGGATCGGCGAGATTACACAGAGCAGAGGAGGAAATGAGAAATGAGGTAGAAGAAGAATAATAACCTCGGAGAGAGACGGAGTTTGAGCAGACGCAGCTTCAGCCATTGAAGTTATGTAGTCAAAAGAAACTGAGAGATTCTTCAGGGGGGAGTGGAGAGTAGCAGATGAAGATCGGAGATGGAATCTTTTGATGATAACGCTCTGAGAAATTGTTAGGTTTTAAGCTCCTCTCTCTCTTTCTCAAGGACCTTTCTGGCTATTTCCTTACAGACAAAACGACTGTGTTTTGTTTTAGCATGAATTGGGCCTATATTTGTTTAGTTCGATTTAGGCCCAATATACTCTCCATTGATCTACTATGGTCGGATAAAATGAGTTTTACAACAATTATTGGATAAAATTGTTTCGATTTAGCGTAGAATATAACATTAGAGTAAGAAATTGTTATGATATTTTTTTTTTATTTTTTTTTTGACGTCCAAGAAATTGTTCTGATTTAGCGTAGAATATAACATCAGATGAATATTCAATAGTTTCTTTTTCTTTTTTTAGTTTGGAAATGAGTTTTGTAAATTTGTGTAGTAAGTTCAAGAGGAACAAAATTTGGATGTAATGAGTACCGTTTGATAGACCAATGTTATTTCTTTATATGGAAACCGAGAGCATCTTTAACGAGTGATACTTTTTGAGAGTCTCTACTCTCTACATATTAAAATAATAGTATTGTTAATATAAATTAAGTATTTAATTAAAAATTAAATAAAAGAAAAAGTTGAACCACTAATATGATGATAGCCGAAGAAATGATCTCTCATGGATCTTTTAAATAAAAAACGTCTATGTATTCTCTCTTCTCTTTTTTTTATTTTTTATTTGTTTTAATTGATAGTTTCTCACCTAAAAACTTACGATTAAACTCTTCTTAGTCTTGTATGACTAACATTTTGAATGAGTAATTTTGGAAATGAAGTAATATACATGAACGGGTCAAACGATTCACACTAAATCACACCAATTTATAATAACCATTGAAGAAGGCGCAAATTATGTATTATTTTTTTTTAATTTTTTTGATAAGAAATTTATTATTTTCTACCATGCATAAATCAAGCAATATAAGCAAATCCTGAACAAAAGGAAATTACATATGATCATTTATAAATATTTTTTTTGATAACGAGGATGTTTTGGGAAATGGATGGATCAGAAAGAAAATATCAAATCAAATTATATAGTATAAAACAATTATTTATCAATCCACAGAACGCAACGGATAGAGTTTCCTTCCGCCAATAAATTGAAAGCTTTGTTAATTTCCTCAAATCTTAATTCGTGTGTAACCAGACCGTCCAGATTAAGCTCCTGCAATTTAAAATGAATAAAAAATCACATGCCACATATAGATGCATCGTAGAGAACTAATATTTTTGTTTCTTTTATAAATAAACTATAAAAAGATTAATTTATACCTTTTTTAAATAACGATCCACGAGAATGGGAATATCAAGCTTGGGTTTCATACCGCCAAATAAAGTTCCACATATACTTCTGCCTCTGAGAAGATCATAACTACCCAAGCTTATTGGCATAGCATGTTTTTCCATCCCCAATATTACCGTTTTACCCGATCCCTAAAATGAAAATAATTAATAGTAAAAGATATCTTGGTTTATCCATGTGATCGATGATGCTAAACCAAATAGAAACCGGTAAAACCATACAGAGCGAGTGCTATTGAAAGCCTCCTCCATTATGGAAGCTAAACCAATGCATTCAAAACTGTAGTCAACCCCTCCTTCCGTCATTTCTTTTATCACCTAATTTTCACAATGATATAAATATATATATATGCACGTTCGGAATTGAATTTCTTAAAAACTTTATATAACAATATGAAAACATACCTGGCTAATTGTCTTCTCCCCACACAAAGCAGAGTTGACGAAATCCGTGATTCCGAATTTTTTACCTACTCACACATAAATTATTATAAAGTAAAACCTCTATAAATTAATAATGTTAGGACCACATAATTTTATTAATTTATAAAAATTATTAATTTATCGATAAATTAATAATTATTAATTTATAGAGAGTTTTTCTAAATTTATAAAAATATTATATAAAATATAAAAATGAAGACAATATTTCGATGTGTTTTAATGCATTTACACATTAGCAAATAATAATTGTATATATATAAAACTTTAATAATTTTTGATACAATTTGAGAAGATAATATCATATTATTTTAATATTTTAAGAAAAATAGAGATAACATCCAACAAAATTACAAATTTATAAATAAATAAATAATATTAGAATCATATTACACTAAAATATCTTTTATATATATATATATATATATATATAATAAATTTATGTGATTATTAATTTATGTTATTAATGGGACCATATATTTACATAGAACTTTCAAAAAAATTATTATTTTATTATCTTATTATCTTATCGAAATGTGTTAATTATTACACGTGTCCAACTCGGGACCGAAATAATTTATTAATTTAGAGAGATTATTAATTTATCGAGTATTAATTTATAAATGTTGTTTGATTGTAACTCTTAACGACATGGACCATTTTTTTTTTTTTTTTTGACATGGACCACTTTTGTACCAATGTTTATTTAAAATATTTCATAAGAAAATAGATCCCCAAAATTTATTGCAAGAATTAGATCAACCAAACCTATTTCAAATTTGTCGGGATTGAGATCCACACCGATGATCTTTGCAGCTCCACGCAGCCTTGCGCCTTCTGCAACCTGTTTACCAAATCATTTTTTCTTTTCTCTAAATCTTATGAGCTATGACTATGATTTGCCAATAACTACTTTATACACAATTATTATTATTTTTTTGATAAAAATAAATTATTACATTGTTAATGTAGCTTATTTTTTTCAAAATATAAGTCCAACAAGGCCAACGATAGCGACGGTTGAACCTTATCAACAATGTAATAATTTTGTATAAAGTAGTTATTTTCTGACAATGTAATAATTTTGTATAATGTAATAATTTTGTATGAAGTACCGCAAGTCCAACAGCTCCAAGGCCAAAGATAGCGACGGTGGAACCTTCCTCCACGTCAGCCACCTTCCACACAGCTCCAACTCCTGCAGTTCAATTATCAAACTTCAAACAAAGTGTAATTTATATCCCAACCCTTAATATGTACTTCTGTTTATGTTTTAACCTCGGATAGATTTAAAATGATCATTATCAACCCTAGACTAATATAAAATCAAGATAATTTAACCTGTGGAGACACAACAGCCGAGCAATGCGGCTTTATCAACAGGCATATCAGGAGAGATTTTGACGAGGTGTGCGATATCTACGACGGTATATTCAGAGAAACTCGAGACAAAGAAAAAATGGTGAATATCTTCTCCTGAAGAGTCCTTGAATCTCGAAGCCATTCCGTATCGTCTCGTGTTTGATAAGAAATCGTCGGCATATCTCGTGCACCAGTGCTTTTTGAAGATTTGCAATCTCTACATTTTTCACACTGAGGGTGAAACACCGGCAAAACGACGTCGCCTTGTTTAAATCCATCCACATGTTCTCCAATACTCTCGACCACACTGGTTTATTGAAACAACAAATTCAAGTAATTAATTATTAGACAGATTCTTGAGGATCAAGAATGAAAAAAAATGAAGTTAAAGCAGAATTTTGAAGATCAACCCGACTGCTTCGTGTCCTAAAATCCTAGGAAACCTTGCAAGGGGTCCCTAGAAAAGTCAAACAAGATTAGTGAATCGAGTTTTGTAGTAAAGAATAATATTCTTCGTTGGCTTTTGTGATTTAAGTGTGAACTTACGCTATCTAGTTTCCAGAAAGTAACATCGGTGTGACATAGAGAAGTGCATAGGATTTTAATCCTAACTTCATAAGCTTGAGGTGGATCAACGTGGATCTCTTCAATCAAAAAAGCTTCTCCTGCTTTTCGTAAGATTGCTGCTTTGCATCGAATCTGCTTGCCTTCAGTGCTCGAGAATGATGCGTCCATGGTGAATGATGGAATGGATCTGAGAGAGACTCACGTGCTCTTCTTTTCTAATTGTCTCTGCAAAACGATTGCCTAGTTTCTAACCTTACTTTTATTATAAATCATTGTGAGTGGACTGATCAATTAACACGTGTCTAATCTATTGCCAAATTATTAGTAATATTGCATGTCTCTATATGAGAAGGAGTGAAGGAGTCGTGATGACCTACCTCTCTTTTGTCTTATAATCTAATTTTAAAATGGTTTTCATACCAATGAAAACATATTTCGAGATTTGTTGGCTTTCGAGTTAAAAGCTAACTAATCTTCGGTTTCATTCACCATCTATCTACTACCGTTTTTTAAATTAATTTTGTGTTGAACTTTGGTTAATTTTACATCAACTTGTTGTGTCATACAATTACAAAAAAAAACTCTTAACAGATATCTAAGGACTACGATATTATAACAGCTTAACATATTAAAGATATGCAACAAGAGAGTACAGAGACAAAACACATTCTATTAGTTTGACCAGCAACAATATTTTCGACATCGTAAAAAAAAAAATACAGTTCAAATAGCTCCGTTGGCCCAGCTTAACGGCCGTTGACGTAATATTTAATTACTTATCCATCCATAGAATGCAGCGGAGAGACTTTCCTTCCTCTAATAAACTGAACGCCTTATTAATTTCCTCAAAATTCAGTTCATGTGTAATAAAACTATCCAAATTAAGCTCCTGCGATTGTAAAGGAGATATCAAAAATCTCGTGAAGACATACATAAAGGGTTGGAAAAAAAAGAAGTAAAACACTTTGTTTTCCCACAAGTAATATCCTTTTTAGTTAAAAAATGTAATGACATAAATAGATTAACGTTTATACCTTTTTGAGGTAATGATCCACGAGAATTGGAATATCCAGTTTGGATTTCAGACCACCGAACAAGCTTCCGCAAACACTTCTGCCTCTAAGAAGATCATAGCTACCCAAACTTATTGATGATGCATGCTTCTCCATCCCCAACATTATCGTTTTCCCTGATCCCTATTTTTTTTATTTTTTCGATTGACATTGTTAAATTGTAAAACTAGTTTTTATTTTTTTAACCATTTAAATTATGCTGAACTGACTAAGATTCAATAGGATTCGGTATAAGCGTACCGTGCGGGTGCTGATGAAAGCTTCGTTTAGTAAAGAAGCTAAGCCAACGCATTCGAAACTGTAGTCAACTCCTTCTCCTGTCATTTCTTTGATCACCTTTTTTGTATATTGTCCAAAAAAATAAATTATTAATTTTGGCGAATAAATTACTACACGGTTTAGTAAATTCCGACGTAAAATTTAAAAATCATGTGTGAAATGGTGTAAGATATTAGATAACTTACCTCACTAATCTTCTTTTCTCCGCACAAAGTAGGATTGATGAAATCCGTAAAACCAAATTTCTTACCTGTTCAATGTATATAGTTATAGGTTTAACAGTTTAATTAATGGTTTATATATGATGAATAATAATTTTTCCTTTGATATTAATTGTTTTTTTTATTGTAGGTGATGATTTACATCTTCAAAGCAAAAGTGTGTGTTTACAATTTACTTCTCTAAATTTTTATAATAAATGACTAAAATTTATTACTGTCTTAATCATCGATATAAACAAAAATATTAGTATATATTTTGAAACTATTTGAAGTTTATCTTTAACCAAATATATATATATATATATATATATTTGAAGTGTATGTGTTCACATGGAAATGTTGTTTATGACGACAAAACAGAAACCAACAATCAATTAATACATTTGGCTATTTTGACAAATGAATAAGACCTTTAACATAAAAGTCAGATGAATAATTCCACTACACGGATGCATGGACCATTTGTCAGAAGAAGATAAATTACAGTCGACAAAACTAACATCACACTGCACTTTATATATAAACAGCGACGTGGTCAGAATAAGGCCACAAACAAAATAGTGACGTTTAAAAATCAAAAGAGAAAAACTATATAAGTGAAAGTGAAACTATAACACGAATTTACCTAGCTCGAATTTATCAGGATTGAGATCAATACCGATGATCTTTGCAGCCCCACGCAATCTAGCTCCTTCTGCAACCTGTTACCAAATCATCTAAATTGTTTAATTCTGTAATTATCAAAATAACTAATGTATATATAAATTTGACCCAAAAAACCAATATATATATATATATGTATATGTATACTCAGCTAAAATGAGACATAAAAGAGTAGTAATTATTGTTAAAGTACTTTTTTTTCCTTTATAAAAGGTAAAAAGTAGTATTATAATTGAAGACCACAAAAAAATAGGTTTTAATTGAAAAGAAAATGATACCGCAAGTCCAACAGCACCAAGGCCAAAAACTGCAACGGTGGAGCCTTCTTCTACGTCAGCCACCTTCCAAGCTGCTCCAACTCCTGCTCCACATTATCAGTCCAGGATCCATTTCACATTATCTAACTTTTTATAAATAACAATCCTGCCCCTATTCTCTACTTTCTTTTATGCTTTTACCCCGGATAAAATTTAAAACATGCATACAAACCCTACTATACGAAAAATAACTAAAGAAGTATGAAGAAGATCAATAGATAGAGACCTGTGGAGACACCGCAGCTGAGCAAGGCCGCTTTATCAACGGGAATCTCAGGAGAGATTTTGACAAGATGTGCGATGTCTACGACAGTATATTCAGAAAAGCTCGAGACAAAAAAAAAATGGTGAATGTCTTCTCCCGAAGAGTCCTTGAACCTCGAAGTCATTCCGTATCGTCTTGTGTTTGATCTGAAATCGTCTGCATATTTGGAGCACCAGTTGGTTTTTGAAGATTTGCAGTCTCTACATTCTTCACAGTAAGGATGAAACACTGGCAAAACTATGTCGCCTTGTTTGAATCCGTCCACGTTCTCTCCAATGCTCTCGACCACTCTGGATTGCAAACGCAAGAAAAACGTAAAAAAGTACAAGTACTTAATCAGTATTAACTTAAAAAAAAGAGGTAATTCTTGAAAAAAAAGAGTGAAAGTTGAAATTGAAAGAAGCGTATGAATATTTCACCCGACTGCTTCATGTCCAAAAATCCTCGGAAACCTTGAAAGTGGTGCCTGGAAAAAAAATATTAAAATCAGTGGAATCGAGTTTTGAATAAAAGATTATATATGCGATATAATGTAAACTTACACTATCTAGTTTCCAGAAAGTAACATCAGTGTGGCATAGAGAAGTGCATAAAATCTTAATCCTAACTTCGTAAGCTTGAGGTGGATCCACGTGGATGTCTTCTATCACCAATGCTTCTCCTGCTTTTCTGCATATTGCTGCTTTGCATCTTATTGGTTTTCCTTCGTTGCTGGAGAAGGAGGTCTTGTCCATTGTGATGGTGAGTGGATACAACAGAGAGAAAGAGAAAAAAAAAAAAAAAAAAAGGGAGAGAAACTTTTAGGGTCTCTTATTCTTCTTCCTATCTTATCTGTTAAATATTTTCCAAAAACTACAACAGTACTACTAAATGGTTCTTATCAATATATAAGATTAGACATGTTTAATTGTGACAAATTTTATGTATATTTAGTTTTATTTTTGGATAAGAATGCATGTATATATTTAGTTCAACGACATAAAATGTCCACGTAGCTAGCATGTATTATACTATCATCAGAGAATTATAAAATTACAAAACAAATTTATTAAAACTAGGATTTATAGCTCCGTATGTTCCAGTTTATTAGATTTTTAACTTTTTGATGTTATTCTATTTAATTAAATATTTTGTAAGTTTTTATATAAAAAATTAAATTTTGATTGGTTAAATAAATTTAAAATAAAATATTCACTGATAATTTTGTAAAAAAAAGTAATAATGTATTTAAATAACATTGGTTGTAAGAAAACTATATTAGTCAATTTTATGGAAAAAAAATTATGACTTATAGTAATAATTTGCCGGTTGTTGATTGGGCGGGAAACTGTTTTACTTCCTTTCCTACCATATTAAAAAAAAAAGTTTATACTTTGACCACAATAGTCAAATAACATTTAGCATTACAATATATATATAGTCAAATGTTAAATATTATAATTTTTGGAAACTTTTTCATAAGCTCTTATTTATTATAAAATGTATCTGAAAAGAAGTAAATTTAAGTATATGCCAACAAATTAAGTATTGCAATTTCTTAAGTATTACTCATAGATTTGAACCAAGTATTTTTTAACAGCTCAAATATATTTATGACTTATATTTATTTATCAATTTCAAAAGGAAAAAATAATTAGATTCTCTGTTAATATATTTTAAGAATCTGTATACAAGATTTATAATGCAAAAAAAACTATGATTTATAGTAGTAATATTCAAGTAACCATAATAAGGAAAATATATTTAAATCCATTATATGAAATAAAATTTCCAATCAAATAACCAAACTTTAGTTATGCATTACTATTATAATATATATATATATATATATATATATTTGTTTTCATTGAAAATAAAAAATTGACTTACAGTACTAAATAAATAATCATAAAATATCTTACTCATAGATTTGAACCAATTATTTTAGAACATCTCAAAATATATTAATGACTTGTATTTATTTATCAATTTCAAAGGAAAAAAATAATATATTTTAAAAAATGGTCTAAAAGAAAATGGAATTTTCTTTTGTGTATTTGAAAATGTTTACTCTGCTCGTAGTAAATAAATTCTAATATATTTGAAATAATTTTTTAAACATTAAATGCTAGATTATATATATATATATATTAGATTATATATATATATATATTAAAATTAATATAACTATAAAATTTAGAGTAAATTTATAATAACTATAGATTTTGGGCGGGTTCAATTCGTAGTTTGAGTTCAAAATTTTACCTTGTAAATAAAAAAATAAAAAAAATACTAAGAGGTTATTACAAAATAATATCATATTCTTTTCTTTTTCTTGTTTTATTTTATTTCACTCATGCCAATTTTCAATACATTTTCAAAAAATGTAATTTTCTCATTAGGGAAGACTTTATTGTATTTGTTTTAAACTATGCCGTTGTAGACACTCAAAACACCTTCTTCCGCACTTGACTCTTCCCATGAGACACAACTAGTGACTCTTCCCACGATACACGACTTGTGAGACATTGTCCTTGTACCACGAGATACATCTTTACACACACATGTACTTTAACCCTGTCCACAAACCAAAATGTTTATAATTCTGTGATGTAAAGTTGTTATCAAATATGAAACTTACTTTACCATGAAACCAATGGAAGACTGTGAGTGAGTAACTAAGGTTTTATGAACGAATGCGTTTTTTTTGTTGTTGATCAACTTTGCTTGCATATGGAGGAGACACGCTATATACTATTTATGAAGTGGTTTTGGTCCACCATTTATCTTTGTTGTTTTCTTGTCATTAGCACTTTCACAACTTATCTCATTCGAACCCCATCTCGATTTCGGATTACAAATATGACACATTCTTTTCCATACAATTATGTCTTCTCTTTTGTGCACCAATGCATTTGTCTCATGCACTATGTTTTATGATTTTATCTTAGTTATCTACTAGTATTAACCAATTTGTTTTTGTCCACCAAATTGTCTTTGTTTATCATTTGTAACATTTTTCCTCAATAAAAGTTGTCTATAAAACCAGCTCTTCACTTGTCTACGAAATTAAAATATTACTTTTACTCTTATCCAAACACCCCAACTATTTTAACATATATGTCTATTGTCTAAGCGTACGTATTCAGACATAATGCAACGTACTTCTGCAGAGAACTTTCGCAGATAACATTGGTACGTCAAATTTAAGTTTCCCGCCCATGGAGAGGAGCAGTTTCGTCACAAGTAAAAGACATTAATAAAGAAAAAAGAAAAAAAAAAAACGTGAAAGATTCATCCAAAAAAAAAACCGATTTAATTTTGTTTTAATGGCATTTTCAACAAAATTCCTAGATAATAATAGTGTTGCTATAAAGTTACTTTGACCACATTTACAATTAATACAAGTAAGTGTCTTGAGAAATCTAATTAATGGATATAGATATGCAATAATATTTTGTTATATATATATATATATGGTCATCTTTTTCGTAAGATGAAAAATAACAAAGAAACCATAATCATCAATTCCTCCCAAGTTTACAATGAATCGTCAACTGAGACAAACTAACAATGTTTCTCATGAGATGATATCAAAACAAAAAGCTTACGCCAACGAGTATGATCATAGCCTCGCATGCACTAACCCAAGCCGTCGTCGTCGTCTTGAGAGGCTCCGACCTCCACCACTAGATCTTGTTAACACTCTACCGCCTCATATACCAATCATGATCTGCGCCATGAACACATCAACATTTAAATATCTCACCACTCAACCGTCGTTTCCATCGCTTCCTTTGCCACCACCACCGCCGCTGTCACCGTTGGAACCGTTTTTTTTCCAAAAGGAAGAGTCGATAGAAGGATCGGTGGCTGATAATTTTGTGCAGAACTTTAAGAGCGAAATGAAGGAAGACAATTCGAACCGGGAACTAGTATATGGGAATTGGTCTCCTTTCGACCCTATGATATGTGATGAGTACCAACAACATGAGAATATTTCACGATCAGTTCTGGCGACTTCATCATCATGGAGTATAGACTACCCCTATTCTCCATCATCTCCGGCCATGTTGTTCTATCCAACTTTTGTGCCTTCGCCCACGACGGGGCTGATGAAAATCATGGATTAAAGGGTTCTTGTTTCTTTTATCGTTGGTGTTATTTTTCTTTTTCTTTTTCTTTGATGAAATATGTTGGTGTTTTTGGTTTAAAGCTTTTGTTTTTGTTTTTTTTTTCTTTCTAATAAAATCGTTGGTGTTGTTGGTTTAAAGCTTTTGTAATTTTCCTGCTTCTGTTTTTTTTTTTTTTTCTTATGTGATTTTCATAATTAATCTATTTGAAATCTTCTTATTGATTATTGTTTCTTATATATTGTCGTACTTTGAGCATGTAGCAAGCCAAAATAGAGCAATTTGGAGACCCTAGCAGATCTCTTCTAACTGAGACAATTACCGAAAAGATTATTATCTTGTAAAACCATTGATTTCATAACAGTCAGGTCGAGTCAACTAAAATCATTTCCCTTTCTAAGCATAAAAATAAAAACATACATAAAATCACTATCTATTATCTACTAAATCGCCTGAAAATTGTTTTTCTCTCCAATCACATGGAAAAATCGCAAAAAGCTTTCATGATATGAAAATTGGTGAGACAAACAGAGCAAATCATTATTTCAATCGTGGAAATCAATTCAAAGGTTTCATATGCTCCTATTTGGAATTAAATTTTTCAAAGGGACTACTTTTGATACTTTTACCTACTTGAAAAAAAGAAGTAAAAGTAAAATCTAATTATATGCCAATCAAGTATTTTAGTATTAATATGCCAAAGAAGCTCTTATTTAAGCATTACTGATAAATTTGAATCAATTATGTAATAACAGCTCAATATGTACAAATGACTTATATTTATTAATCAATTACAATGGGGAAAAATTAGTATAATTTTTAAATGGTATAAAATAAAATTTGAAAACTTCTTTTTGTAATTGAAAATATTTTCTTTACTCAAAATAGATAAATATTATAATTTTTGTAATATATAACAAATGTTAAAGATTCAATATATATATATATATATATATATATATATGTTTATTACAAATTACTATAATTATTAAATATTGATTTGATTTACAAATAACTGTAGATTTTGGGGATAATTTTTCCCTAGTTTGATTTCTAATTTGAATTCAAAAGGTTAAATTTGTACAAAATAAAAAGGGAAAATAATATTATGGATGCTATTATCAGCTGTCAAAAAAAGATATATATGGTTGATATCTAGACATTTTACCACATTTATAGACAAGTGTCATTAGAAATCTAACTAATAAATACTTGTGTATATATGATTGTTATATATATAGTCTATCTTCTTGAGATGAAATGTAAAACACAAACAAAATACACAAAGAAACCATTATCACAAATTCCTTCCCTAAGTTTTCAATGAATCCTAACCAGAGACAAATAAACTATGTTTACCATGAGATACCAAAACGAAAGGCTAACCCCAACGAGTATGATGGAGCTGTACTCTACGACACAACAAGAGATCTATTTAAGATGAGGACTCGTACTACACCAAACCATCATCTTGATCGGCTCACTCCTCCGGCGGCACTAGTTCCAATTATGACCAATTCCGTGAGCACCTCACCAGGTGAATTCCGTCACCTTCAAGCAACGGCTCATATTCCTGAACGTTTTCGATATCCTATAGTTCCGACCATCGCCAATGCCATGAACTCCTCAACAACCGAAATCTTCAACACTCAACCGCCAGATCTACCATCTCAGCCGTTGATGCGTTCATCACTAACTCATTTTAACGGTCTTCAGCCAAACGATTCTCCTCTTTCTCAGCCATATCGATACCCTACGGTTCATACTATGGCCAATACCGTGAATATCAATTCATCGTTGTATCCACCGTCTCAGCGGTTGTTGCCTTCGTCATTGACTCATTTTAGTGGTCGTCGGCTAAATAACGCTCGTACTTCTCTACCTTATCGAAACCTTGCGGTTCCTATTACGACCGTGAACAACTCAACAGCTGAACCGCCGGCCCAGTCATCATCACTGGATCATTTTAGCAGTCACCAGCCTAACAAGGTAAATGACGCACCTATTATGACCAACGCTTTGAGCACTTCAACAGCTGAAGTTTTCAACACTCAGCCACTATATCCACCATCTCAGCCTTCACGGGCTCCTGTTACCAGTGACCAGCCTTTTGTGTGGCGTGACGTTCCCATTACTTTTAGGACCAAAACCAAGAACACTACAACATCTGCGTTACACAACATTCAACCGTTGTCTCCACCGTCTCAGTCGCTGCCTTCGCCACCGTCGCCACCACCATTGCCACCGCTTTCTCCCCAAGAGGAAGAATCGATGGAAGCTGCGGTTGCTTCGTTTATGCAGCAATTTGAGAACAAAATGATGGAAGATGATTCGAACCAGGAACTACTAAATGGGAATTGGTCTCCGTTTCATCCTATGATCGCAACTAATGATGATCAGTACCAACAACAAGAGATCAATAATATTCCACCACCAGTTGCGGTGACTTTACCGTCCGGTAGTCCAACCAAGTCCAATCCTCCAAACGATCAAGGATTAGAAAACATTCCACCACTCATTCTGACTACGACTTCACCATCTAGGAGTCTAGCCAGGGCTAATTCTCTGATCGATCTGGGATCAGAGAATAATCCACTGTCAGTTTCAGTATCTTCACCATCTCAATCTTTAGATTGGCGTTGGCCGGATTCTCCGAATAGTGCAGTACTCTCTCCAAGCTTGCTATTGTCTCCAGTTCAACCAACTGAAAACAATTCATCATCACCAGTACTGGCAACTTCACCGTCATGGAATATAGCAGACTACCTCAATTCTCCGACCGAAATGTTCTATCCAACATTAGTGTCTTCGCCCACGACCGGGCTATTTACAAACATGAATTAGGGGTTCTTGTTCCCTTTTATCGTTGGTGTGTTTGGTTTAAAAGCTTTTGTAATTTTCATGCTTTTGTGTTTTGTTTTTTGATGTGATCTTCTTTTTTTTTTTTCTATTTGAAAACTTCTTGGTGATCATTGCTTGCTATATGTTGTCGTGCTTTGAAGTTTTAACATTTTTATCAAAAAAAAAGTTTGAACATTATTAAATTAGCAAAATTGGTTTTTATCTTGTAGAATCATTGATTTCATAATTAGTCAGGTTAGTTCAGTCAACTAAACTATATAGATATCTAAATAGCTTGAAAAACGTTTTTTTTTTTTCCTCTACTCTAAACCACATCAAAAATCGCAAAAAAAAAAAAAAAAAAAAAAATTTATAATATGAAAATTTGAGTGACAAACAGAGCAAAGTAGAAATCTCTCTATGCATTTTGTAATAAAGATAGGGAACATTGTTAGGATGCTTATTAATTATCTACTGATACTATTGTTGAGATCAAGAAAACTCATAAACTGTATTTTCTTCCATGTAAATCCATCACCAACGATACTTTTCCTTTTCTTGGTATGACCAATGATACTTTCCAACAAACTCCATCACCACGATTCAATAGTTCAGCGGATCCAGAAAATATATATTCAATACAGTTTTTGTTTTAAACATATGCTAAATGTACATGTACATTGGGCCCACAGTAGTTTAACTAAATTCTGTTATATTTTAAGATCTTTTTCCAAAAAAATTAGGATCTTTTATAAATTAAATATGTTTATACGGTAGAACTATCCTTTTTTCAAAAAATACACAAGATCCTCTATATTAGTCTAGGCTTGTTCGGATATAATGTTGTTATATATAATTTTGTTGGGAGACAAACCAACGTCACACAATCAAGATTAGAAAAGTAACAATCTAATATATAACTCAAATTTAACTCTACCTAGTATGAAGGTTTTTGGGAAAGAAACCAACAACAAATCTGTATGGGTTTGGCCAATTAGCACAAAGCGAACAATATCATACTAATAGAAAATTGATTTGGGCTTGCAGAAGCCCAACAATTGGTATTAAAGCCAGGTTGAACAAAGATGAATCTAGAGAAGTGGATGTGAGCTACATGATCGGTGTGGGAAGACCGGAAGAGCTTTCAATGTGACACGACTAGAATATTGTCTCAAATGAATCTTACGAATAAAGAGTGCTGGTGTCTGAATGCCAAAGTTTCGCTGGAGGAGAAGCAAAGGTGTCCCATATCGAAATATTAGAAAAGTAACAATCTAATATATAAGTCAAATCAAACTCCAACCAGTATGAAGCCTTTTGGAAAAGAACCCAATAACAAATATGTGCAGGTTTAACCATTTGGCCCAAAACATATAATATCATATTAATGAGGAGTTGACTCCAACATAGGCGGATTTTTATGTCTATAAAATTGTCATTGATTGGATGGAAAAATGTTTTATTTACGTTTCTACATATTTACTAATAATAAATAAATTTCTATTTAGATCACAATAGTCAAATGTTAAATATTATAATTTTTGGTAATGTTTTCATATGCTAGCATTTATTTATCAACTTCAAAGGGGGTGAAAAACATTAAATGATGTAAAAACAAAATAGAATAAATCTTAACCTCGTTTACATTGCATCTTTGGAAGTCTAATTAATAGGTATATGGGAAGATATGAGTTACACTTGCTAGATATATATACATACCTGGTTATTTTCATGAGATGGAAGATAAGAAACTCAAAATACAAGTCAAAAGCTAAAAGCCATTATCACCAATTAAAGTTTTCAATGGACCGTGAACCGAGACAACAGAGACGTAAGTTTAACGAGGATGATCATGGAGTGGTCATATACAATACAACCAAAGAAGATTTTAAAATGATGGTTCAAAGGCTCACCAGCAATACCCCCAGCCAGCGTTTTGGTGGGCTCCAGCCTCCGCCACTGGTTCACGTTAGCAGTTCCCGGCCTCCCCCACTGGTTCATGCAAGCAGTTCCCGGCGTCCCCCACTGGTTCATGCAAGCAGTTCCCGGCGTCCCCCACTGGTTCATGTTAGCAGTTTCCAGGCTCTTATTCCAGATATGACCAAAGGTAAAGAGTCGTTGGAAGGTTCTTGTTCGATGACTGCTTTTAGGCAGCTATTAAAGAACCCTAGAAACAAAGATGATTCCCCAATCATGACCAACGCTGTGAACACTTCAACAACTGAAGTGTTCAACACTCAACCATTGTCTTCACTATCTCAGTCGTCACTTCCACCGCTGACGGCGCCACCACAGCCATCATCTGAATTATTCAACATTCAACCGCCAGAGCTACCGTTACAGCCGTCATTGACCAACGCTGTGAACACTTCAACAACTGAATTGTTCAACACTCATCCATTGTCTCAATCGTCACTTCCATCGATGCCTTTGCCACCACAAACGTCGCCGTTGCCACAGCCTTCTCCCGAAGAGCAAGAGTTTTCTGAAGCTAATATAGCTTCTTATATGCAGATGTTCGAGAACTTGATAAAGGAAGACGATTCTCCAATCCTGACCAACGCCGTAAACACCTCATCATCTAACATTCAACCGCCAGATCTACCGCCTCAGCCGTCGTTGCCATCATCTTTAGCGGGTTTTAATATTCGCCAGCCAAATGATGCTCATATCTCTCTATCTTGTCCATGCCCTTTGGTCCCAACCATGACCAACGCAGTGACAACCTCGACTACTGAATTGTTCAACATTCAACCATTGTCTTCACTGTCTCAGTCGTCACTTCCATCGCTGCCTTTGTCACAGACGCCACCACAGCCACTGCCTTTGCCACAGACGCCACCAGAACCGCTGCCTTTGCCACAAACGCCACCAGAACCTCTGCCTTTGCGACATACGCCACCACAGCCACTGCCTTTGCGACATACGCCACCACAACCCCAGCCTTTGTCACATACACCACCACAGCCGCTGCCTTTGCCACAGACACCACCACAGCCGTCGCCGTTGCTACAGCCTTCCACCGAAGAGCAAGAGTTGGAACGGGAAGCTAATATAGCTTATCATATGCAGGTATGTGAGAACGTTTTAAAGGAAGGCAATTCGAACCATGAACAGATCACAACTAGTGATATAAACCAACAACAGGAAAACATTCCACCTCCAGTTCCGGTGACTTTACCATCCAATACTCTAGCCTGGCCAAATTCTATGAGCAATTTTAGATTTGGATTCCAAAACACTCCACCACCAACTCTGGCAACTTTACCATCTGGTGATCTACCCTTGTTTAATTCTCCTCACGATCTCCAACCATCGGACATTCCACCACAACTAGTTCCGACGTCTTCACCGCCCGGGAGCCTAGCCTGGCCTAACTCTCCGATCGATCTAGGATCAGAGATTAGTCTACCATCAGAACTGTTTTTATCTCCAACTCAACCACCAGATAACAACATTATATCACCAGTTCCAGTGACTTCACCGTCAAGGAATATAGACTGCCCTAATTCTCCGAATGATCCATCCTCCCCGATCGTGATGTTATCTCCAACTCTTGTGTCTTCACCAACGACTGGGTTCGTGTTCTTTTAACCGTATGGTGTTTTTGGTTTTAAAAGCTTTTTGTAACTTTCGCTGGTTTTGTTTTTGTTGTCTCTTCTAAATCGTTTGAATAAATGTCTTTCCCCCTCTAAATCATATGAATAATCGCAAAAAGCTTTTTATGATATGAAAATTTATGAGACAAAACAGAGTCGTCTGATTTCAATCGATTCAAAGGGTTTGACCAAAGATTTGAATCAAAAATAAATGAGTTCAAACACACACACACACACGCACATCTTATATATAATATATAGATATTATATAGCACATGTTTCTTTCTTTTTTAGACGGCAAAAGCCTGTTCAGACTTGATGCGTCTCTTTCTAAGGCGTTCAGCGATGATGAAAGAGAGCTCCAGAGACTGTGAAGCGTTAAGGCGAGGATCACAGTGCGTGTGGTAACGTGAGCCCAAGTCATCGAACGTGACTGTGCGTGAACCACCGATGCACTCAGTCACATTCTGACCAGTCATCTCTAGGTGAATACCTCCAGGGTGGCTCCCTTCTTGCTCGTGCACGTCAAAGAACGCTCTCACTTCGGCCTAAATATTTTAAATTCATCAAAGCATCTTTATTAGATTGTTTTGCTAGTGTATTTATACTAATCCTAGAAACAAATTATCAAAATCAAACAATCATGACCATTATTACTCTCTACTTAAAATATTAATTTCTCATGACCACCTAACTTTAGAAAAAAGCAGTTGTGTCAACTTTGGCCAAACCAAAGTCTGATTTTTGTCACGTTTCGCTATCTCACCTACTACTACCACAAACATATCATTTCACTATTTTGGAAAATAAAAGAATAAATTATTCCCATATCTATCAGTTGCAATGATTAAAAGAACCTAAACAGTGTAACAATTTCTAATAAGTAAAGAGAGTTTTTTTATGTGTAAAAACGTACCAAGATGGAGTCAAAAGGACGAGTCTTGAGACCACAAGGAGCCTTAATGGTGTTTCCGTGCATTGGATCACTAACCCAAGTCACAATCTGTCCAGCGCGTCGCACAGCTCTGATCAAATGAGGAAGCTTCACTCTCATATTCTCTGCTCCCATTCTTGTAATTATTGTTATCCTTCCAGGCTTATTGTCAGCATTCAAGATCTCAATCAGCTTCACTAGCTCCTTAGGATCCATCTTATCACTCACCTATACCATCACAAATTTATCTCAAATCAATCTCACTAAGCCAAACTAAATCCTGATGAGACAAGAGTTGGAAAAAAAACAAACCTTGATTCCAAGAGGATTAGCAACACCTCTTAAGAACTCGACATGGGCACCATCGAGCTGTCTGGTTCGCTCACCAACCCAAATCATATGAGCAGAACAATCATAGTAGAGACCAGAGGTTGAGTCTAGCCTTGTTAGTGATTGTTCATAAGGCAAGAGCAAACACTCATGAGAAGTCCAGAAATCAGTTGTTTGCATAATGGGATGATCGAGCGTTAGTCCAGCCGCGTGCATGAAACCAAGCGCTTCATCAACACGGTGAGCTAGTTCACGGTACCTGCCAAAAACCAATATAACAGATTCTTAACACACATACCCAAAATGTAGACAACAACAATAAGGAAATATCCTAAATTTACTTGACAAGAAAGAACAGATTAGGTTCAAACTTATCACCTACTGAAAAGGTAGACTATTTTTGCATTCACTCAATAAAATTGAACCTAACTAGTTCATACCAAATAAAGTTAGGTATTCAAAAACGTAACACCAACACTGCATCAAAATAGGCCAACACAAATACAAGCAAGAAAAAAGGATGTAGCAGACAACACAATTGAATCTTACTCAAATTTAGGCTTTTATCAAATTCCCTAACTAATTTGCATCCACTAGACCACAAACAATAAAACATCAACCTTTATAGCAATCAAGAGATCCATAAAGACAAAAAAAAAGCTTTAATAGTCTTTTGTTTACCTGTCTCCTTGCTCACTATGTTCAGTGAAATCAAGATTCCACTGAGTAACTCTCTGCATAGCAGCATAACCACCAGTAGCAAAAGCTCTCAAAAGATTTAAAGTAGCTGCAGATTGACAATAAGCTCTAATCATCCTCTGAGGATCAGGAATCCTCGATTTCGAGTCAAAAGCATCTCCATTGATATTATCTCCTCTGTAACTCGGCAATTTCACTCCATCTCTTTCCTCAAACGAATCTGATCTCGGTTTCGCAAATTGACCCGCCATTCTCCCAACCTTATAAAAAAAAAAAAAAAAAAAAAAACTCAAAATCTCAATAAAAATCCAAACTTTATTCAAAATTCAATCAAAAAAAGATTCAATTTTTTTATACCTTAACGACAGGGACTTGACCTCCGAACATCAACACAGCACCCATCTGAAGAATAATCCTGAAAGTATCACGAATGTTATTAGCATTGAACTCTTTGAAACTCTCTGCACAATCTCCTCCTTGCAACAGAAACGCTTCACCCATCGCCGCTTGAC
Organism: Barbarea vulgaris; assembly: GCA_963667165.1. NCBI lineage: Eukaryota > Viridiplantae > Streptophyta > Magnoliopsida > Brassicales > Brassicaceae > Barbarea > Barbarea vulgaris. The sequence continues at coordinate 22,609,777 of OY763889.1, forward strand.
CTAAACGTTCCTCAAGCAATCTAGCTTCTCCGGCGAACACGATCGGAGGAAAAGCCTCGATTGTGTTTAGCACAGCTTCGAGCTCAGCTAAATCTGGATATTCCGGTTGCTGTAACGCCTTCTTCGTCTTCCAACTCTCTGGTGCCCATTTTCCTTTACTTACATTAGCTCCGACGACGGCTTTTGTCACCGCCGTTGGAGTTGGAGTTGTAGTCGTTGCTGATGAAGCTGGTGGTTTTGGATCGGTTTGAACGGCGGAGATCCGGAAGGAATTGGGTCTTGGTACGGTGGTGGAGAAGCTTGGTTGACGGTTGTTGTATATCGATGATTTGACCGATGATAGATTCATGCTTCCGTTCATGAGTGCCATTTTCGTTTTTGTTTTTGTTTTTGTTTTTGGTTTTTGGTTTGGTGTTGAGATTTCGACAAATGTGTTTGTGAAATGAAATGTTACACGAAACCTGAGAAGAGTTTGGGAAGAGGATTTAAGGGTTTTATAACGAAACCGGTGATGGTGTTTGGTGAAGAAGAAGCCTAATGTGTTGTTGTGGTAGGTAATTTACTTTTAAGGGTGTTTTTGGTAAATCCTATGTTCGGAATTGTTAGAGGGTCAAATTCGTCAATTTTAATTAATAATCAGAACTATAGTAACCGGTTAACGTGTCGTTTTATTAACCGAAAACGTATTCGGTTTAGCTGTCTTTTGAAATAGGATTCGTTGCATGTGTTTGCCGCTAATGTTCGGTGAGAAATTTTATAAAAGAGTGGTCAAGATTTAATTTATTTATTAAAGTTGGTCGTATTTGTTATATATAAATATATTTGGGTGTATTTGTATTTTGTACATATGTTGAGGTGAAATAGTACTAAATTAATACGGTTTTTTATAATAAATAAATAATTTATAAGTAGATTCATTGATCAAATGAGGCGGAGATAAAAAGCCTATCTCACCTAACACTCGTCGTAAATAGCGGAAGCCCACCATTTCTACTTCGCCTACTCCCACTTTTGATATAGTTTCATTTTATTGTGATTTGTAATTGTTTATCGTTTCAAGTCTTCTTGATTTAGACATGTTCATTTTTACCAAACTTTTTGATTAGTTTTTTTTTTAATTAATTAATGTTGTTATATTGATTGATAAGAATGGTTTCCGGTCTCACCCAAATCGTGTCCTAGCTAATGCATTGGAATGTGTTATTAACGATTGGTTTTGTATTTGTAGACTGAAGACTGAAAACATTCTGTGTATAAAAAACATATGCTCCTGTCGTCTCCTCATGTAAGATTCAAGGACCACATAAAAACGTGTTATGCAGACTTAAAATGGAATGAAATGAAGAGCATATTCTTTTGTTCCTACTATATAGATCACAAGTTGGATCACGGAGGTGATTATAATCAGGTGAGGTCGACCCCACGGAGTCTTGTTCTTCAATATGTTGGTGGAAAAAAGGAAAGGAGAGAGAGAGAGAGAGAGAAAATGTTAGGTGTGTTGACTTTAGGGGTCATGTGCTTATTACAAATATATAGTCATTAGCGACGTCATTAAGACATTAACTATACTTCTTGTTATTTCGCAACTCCTTCACTTTTTCCCCCGATCCTTTCGACTTTTTTTGTCTGCTGTTTCACAGAAATTGTGAGAACTATAAGTGTCCAAGAAACCAATCGGAAATTCGGAGTATATTATGGCAAGAGTCAACGGGTTTTTTATTTATTTATTTGGGGTCTAATGTATATATAATCGGGCGATTTTAAGATATATAATAAACATACAAACTATATAGATAATTGTTTGTATACAGATTTCAAGGTCATATAATGTTCGGTGAAAGGAATAATTAAGTTCAAGAAATGTTTTTTTTTGTGGGTGTTTTCAGTTTTTCACAAATAGTAACTTTTATTCCACTTCAACACCTTCAACAACCCAATTTTAATCACAAGAACCACGTCTACAAAAAGTGTATGTCCACATTGTTCTTCGTTTAGTTTGCCTTTCCTTGACCCCAAAATATCCTGTTGACCATGACCATGACAAATTGACAATTGACAAACAACTGTTTTGTATCAGTTTTATACTTTTATTTACTCATTTGGTGTATTCCTACATAAATAAATATATTTATTTAATAAAAGATACGATTTGAGGGTTTAAATGGTTAGATTATTAGATACTTAGTTAGATCGATATACTATTACTATTGCTGAAATTAACTTGCTATAAAGGCAAATTATTTAGAGGTTTTTTCATACTGTATAATAAAATAAATGGAATGGTGAAACTGTAGTGAGGGAAGATTTTGCTCAACTGGAACTTGGTAACTGAGATAGCCAAGGTTGGAGATGAGTAGAACTGCGAATGAGGTTGGAAGATTTTGAACCAAGTATAGAAGGTGGATATATTCGGGGGAGATACCTCGCCGGGCTGAGACCGTCTACTTAGCAAGGTTTTATGATCTCTTCGATTATGGCTGTTAAGGTCTAGATTCAGTTCGATAAAGGTTTGAATTCTTCTGATAAATCCTATGTCGGGATTGTTAAAGGGTTTTGAATTTCTTCTGGTATTTAAGAGTTTGTAATTGCATTTGAAAATTTTAAGGTTCAACATATTAGCTACAAAGGAGACATTGAATATGGACATCCGATTCCAAGTTGCTATCTAACACAAAAACATTTTTAAAATACCAAACAGTTCCTACCAACATTTTCGTAAATTCTATCATTGGTAATAACATTCAAAAGTGATATGAGAATTTATACATCTAACAAAGTAATAGATGACATAGGAGAGATCTCTCTTTTGCAATAATCATTTTGGAATTTTTCCATTGTAAATCATCAAATGTAATATAGAGAGGTGCAGGATTAATATATTTAAAAAGTAAAATATAATCGTAGGACTAAACATACAAGAAATCTTGTTTGTTTCCATTATTAGTTTATTACTGCTCCCCTTTTCTGTTTATCAACATTACCCATATTTTGTTTCTTATTGTTTTTTTTTTTCTTTGTTACAGAATTTGTTAGTATTAAAATTGCATGGGAGAAGGAAAAAAAATACAAGCAGCCCTCAGATCAGTTTCTCAAATGAAAGCCCAACCAAAAAAAAAAAAAGTTGAAAGCCGAATAATTTGGAATTTAAGTAAACCAAAAATGAACCAAGCCCAATACGTTGAAGGCTTGAAGCCCAAATCTCCACAATCTAGCTCCGAGGAGGAGACTAATTAACTTCATTTATCACAGCCTTGGAGGAGACATGCAAAAACCTGACAGTATATCATGGCGGATGGTTTTTCGCCTCTTTACCAAACCAACAAAAAAGTTTGTAACATATGAGTTTTATTTTCATCATACTATAATAGCAAAACTTCGCAAACCAAACTATATTTCCTTTGGTCCAACCAGACATTCGTGATTTTGATTAATTTGCTTCGTGTCATGAAATTTAATTTTGTAATGCTCACAACTCACTTCGACTTTAATTTCCGTCCACAAACAAATGGTGGATTTAAAAGGGTCGGAATAACTTTTAACAAAAAGGAAAAAAAAAAAAAAAAGAGAGAGAGATAAAAAATACCCAAATTTTTTATTACACTGGTAAAATAATTACAGATGTTAAAGATAATGAAAATATATATTTTCTTCTAAAATTATTGACCACATAGTCAATTACTTAATAAACTCCATGTATCTATTCTATATAATATTATATGTTTAATCAAATATATGACTATTCTACTAATTTAACAAAAATATATGACTATTCCACCAATTTATTCTAATCATTTTACTTCATTTCATAATTGTGATAAAAATGAAAACCCGACTCAAACCGAGTCCAAAAGGGCGATTCAAACTTTGAAGTCAAAAGCCAGCCATGCATATCAACTTTGTTACCGATCGTATCCACACAAAAAAAAACTTGGTTACAGATTGTATCCAAATTTTTTTTGTCATCGAACGTATCTGTTTTGTTTCTTTCTTTCTTTGTCACCGAGTTGCCCTTTTGTGGTTATTGCCCTTTGTGGATTGTGGTTATCCAAACTCAAAGGTTATTGCCCTTTTGTGGTTACTTTTTCTGTGATATGACGTTCCTTTGATAATTGGTAAAGTGAAAAAAAAATAGACAGAAAACATTTAATACTGAGTGACATAAAAAAAAAGAGACATTTGAAATTTTGAATCACACAACAAAAACTTCCAATTGCACCGGCCACCATATAAGACAAAAAGCCTTAATAGCTCTCGAAATTATATATTGAATTCTCTAAAACTACCAAAGATTCATAAAAGATAAAACATATACTCCATAATACTTACATTAAGCAAGTTAAAAAAAATTTAAAATATATAATGTATTGAGTAGTGAATAAAAAATACTCCCTCTGTTCCAAATTAATAGAAGTTTTGAGTCAATTTTCTTGTTCCATTTTATTAGATGTTTTGTTAGTTTTTATGCAAACTTTACATTTGGATTGGTTAAATAAATTTTAAATAAAATATTAAATGATAATTTTGTAAAGAAAAATAGGTTTCTTAATATGTATGCTTTTAGCCAAAACATCTATTAATTTGGAACAGTAATACAAAACAAATATTTGATTGGTAATCTTGGATGAATCTGGAGTATTTTCGAGATATGCTTTATATATGTCTTTCATTTAAGACGAAAATAAAAAAGAAAAATTAAGCAGATAATTTGAAAGTTTCCCTAAATGTGCCTTGGTAGACATACTTGCCAGTTGCCATGTGATCACAGATATCATATTAATTGAAAACCTAACGTTTGGTTACATAAACCTGAAGCGTAACTGAACCACGTCAAATAAAATCAACAAATCCCGGCCTCGGCGAATCATGGCAGGTATCGATGATATTTGCACGTGACGTTTGTTGGCATTTACCACGACCACGTGCAAGAAACACATAGTCTATCGCCTTCGTCTTCTTCTTTTTTTTTTTTTTTTTTTTTTTTCCCCTAGCTATAAAATGGCGTCTATATTCAAAGCAAAACTCCATTTGTTCATAACAAACAAAAAACGAAAAAAAAAACTCAGCTTTTCTGCGGAGGAGATAAAGACTATGGGATCTCATGTCGTTCATAACGCACAAAAACCACACGTAGTTTGTGTGCCTTATCCGGCTCAAGGCCACATCAACCCTATGATGAAAGTGGCTAAACTCCTCCACCTCAGAGGCTTCCACGTCACCTTTGTCAACTCTGTCTACAATCACAACCGTTTCCTCCGGTCCCGTGGCCCAAACTTCCTCGACGGGCTTCCTTCCTTCCGGTTCGAGTCTATCCCTGACGGTCTACCAGAGACCGACGTGGACGTCACGCAGGACATCACAGCTCTTTGTGAGTCCACTGTGAAGCACTGTCTTGCTCCGTTTAAGGAGCTTCTCCAGCGGCTCAACGCCGAAGATAATGTTCCTCCGGTGAGCTGTATTGTATCGGACGGTGTGATGAGCTTTACTCTTGACGCTGCGGAGGAACTCGGTATCCCCGAGGTTCTTTTTTGGACCACCAGTGCTTGTGCCTTCATGGCGTATCTGCACTTTTATCTCTTCATCGAGAAGGGTTTATCGCCGCTAAAAGGTATGTGTTATTACATTGATTAGTGATTTAGTTGACGCTATAATATTAACTTGACGTTAAACAACATTAAGAGATTAATTAATATTAACTTGACGTTAAACAACATTAAGAAATTAATTATTTTTTTTTTAAACAACATTAAGAAATCCTCGATGAGTTTTGTGATTTATGAGATCGTCTGTAATCTGTATATTTTACGTGATTATTATATAATACCCAATTATATACACTAACATCCTAAAATAATTTTCAATTTCCATGAGTTTGCATGTTTCTTATAATTTGTTTCTATTCGATTTAAGAAGAAGACATCCTTGACTCCTTTTGTAAATTTGTTTCAAAGCATTTATATCATTCAGACCTTCTGCTTCCCTGTATACAGTCTCCAATACTGTTTAGGCCAATAATCCGATAATCAATTTTGAGTGACATAATAAAAGATTTAATGAAAATTCTATATAACTATATGTTGTTAAGAGATGTGTAGATGAATCTAGTTCTTAACATTCGTTACAATTTATAAACAATTATTCTATCCGGTTGAATAAAATGAGATTTAAAATTTTATTTGGTATATGATATTTTCATATGCACTTACTTTTTGTTTAATACTAGGTGATACCCGCGTAGACACGCGGATATATTTTATTATATATTTTTAAATTATAATTAATATAATAATTTAAATAACATGTATATTATTTTGATTAAAAGTTTTATAGTTTTTTTGTTGTATTTTAATATGTTGTTTAAAAAAAATTCAAATAACTTAAGTTTAAAAAAAATTGGAAATTTTTTAGAAAAAATATCCTAACATGTTTGTCCTGAAAATAGAAATGAACTGTAGTATTTTTTTAAATGATCTCTTCGTTATAGTGTTTTTTTTATTATAGATATGATACATGTCTGATTTTTTTCTTTGGAAGATAAAGTCCTTGTGAATTAATCGATTTATCCTCTAACTTCATTATAAAAATATAACAATTCACAAAGGGCTTAAAACATGATATAATGAAAATCTAGATTTTTGTTATTTTATTGTAAAAATATCATAATTCACAGTGCCTTTAGAAAATGACACCAACCATGAAAAATAATAATTTTTTTTTTAAAACTCTAATAACCTAGTCTATGTATGCTTTCTTACTCCCATGTCCATCTTGTCAGAAAAAAATATTATAATTATCGTTAATAGATGAAAACCGATAGTAGATTAGAGTATTTAGAAAAATGAACATATGTTTTTATTAACCGATAATTATAAAGCACATAAATTTAAAATGGTAGAATATATATTATTTAAAAAAAAAATTCTTTTTACTTTAACTCTTGAAATACTTAACAAATTAAATTTTAAAAATTTTAAAATAATAAATAAATGATTAAATGTGTCATGGAAAAGAGTGATGATGTATTAACTCTTATAAAACATAAATTATTAAAATAATAAAAAAAAACTTATGATGATGTGTCATGGAGAGAGATGCTGAGGTGTCAACCTCTTGTGAGACTAACTCAGTCTTTATATAATAGACTAGGTGATACCCGCGTGGACACGCGGATGTATTTTATTATATATTTTTAAATTATAATTAATATAATAATTTAAATAACATGTATATTATTTTGATTATAAGTTTTATAGTTTTTTTGTTGTATTTTAATATGTTGTTTAAAAAAAATTCAAATAACTTAAGTTTAAAAAAAATTGGAAATTTTTTAGAAAAAATATCCTAACATGTTTGTCCTGAAAATAGAAATGAACTGTAATATTTTTTTAAATGATCTCTTCGTTATAGTGTTTTTTTATTATTATAGATATGATACATGTCTGATTTTGTTTCTTTGAAAGATAGGATCCTTGTGAATTAATCGATTTATCCTCTAACATCATTATAAAAATATAACATTCACAAACGGTTTAACACATGATATAATGAATATCTAGATTTTTGTTATTTTATTGTAAAAATATCATAATTCATAATGCCTTTAGAAAATGACACCAACCATGAAAAATAATAATTTTTTTTTCAAAACTCTAATAACCGAGTCTACGTATGCTTTCTCATTCCCATGTCCATCTTGTCGGAAAAAAATATTATAATTATCGTTAATAGATGAGAACCGATAGTAGATTAGAGTATTTAGAAAAAGGTACATATGTTTTTATTAACCGATAATTATAAAGCACATAAATTTAGAATGGTAGAGTATATATATTATTTTTAAAAAATTCTTTTTACTTTAACTCTTGAAATACTTAACAAATTAAATTTTGAAAATTTTAAAATAATAAATAAATGATTAAATGTGTCATGGAAAAGAGTGATGATGTATTAACTCTTATAAAACATAAATTATTAAAATAATAAAAAAAACTTATGATGATGTGTCATGGAGAGAGATGCTGAGGTGTCAACCTCTTGTGAGACTAACTCAGTTTTTATATAATAGATTTATTATTTAGTTACCCCAAATTAAAGCAAAAAAATATATTAAAAGTGAGGTTTTAAATATAGTTACAAACTCTAGGTGGATACATGCATGCAATCAGGCCAATATCATTGTCTAGGGCCCATGCCACTCTGTCCTTCGGCCAAATTCACACATATCATAACTCTGAAATTACAATATGGTTGCCGTGTTCTATAAGGAGTCATGTTGACGTGGACGCTTATTATGTAAGTGCATCAAATTTTGCATAGTGTGGCGCTTTAATTTTTATCAACTGATATAAATCGGGAGAATAGTCTTTAATTATTACTAATAATATTGGTGATTGATTTGGCAGATGAGAGTTACTTGACGAAGGAGTACTTAGACACAACTATAGATTGGATACCATCGATGAAGAATCTAAAATTAAAAGATATTCCTAGTTTCATCCGTACCACTAATCCCGATGATTTTATGCTTAGTTTCGCCTTACGCGAGACCGAGCGAGCTAAACGTGCTTCTGCTATCATACTAAACACATTTGATGACCTTGAGCATGACGTTGTCGAGTCTATGCAATCCATTTTACCTCCGGTTTATTCAGTTGGACCGCTTCATCTCTTAGCAAACCGGGAGATTGAAGAAGATAGTGAGATTGGTAAAATGGGATCGAGTTTATGGAAAGAGGAGATGGAGTGTTTGGCTTGGCTCGATACTAAGACTCAAAACAGCGTCGTTTATGTTAACTTTGGGAGCATAACGGTAATGACTGCAAAGCAACTCGTTGAGTTTGCATGGGGTTTGGCGGGAAGTGGGAAGGAGTTTCTATGGGTGATCCGGCCAGACTTAGTAGTCGGAGAGGAGGCGGTGGTTCCGCCGGAGTTTTTAAAAGAGACGGCAGATCGGAGTATGTTAGCGAGTTGGTGTCCTCAAGAGAGAGTTCTTTCTCATCCGGCCATTGGAGGGTTCTTGACGCACAATGGATGGAACTCGATATTGGAAAGTCTCTCCGGTGGAGTTCCGATGGTGTGTTGGCCGTTCTTTGCAGATCAACAAACAAATTGTAAGTATTGTTGTGATGAGTGGGAGGTTGGGATTGAGATTGGAGGAGATGTCAAGAGAAAGGAGATTGAGGCGGTGGTTAGAGAGTTGATGGATGGAGAAAAGGGAAAGAAAATGAGAGACAAGGCGGAAGAGTGGCGGTGCTTGGCGGAGAAAGCGACGGAGAATAAACATGGTTCCTCGGCTATGAATTTTGAGGCGGTCGTTAGCAAGATTCTTTTGGGGCAAAAATCATAAGACTAAAGTGTATTTATAAAACTTATTATTTATTAAGACTACGTACCTAAATCCATAAGATGATCACAAAAAAACTTACTCCCTCCGTTTCATATTAGTTGTCGTTTTAGGTTGTTTTATGTAAATTAAGAAATAATTAATTTTTCTGTTATACCTTTAATTAATTTATATTTGATTTTATTTTATTGGTCAAAATATTAATATAATAGGGATAAATTTGGAAATTCTATAAAAAAATTTGCATTGAAAACCTAAAACGACAACTAATTTGAAACAAAAATTAACTCCTAAAACGATAACTAATTTGAAACGGAGGGAATATTATTTATATAATGATTATCAACTAAGTGTATCAAAAAAGTGATTTTCTTGTTTCTATAATGTGTGATAGATACTCCATTCATTATTTTTTATAAGATCTTTTGAAAAAAAAAAAAAAAAAATACTTGGTTGAAAGCTGGGAGTCCTTACATAGACGGAAATGTATAAACAATTTAATTAAAAATCTTGAAGTAAATCCAGATAATTTTTGTCATCAATTGATTTTCAATTTTTTCCTCTTTTATTATGGCTAGGCAGTTGTTTGCGACTTGAAACTAATACGTAGGGTCTGCTTGTTTGGCAGTCGTTGGCGACAGCGACTGGTGATTGTTCGTTTGGCACTCACCGCGAAGCGACTGAAATTTTCGATCGTTGACATTTTTCGACGAATAAAATTTTTGATCGCTGAAAAACTTAAATCTCTGGTCGCTGATCGAAGGAAACGAACAGAGCAACGACCAGTCGCGGTAACTTATAAACGAACAATAACTCTGATCGATAGTCGTTGTCGCTAGTCGTTGGTCGCAGTCATTGGTGATAACAACTGGCAAACGAACAAACCCATAGTTAGTTAGCTAGCTACGTACATAATCACTGTCGCTAATCATGATTGACGGTTGCGGATCGCCAACGACAGAAAAAAAAAACATGCCTATATATATATTTGAAGTACGATAGATAATCTTAAAACAATAAATAAAAACAGTTTCTAATAATTTAAAGATGAGTCTAAATTTTGTGTTAGAATATCTCCGGTTGTTTAACAATAAAAATAAAATAAAAACGAAAATTAGAATTAAACTCAAGTGATGATATAAATCACGGACAACTCCGCATTTATCATCAACTAATTCCATCGATGTTTTTAGTGTTTTTTAATTTGAGCATACACTAGTAATTTGATCTAAAATTTTCTTGGAGTGAGCTATATCGTTTTAGGGAAATAATGATAGAAATGAAAGTTTATTCTAAATTTGTGGTAGTTTAGAGAATTCGTTTCTAAGTAATGGATCAGAGTATCAATTTTTTTACCCTTAAAATAAAATACTAATTCAGTCCAATCTTTACCTCAATTATCAATGTGTTACTGCTTCATTCACATCATTTACCTCCACATTAGTCATAAATCCCTAGATTTTCATAGATAATGGAAACAGCAACAGTGCAAAGGAAGAAAAAAGAAAAAGAAAAATAGAGGTGAATTTCAGACAGGAGGAGCTTCGGCACATATAAACTTTTTTCCTTCTTTTAATTCGAAGAAAATACGAAAATATAAATTAAGCTGATAATATATAGAATTTAAGTTAATTTTTCGACACAAGCTTAAAAATAGTACAGCTCTACATCCTTTTCACATGCCTTGTCATCATCACTCATCACAAAAATATCAACTCATAACTGAAAACCTAAAGTTCGGTTCGGTTATACAAAGACATGAATCATAATTTTATTTTTCTGATAAATTGTTCCTATTAAGCCAATTAAGCGGGGGCGATATCTTGAAAATCTAAAGTTTGTATCAATTTATTATTGGGCAATTCTCAAAAATAGCACAAAATGAAGTTTTTGTGACATTTTTAGCTCATATTTTCATTTAAGACACAATTAGCATTTTTATTAAAGGGTCTCATATTTTTAAGGTTTAGGATTTAGGGTTTAGGGTTTTCTAAACCCTAAACCCTAAGCCTTAAACCCTAAATTGTACCCCTACCCCCTAAAAACTATACCCTAAATTCTAATATAGTCAACCCAAACCAAAATAAATAAATTATGAACTTCATAAAATGCTATTTTTGTACTAAATAAAAATGTGAGCTATTTGTGGAACAAAAACTTGTTTTGGTGCTATTTGAGGGAATTTCTCTTTATTATTAGCTTTTTTTAGTTTATTTGTTAAATAAATATCAAAGATATGATTATGAACTCATAACTTTATTTTATTTTATTAAAAAAAAACCTTATCTTTCTTTTTTTTGGTATCGTAAGATCAACACCTTATCCTTTCATTTAATTCGGTAGATTTTTGGTATTTCAGTAGAATATTCTTATGCAATTTCAATACAGCGTTGATAAAAATTATCCAAGTCACACTATTCTAGGATTTTGGACGGTTTTTACTCATCTTGTAAAATTTGTCTACACATCAATTTTGTTGTGACATATATATTCCGGTTCCGAGATGACTATTTCACTAAGGCACATGATATGACGCAAACAATTAAGCCACGTGCGATAAACACATGACCTTGCCGTTTACCTATAATAATATAGCTTACTTCAAAGCTTTAGCCTGTAAAAAATTGTAAGAGTGTAGTATACACAATTTATCTTTAGCACAAGAAAGAGAAAATGGAATCTCATGTCGTTTCAAACGCACAAAAACCACACGTAGTATGCGTGCCTTACCCGGCTCAAGGCCACATCAACCCGATGCTGAAGGTGGCTAAACTGCTCCACGTCAGAGGCTTCCATGTCACCTTCGTCAACACCGTCTATAACCACAACCGTCTCCTCCGGTCTCGTGGCCCCAACGCACTCGATGGGCTTCCTTCCTTCCGGTTCGAGGCCATCCCTGACGGTCTACCTGAGACTGACGTGGACATCACGCAGGACATCCCTGTTCTTAGCGAGTCCACCATGAAGAACTGTCTCGCTCCGTTCAAGGAGCTCCTCCGGCGGATTAACACAAGAGAGGATGTTCCTCCTGTGAGCTGTATTGTATCAGACGGTGCGATGAGCTTTACTCTTGACGCTGCGGAGGAACTCGGTGTCCCGGAAGTTCTTTTTTGGACCCCTAGTGCTTGTGGCTTCATGGCTTATCTGCACTTTTATCTTTTCATCGAGAAGGGTTTATCTCCATTCAAAGGTACATGTTTTTATGTTTAGAAGTTTTAATTTGTGGATTTTTTTTTTCTACTGGATTTTTCCAAATATAAACTAGAGGAGGGAGAAGGTCTCAACTCTCAAGTGAGGTTAGATTTGGTATATTGCAAAAATTCTTAAAACACACAAAACTTAAAGAGACAGAGGGAGCAATTAATTAATATATATACTTATCTTTAGAAAGTGGATAAATGATTGGTGTGGAAAAAAAAAATGATTATGATGATGATCTCTAAAACGGTAGGTGCATAAAAAGAAGAAGTTGATAAGAACGGCAAAAAAAAAAAACAAATGATATGAAAAAACAAGGAAGAAATAAACAAAATTGCTGGAAGTATAAAGAAAAAAATACGTACTTAAAGAAAATTAAACCCACCATTAAAGGTGAATGCAATTAGGCCATCATCATTGTCTACCACATTGTCTAGCTCAAAAGCTACACTATCAATATAAATATTAGTCCTTTTTTTTCTTTTTTCACGTCGTTTGTGCCTTAATTTAAAAGTAATCACTACAAGAAAATAAGGATATTAAGACGAAATTTTTCGTCACAATAAAGATATTTTCGTCACAATAAAAATATTGTGACTAATTTGTGACAATTTTGAACGGTTGCAATATGATCGTCACAAATAAAATTTCGTAACAAACACGTAACAATATTACTACGATAATATCTAGTTACTATTTTGTTACAAATAGTAACGATAAATAAGAGTAACAAAAATGTCACTATTACTAACTAAAATTGTAGTCACAAAATCATCATATTTTGTGACTATGCAAACGTCACAATTTTGTCACTCACTATGACAAAATTATAGTCACCAAACGTCACAATTACCAACGAAAAAAATGTCTCTAAACCGTAGTATTTGGAGACTGAAATAACATTCCGATTCTATAGTTAATTATGATGGAATTAAATTCTCTAATCAACCCAAATGATATTGGAAAAAATCAGATCAACAATGAAATTACAATGATATAAACTCAATTGTATATTGCAAATTATGCTCAGGCCGTTTATGAACATTTCTTTCCACAATTGGGATACAAGTTGTAAAATACACAAATATAATAACTACGAAAGTATAACCATGATTTTAACAATAACAACAAAAGGTGTAGCTTCAGATGGGCAATGTAGTTGGAACCATCTTTTCCCTTTAAGTTGTTACTAGCATACTTGATGTTGATATTTGATGGTTAAACCTTAATAGTCATTCACCGACAGCAACAACTTCTCCACCTTGAAGTAATAAAAATTTAAACATCAGTGAAACTGTTCTCCTCAATCTATAAACGGTTCGTCGTTGTACAAAAGGAACAGAACCAGCAGAAGAAAAAAAAAATGAAACCATAGATGAAATCGAAGGATACAGAAACAATTTCAAACCTAATTTCGATATTAGATTCAAAATCCTGCTAGCTTCAACAATCTCATAAAACCCTAATCATCTAAACAAACTATCAAGAACAAAAATTAGGATGACAAAACCCTAAAATCAAAGCAGCTAATCCCTGATAAGAAGAAAAAAACAATCTCCGAGAATAAAGAAAACCCATAGATGAAATAACCGTTAAGAAAATTACTACAGTCTTTTCCTCTGCAAACTATTCAGAGGAAAACTATATTGTTGATCTGATTATGAAACTATTCAGTTTGGAAAAGTGAACAAGATAGTGCAAATAAATGAGAAAAGAACGTTCATGAGAAAATGAGTTATATTTCGGGAGTTTTATTGAGAGAGTAAAATGAAACCGTAGAGATCGTGAGGAAGTTTTGATTTTCTTATTCATATATTGGATCAGAAATTTCAGGGATTTGTGGAGGAAGTTTTAATTTTCTTATTCATATATAATGAATAATAAAATAGAAAAACGTGGGCTGTCTTCTAAAAAGGAATTAGAAAAAAGATTTTATGTCATTATTCTTAAAATTTGAAAATATTTACTTTTGTACAAGTACAAAAAAGATAATACAGATATAGTAAATTTGTACACGTACAAAAGGATACTACGGATATCTATATAGATAACATCAATCAATTAAAATTTGACTCGGTGTATTTTAAATAGAAACCAAGGAATAAAAACCAAAAAGTGTTGTAAACTTGAAATCATTAAAATAGATAAAATTATGAAAATATCAACTTAAATTTTGACAAAAATAAAATCATGAAACATAAAACAAGTTACGATGAAATGATTACTAATTTTAGTTAATGTGGATGATGCAGTTTTAGTCACCAAAATCGTATCATTTAGTAACAAAATTTGGTTGCAAATTCATAACAAGTTTTGTCACCATAGATTTTGTCACAGATTCGTGATTACTAGTAACATTATTTTGTTACTCTTTATTTCATTACAAATTTGTAACGTATTAGTAACGAATTTGTGACTATATATTTTTGTCACAATTTCGTATGTAAATTGTAACAATATTGTGACATAAATATATAGTCACAAATTTTAGTCACAATAGCCACATTTTTTTGTAGTGAATATTGCGAAATTGGTTTTGCAGATGAGAGTTGCTTGACGAAGGAACACATGGAGACAGTTATAGATTGGATACCGTCGATGAATAATCTAAAATTAAAAGACATCCCTAGTTTCATCCGTACCACTAATCCCAACGACATAATGCTCAACTTCATTGTCCACGAGACCTCTCGAACCAAACGCGCCTCTGCTATCATTCTTAACACGTTCGATGACCTCGACCATGACATCATCCAGTCTATGCAATCCAATTTACCACCGGTTTATTCAGTTGGACCGCTTCATCTCTTAGTAAACCGAGATGTTAAAGAAGATAGTGAAACAGGAAAGATGGGATCGAATCTATGGAGAGAGGAGACTGAGTGTTTGGATTGGCTCGATACTAAGTCTCCAAACAGTGTCGTTTACGTTAACTTTGGAAGCATAACGATAATGACGGCGAAGCAGCTTGTGGAGTTCGCTTGGGGTTTGGCGGCAACAAAAAAGGAGTTTCTATGGGTGATGCGGCCGGATTTAGTAGCCGGAGAAGAGGCGGCGATTCCACCAGAGTTTTTAACGGAGACAGAATATCGAAGGATGCTAACGAGTTGGTGTCCTCAGGAGAAGGTTCTTTCTCATCCGGCGATCGGAGGGTTCTTAACTCACAGTGGATGGAACTCGACGTTAGAAAGTCTTTGTGGTGGAGTACCAATGGTGTGTTGGCCGTTCTTTGCAGAGCAGCAAACAAACTGTAAGTTTTGTTGTGATGAGTGGGAGGTTGGGATTGAGATCGGTGGAGATGTGAAGAGAGAGAAGGTTGAGGCAGTGGTTAGAGAGTTGATGGATGGAGAAAAGGGAAAGAAAATGAGAGAGAAGGCGGAGGAGTGGCGGCGCTTGGCGGAGAAAGCGACGGAGCAGTCGTGTGGTTCGTCGGTAATGAATTTTGAGACGGTTATTGATAAGGTTCTTTTAGGACATATCCCAAGAACCGATCATAATTAATTGAAAACACGAGATTATCATAAAGTGTGATATATATATAATCCTCAATATTTAATTGTTTTTTCTTGTTTTCATCGATCGTGTGTAATAAGTTATCCTAGACTAGTAAAATGAAATGAGACAATAATATTGGTAATGAAGAAGATTTTGTAAGGATTGAAATAAACATGTATTAACAATTATTCTACGTTTGCTAAATCCTAATAATATGGAATTTTGTTTTACAAATTTTGAACAAAATCTAGTTAAAAACTATATATTTTGTAATTAGTTAACCTCTATGTCATCCCTGGACCCCAGCAATTCAATAGCCGCCGCTGACCTTGACACTGTTTTATTCATCACTCTACGTCTGCACTTGGTTTAAGTGCTATGATTGAATCTTTCATCCCTTTTTAGTATCATTTTCTTCATCTTTGTATGTTGGTTGGTAATAGGTTTATTTTAAAATTGTTAATATGTATGTAATTTCATCATCTTGTAACATTTCCACCAGCATTTTAATAGCAAATCTTTTATCTAAAATATTATAGTTATAGAGCCCATAGTCTAACTTTTATTTTAATTAGGTTGAGACTAACTTTAACTCCACTCCATTTTTCATTTTAGGAGTAAAATCTGCTTTAATAGATCTCACTCTATTTTTAACTTTAAAATAAAGTAATTTTACCCATTATTCCATTTTAAAAATAATTCCACTTTTCACTTTATTATGAAGTTGAATTTTTTAAAAGAAGAAAATATATAGAGTAATGTATTAAAGCAAAACTGAACTTGTAAAAAATAAAATAATACATAGGAGATGCTCTAAATACACCATATTTATGGAACACGTGGAACGTGACGCAAATTGTCGGCAATCTCTACGTGCATGAATCACATGGTCTCGCCATCTCATTATGGAGCCCTCTAAAGCATAACGGAATCGTAGTCACTTGGTGTCCACAAAAGAAAATCCTTTCTCATCCGGCAATCGGAAGGTTCGTTGGAATTAAATTTTCAGATCGTTGTTAACAAGGTTCTCTTAGGGCAGCAGAAGCCAATTGGGATGCTCTGATTATAAATGTGTCTTATGTTGTCGAAAGAAGTGTTCTGCTATTTACATATTCATGTACAAGTATTTTTGTGTATCTGTATTTGTATCATCTATCTGGTAAGTTCGATTGACAACTAGCAAATATAGAAAACAAAATTCTCTCAGAGCAATTGAGGAATTTAGTTTTTCGGACGGACCTATTTATAGAAAGGTTTGGCTTTTTGTAGAATGTTTGTTATTTATATGGATATGTCAAACAGTCAAAGTCTAGATAAGTTTTATCAAAAAAGAGTCTAAATAAGTCAGTCTGATTCTAAAACAGTCAAACACCACTGACCGTTCAATATTCATATATAGCTACTATAGATTTTAATTTTTAATTACATTTTTGTAATATTTTACTAATATTAAAAAATCGGCTCTTCTAGACACAATCGCGACTAGGGTCACATCATCTTCGAAAGTTTACATTTCTTTTATCTGGTTTGGCTTTGTTCAGTTCGACTAATTGATGTACCTTCTTTCGCTTCCACCTCTCCTTTCCTATATAGGTATCTCTCCTATGTTTTATTTTTTTACTATTTCTCGGACTAAACTATTGTAACCTCAAAATAAAATTAAACATCTGATTGGTTAATTCCATTTCACTTGAACACTATATACCGTATACGTTAAATTTAACGAAAATTATATTATATATATATAGTTTAATATTATGGTTACACGATATTTTACACAATAGTATTTTTTTAACCCGTATTATAAAAAGCATGAAATAATTACAATTATTTTTTTTATGCAAACAAAATTACAAAATTTTCACAGCTTTTTTTTATTTGTTAACTGAATTATCCCTCGGAACTATGTTATCCAAACAAATTAAAGATCTTAATTTAATTATGGAAAATTTATTTACATTTACATTTAACAAAATATGTATGGGGTAACAAATTTTGAAAGAAACAAAAATAGTGCTAGATATTTTGGAACTAGTTCTCTATTTTATTACACTAAGAAACATTGCTTTCACGAATTATAACCTTATAGCGCCACGAACGAGTCTGACTTTTATTTTACCTACTTTACGTATACACTCAACTTGCAGATAAACATTATCTTCTGTTGGCAGCATATCAATTGAGACTGCTGCTGATGCCCGCGGGTATGGGAAAGCTTCGCATATGACGCAGATTCGTCTATAATCTCCACGTGCGATAATCAATCATATGGTCTCTTGCCATCTCATTGTAGAGTCCTTTAAAGCCTAGCAAAATCGTTACAAGATCAGTCACATATTCACATGTACATCTCCTTTTCATCTTTTCTTTTGGCACAGGAGAAAAAAGAACATGGCATCTCTTGACGTTTCTAGCGGACAAAAACCACACGTAGTTTGCGTGCCTTTCCCGGCTCAAGGCCACATCAACCCGATGCTGAAGGTGGCTAAACTGCTCCACGTCAGAGGTTTCCACGTCACCTTCGTCAATACTGTCTATAACCACAAACGTCTCCTCCGTTCCCGTGGACCCAACGCCCTCGACGGACTTCCTTCTTTCCGGTTCGAGTCCATCCCTGACGGTCTACCGGAAACCAACAAAGACGCCACGCAGGACGTCCCTCCACTTTGTGAGTCCACAATGAAGAACTGTCTCGCTCCGTTCAAGGAGCTTCTCCGGCGGATCAACACCCTAGGACATGTTCCTCCGGTGAGCTGTATTGTATCGGATGGTGTGATGAGCTTTACTCTTGATGCTGCGGAGGAGCTCGGTGTCCCGGAGGTTCTTTTTTGGACACCTAGTGCTTGTGGCTTCTTGGCTTATCTACACTTCTATCTCTTCATCGAGAAGGGGTTATCACCACCACTAAAAGGTAAATATATTATTTGTCTTGATACCTATAATATAAAATATATAATAAATAATAGATATTATTGTATATGCCACTTTTCATCTGTGATTGTTATGTGTTGACTGTTGACCAACAATAACTCTTTCTGGCTCTGAAATTATACCATCGTAACATAAATAAAACGCATCAAGATTTGCAAATTTTAATTCGTAATCGAGATATTATTTAGTTACTCATGAAATGGTGATGGATTTGGCAGATGAGAGTTGCTTGACCAAGGAGCACTTAGATACAAAAATAGATTGGATACCATCGATGAAGAACCTAAGACTAAAAGACATCCCTAGCTTCATCCGTGCGACTAATCCTGACGACATAATGCTCAACTATTTTGTCCATGAGGCCGGACGAGCCAAACGTGCTTCTGCTATAATTCTCAACACATTCGATCACCTTGAGCATGACGTCATCCAATCTATTCAATCTTTAATACCTCAGGTGTACCCTATTGGACCTCTCCATCTACTAGTGAATCGGGAGATTGACGAGGATAGTGAAATCGGAAGGATAGCAACGAATCTATGGAGAGAAGAGAGGGAGTGTTTGGATTGGCTCGATACCAAGTCTCCAAACAGCGTTGTTTATGTTAACTTCGGTAGCATAACAGTGATGAGTGCACAAAAACTCGTGGAGTTTGCTTGGGGTTTGGCAGCAACAAAGAAAGATTTCTTGTGGGTGATCAGACCGGATATAGTAGCCGGTGATGTGGCTGTGGTTCCACCAGAGTTTCTAATAGAGACGGCTGGTCGAAGGATGCTAGCGAGTTGGTGTCCTCAAGAGAAAGTTCTTTCTCATCCAGCTATAGGAGGCTTCTTAACGCACAGTGGATGGAACTCGACTCTTGAAAGTCTCTGCGGTGGAGTTCCGATGATGTGTTGGCCGTTCTTTGCAGAGCAGCTAACAAATTGTAAGTTTTGTTGTGATGAGTGGGAGGTTGGGATTGAGGTAGGTGGAGATGTGAAGAGAGATGAGGTTGAGGTGGTGGTTAGAGAGTTGATGGATGGAGAAAAAGGAAAGAAAATGAGAGAGAAGGCAGAAGAGTGGCGGCGCTTGGCGGAGGAAGCAGCATATGGTTCGTCGGAACTGAATTTTCACATGGTTGTTAACAAGGTTCTTTTAAGGAATCAAGTGGTTTTGGTTTAGTGGTTTTTGTCTGGGAAAGAAATTGTTATATTGGTGTATGCCAGAAAATGATTCTTCTTAAGCCTAAAAAAACACTAATTATTACTATTTGGCTATAAGTATATATTTACATGGTTTTCTCTAGATTCCGAAAAGATTACTAGCTTCGGCCCAACACCTCTTCATTAAAAGAGAAAAGAAAAGGGTTCTCCTAGGCAGCAGAAGACAGTTGGGGTGCTCGTTAATAAAGTGTTTAGAAAGAAAAAAATAAAAATAAATGTATTATGTTATGAAAAGAAGTGTTATGTTATTTACATAGAGTACACAGACTTTTTTTTAGCATTTGTATTGTTGTCGTGTATCCGGTAAATGCGATTGACAACTAGCTAATACGACAGAAATTTCTCTCCAACAATTGAGGCCTAAAATATCCTAAGAATTTAAATTTTCGGACGGACCTATTTATAGAAAGGTTTGGCGTTCGGTAGAATGTTTGTTAGTGTAGATTACATATGTCAAACTAATCTAAGAAAAAATCAGAAAACCCATTGGCAGAAGAAAAAATAAAAAATAAAATAAAAAATAAAGAGATTGTTCGTCGATATTAAAGAAAGAAAGACTCACGAACAACATCAAAGAAGCAAAAACACATCAAAAATTTTCGTGTTGGTTTTTTTACGGCAAATATTTTTTTTTGGGATAGAAATATTTACAAATCTAATTCACAAGAAAATACAAAACTAAATTAGACATTTTGTCTTACACACACTACAAGTCGTCCCCAAAAAAGAAAAAAACATAAACATAAACATTAAACAGATTACACAAATCTTTAACAAAACTAGGGCCCAACATATTTACTCACATTTAACTCATCAAACACCGGCCATGATTATTGGGCTTAGATTGAATTTTATTTCACTTACCAACTACAAGTCATCAAACTCATCTTGTAGATAACCATTATCTTTGATTATTTTATACTACATAAAAACAAATTTGGCCTCGAGATTGCTCATGGCCGATATGGGTAATATTCACACGTGAGGCAGATTTTTCAACAGTTTGTACGTGCGAGAATCATATGGTCTCGCTGCCTTATTGGCAATCACCTTCCTATATAATTGGAGTCTTTAAAGCCTGATGGAACCGTGCCCTGTTCAATCACAAATACATATTCATTTTTCATATCTTTTTTCCTCGGCATTAAGAGAGAAAGAAAATGGGATCTTATACCGTTTCAACGGGACAAAAACCACATGTAGTTTGCGTGCCTTACCCGGCTCAAGGCCACATCAATCCGATGCTACAAGTGGCTAAACTCCTCCATGCTAAAGGCTTCTATGTTACCTTTGTCAACACCGTCTACAACCACAACCGTCTCCTCCGATCCCGTGGGTCCAAGGCCCTTGACGGACTTCCTTCTTTCCGGTTCAAGTCCATCCCTGATGGTCTACCGGAGACCGACGTGGATGCAACGCAGGACATCCCTCTGCTTTGCGAGTCCACAATGAAGCACTGTCTCGCTCCTTTCAAGGAGCTTCTCCGGCAGATCAACGCCGAAGATGATGATGTTCCTCCGGTAAGCTGTATTGTCTCCGACGGCTGTATGAGCTTTACACTTGATGCTGCGGAGGAGCTCGGTGTCCCGGAGGTTGTGTTTTGGACAACCAGTGCTTGTGGCTTCTTGGCTTATCTACACTTCTATCGTTTCGTCGAGAAGGGGTTGTCGCCGCTAAAAGGTATGTATTGATTAATGATTTATAGTGTTTTTTTTTTTGTTGACACTGGTTTAATCGACGAACGGAATCAGTCAAGGTGAACATGTTGTTAGCTTTTATTTACGTACCTTCCAATAATTGAAGTATATCCGCAAGAGAGATAACTTCATAAATGCTTTGAATTTTTATGAACATATATCCACGAATTGTCTTTTTTTTTTTTTTTTATTCTCGTATTTTAGTTTACCAAGATTTTAAAATCAAAATCATAAAAGAAGATGGTGAAAAATAAATAAAAGAAGATCGATTTTGCACTGTTAAGATTAAAAAATCCACGATAGATAAGTAAATACTGATATACATGTAATACAAAAATCCAAAAATACTTAAAAGTTTAAACACACTTTATTAAAACATATGTTCTACAGTTTCGGCCCTCTATAACCCCATGACATGGGTAAGGGGATTTATCGTTTCCGCTATCCCCCAACATTTTGATCAGCGTATGATCATATCATCAGTAAAAAAGAGATTTCAAAGGGATGGAGATGCACACCATTGACTATTAAAGTATCTTTTTGAACTTGTTCCCCCCCCCCCCAAATAATATCATATATCCTTTTAAGTTTTTTATTGCCTTTTTTTTTTTTTTTTTTTGACTAATGGTTGAATTGGTCTATATTTTCTGCACTAAACAATCACAATTATTGCAAGACACAATTGTCTTATATGGTGGTTCCCTACGGAAAATAATTTTTTAATTGGTTATGATTGCTAAAAGTAGGATAACTCCAATAATGACAATTAAAAATGATAATGGCAACAAGAATAAAAATAAAAAATAGTCAAACAGGATAAAATAAATTAAAAATCCAAGGACACGTATTTGAAGGAAAGTAAGCTCATCAGACAATCTCCATTCATAAAACTTTTAATAGTGTCTTAAAAATTAACTATTATTAAAAATTAAAGACATCCACTTTTTTGGTATCTAAAATGTCTTTCTAGAGACACAATTTTTCTTATATGTATTAAAAACATCCAATTTTTTTTTTTAATTATCTTTATATTTAAAGACATCCACAAAGGATGATCAATGTGGGTGCTCTCAATGTACAGCTAGGCCAATAATACTCCAATATGTATGTATATGTATCATTATTCGTAGGCCACTATTTTGTCTGACAGTTTTGGCCTATATTTTTTATCTTTAAAGTAAATGCATCAAATTTAGCATATTAATACATACGGTGCTTTAATTACTATTAAGATATCTCTTGAGATACTAAATTATATAACTAACAAAATGGTGTTGGATTTGACAGATGAGAGTTACTTGACCAAGCAGCCCTTAGACACAATAATAGATTGGATACCATCGATGAAGAACCTAAGACTAAAAGACATCCCTAGCTTCATCCGAACGACTAATCCTGACGACATAATGCTCAATTTTCTCATCCGCGAGGCTGACCGAGCCAAACGCGCTTCAGCTATCATTCTCAACACGTTTGATGCTCTCGAGCATGACGCCATCCAATCCATGCAATCCATTTTACCTCCGGTTTACTCTATTGGACCGCTCCATCTACTAGCGAAGCAAGAGATAGGCAAAGATAACGAGATCGGACAGTTGGGATCAAACCTGTGGAGAGAGGAGACGGAGTGTCTTGATTGGCTTGATACAAAACCTCGAAACAGTGTTGTTTACGTTAACTTCGGGAGCATAACCGTGATGAGCGCGAAACAGCTTGCGGAGTTTGCATGGGGTTTAGCAGCAACGGAGAAAGAGTTTTTGTGGGTGATACGACCAGATTTAGTAGCCGGGGATGTGGCTATGGTTCCACCTGAGTTTTTAGTGGAGACAGCGGACCGGAGGATGTTGGCAAGTTGGTGTCCTCAGGAGAAGGTTCTTTCTCATCCGGCGATCGGAGGGTTTTTAACTCACAGTGGATGGAACTCAACATTAGAAAGTCTTTGTGGTGGCGTTCCAATGGTGTGTTGGCCATTTTTTGCAGAGCAGCAAACAAACTGTAAGTTTTGTTGTGATGAGTGGGAGATTGGGATTGAGATCGGTGGAGATGTGAAGAGAGAGGAGGTCGAGGCAGTGGTTAGAGAGTTGATGGATGGAGAAAAGGGAAAGAAAATGAGAGAGAAGGCGGAGGAGTGGAGGCGCTTGGCGGAGGAAGCGACGGAGCATAAGAGTGGTTCATCGAAATTGAATTTTGATATGGTTGCTAAGGTTCTTTTAGGAGAGTAGAGACTAAATGGAGATTGGAGACTATAATCTATTTTTTAATATAAGATTGTTATCACAAGTGTTTGTTAAAAAAAAAAAAAGAAAAGTGTTTGTTGTCTACTTTCTTTATCAAAAAAAAAAAAAAAAAAAAAATGTTTGTTGTCTATTTCTTCTTCAACCGTCTGTGAGTTGTTGTCTTATTTAATATATTAAGTTGGTTTATATTGTTTTCAACATCAATTATTTTAGTTTATTATGTTTAATAGTGTTGTAGTCAACTCAACAAGTGTCAGTAAACTGATTCAGCTAAACATAATGTCTTTTGTTTTCCCTTTGAAAAATGCTTGGTAATAAAGTTCTCATATTAATCAAATGAATTTTCGTATAAGTTTTAATAAGAAAGAAAATAAAATTATATCTAAAAAGACCTTAGATATAGTTGAGTTTACTACTTCTAAAATTTAAATTAATCTTAAGATATGGTATAATAAGCTTTTAATTTTTCAGTTTTATTCATTAACCAATAAACTTTATAATAGATTAATAGAAAACCTCACTATCTAGCAATCAAGGAATATACATAAATAATAATTTTTCTTTTAACAGATGTTAAATTTTGTGTATCTCTTTTGTATGTGTTAATGAAGAAAATTTGATAAAGAAAAATTAAACATGGGCTAGAAGGTTTTTGAAATTTGATGACGACTTAAATATATATATCACAAAATAAAATATACTCAATCGATAAAAACAATATCACAGTCTCCACTAGTTTGTCGTGGCGTCTAGCGAGCCATTATTAGTGTATAACGCCTATCCAGTCGTGTCCACATTTTACTTTTGATAAAATCCAGTTCGTGTCCACTTCCATCCTAAATTTTTCTTCGCAGAAGATCAAAAATGGCATCTCCTGCCGTCTCTAGCACACAAAAACCACAAGTAGTTTGTGTGCCTCACCCAGCTCAAGGCCACATCAATCCGATGCTCAAAGTGGCTAAACTCCTCCACGCCAGAGGCTTTCACGTCACCTTCGTCAACACCGTCTACAACCACAACCGTCTCCTCCGGTCCCGTGGTCCCAACGCGCTGGACGGGCTTCCTTCATTCCGTTTTGAGTCTATCCCTGATGGTCTACCGGAGACCGATGGGGATAAAACGCAGTATATCCCTGCTCTTTGTGTGTCCACCATGACTAACTGTCTCGCTCCGTTCAAGGACCTTCTCCGGCGGATTAACACCGGAAATGATGTGCCTCCGGTGAGCTGCATTGTATTGGACGGTGTGATGAGCTTTACTCTTGACGCTGCGGAGGAGCTCGGTGTCCCCGGTGTCATTTTCTGGACCCTCAGTGCTTGTGGTTTCATGACTTTTCTACACTTTGATCTCTTCGTCGAGAAAGGTTTATCCCCATTTAAAGGTATTGATTTTATTTAAGAAAAAAGAGCAAAAAACTCTTTAATGCATTTGACCAATTTAAGTATATTTGGGCTAGTAACTCCTTAATTTGGTTCTTAACTTTTTTTTTTTTTTTTTTTGGTTCTTGATTTACCTATTTCACTAGCAAAGTCGTATCGTATCCTATAAATTACTAATAGTGATGATGAATTTTTATTTGACAGATGAAAGTTACATGTCTAACGAGCATCTAGACACTGTTATAGATTGGATACCGTCCATGAAGAATCTTAGGCTAAAGGACATCCCTAGCTTTATCCGTACAACTAATCCTGAAGACATAATGCTAAATTTTGTCATTCGAGAGGTCGAGCAATCTAAACGCGCCAGTGCCATCATCCTCAACACGTTTGATGATCTTGAGCATGATGTTATCCAGTCTATGCAATCTATATTACCTCCGGTTTATTCAATTGGACCGCTTCATCTCCTAGTAAACCAAGAAATCGACGAGGATACTGAAATAGGTCGGGTGGGATTAAATTTGTGGAAAGAAGAAACAGAATGTTTGGATTGGTTGGATACTAAACCTCAAAACAGCGTCGTTTTAGTTAATTTTGGATGCATAACGGTGATGAGTGCAAAACAGCTTGTTGAGTTTGCTTGGGGCTTAGCGGCAAGTGGAAAAGAGTTTTTGTGGGTCATTAGGCCGGATTTAGTGGCTGGAGAGGCAGCAGTGGTTCCGAAAGAGTTTTTAACCGAGATGGCAGACCGGGGAATGTTGGCTAGTTGGTGTCCTCAGGAGAAAGTTCTTTCCCACCCGGCGACCGGAGGGTTCTTGACGCATTGCGGCTGGAACTCGACATTAGAGAGTCTCACTGGCGGTGTTCCGATGATATGTTGGCCGTTTTTTGCGGAACAGCCTACGAATTGTAAGTTTTGTTGTGATGAGTGGGGAGTTGGTATGGAGATCGGTGGATGTGTGAAGAGAGAAGAGGTCGAGACTGTGGTTAGAGAGCTTATGGATGGAGAGAAGGGAAAGAAAATGAGAGACAAGGCGGGAGAGTGGCGGCGCTTGGCGGAGAAAGCGACGGAGAATAAACATGGTTCCTCGGCTATGAATTTTGAGACGCTTATTGATAAAGTTTTCTTAGGAAATCTTAGACAATAAAAATTATAATGCAATAGTTAATTGCAAAAATTAAATGATCATATAACTAGTGGTAGATTATAAACCATCCCCTCTAGATGTGTTTTTGCTTTAATGGGTCATTTTGTAGTTAGTATGTTTTTATCGCTTGTATGCAATAACAATAAATAAAAATTGTATTATAGATTTAACTTTAGCATCAATAAGTTTTTGTTTTTAACATCCATCATACATGGTTTCAAACATGATGTTAACACAGTCATTACAAGATCGATGTTCTAGTCATGATGATATATAGCTAGCTAGCTAGTGTTAAAAATAACAGACTTGCCGTGAAGTAGCCAAACGAACAAGAAAATATGAACTTGGATATATATAACTGAGTGAAATACTAATTTTAGGAATTTAATTTACTCTCATATTGAGTGAAGGCGCCTTTGTCTGTGTGAGTGATGAAAATTTGATGAATGTCATAAAACAAAAAAAAAGAGTGAAGAAAATTTGATAAGGGAAAAATATTAGCATTAATATATAGTTATGTATATAGTTTTATGAGATAGAGTTTCCCTTGGCTCTCTCTATTAATATCTGTATATATACTCTGATGTATACTTCATTAATCATTAATGAGAATTCTGTTACACTTTCACTCTCTCTCTCATTCGAGTTAACATGGTATCAGAGCGTTAAGCTTTTTTCTTCCGCTTCATATCTTCGTCTTCCTCGTGAGCTTCGCATCATCATCGTGAGCTCCGAATCGTTGACAATCTTTGATTCTGTATCAATGAGTGTATCAAATCGTCAGATCTTCGTCACTTTCTTCATCACTTTCTTCAATTTCTTGGTTCAGCTCATTTCCAGCTGGATCTTTCTTCTTTCGCTTCTTTTGACCTAGATTTGTTGTCATCTCTTCATTTCGACACAATCTTTCTTTGCAATTGCTATAATCTTCAAGCAATTTCACTTTTCCTTGGTTTGATTTCGTCTCTTGTTCGCGATTCTGGATTTGGTGATTTTATTCTTGATATGGCTCAATCGGCTAACAATTTCGTTGGGAATGTTGAATCTGTTCGTCAAAATCAACAATCGACGGATCAATATGATAATCCGTATTTTCTCCATAGCTCGGATCATGCGGGATTGATTCTGGTTTCTGATCGGCTTGAAACAGGCGCTGACTTTCATTCTTGGAAAAGATCGGTACGTATGTCTCTTAATGTGAGGAATAAACTCGGATTTATTGATGGAACGATACCGAAACCTCCTGATAATCATCGTGATTCTGGCTCATGGTCTCGTTGCAATGATATGATTGCAACTTGGTTAATCAACTCAGTTTCAAAAAAGATAGGCCAGAGCTTACTTTTCATTTCAACTGCTGCTGGAATCTGGAACAATTTGTTGTCACGCTTTAAACAAGATGACGCACCGCGTGTTTATGAGATAGAGCAAAGATTGAGTACTTTACAGCAAGGTGCTATGGATGTGAGTGCTTATTACACGGTGTTAGTCACATTGTGGGAAGAATATCGAAATTATGTTGAGTTGCCTCTGTGTACTTGTGGGAAGTGTGAATGTAATACGGCTTCTTTATGGGAAAAGATACAGCAACGTAGTCGTGTAACCAAGTTTTTGATGGGATTGAATGATTCGTATGAAGCAACTCGCCGTCATATCCTCATGTTAAAGCCAATACCGTCTATTGAAGAGGTTTATAATTTGGTGACACAAGATGAGAGACAAAGGATGATAAAGCCATCTTCTAAGTCTGATGGTGTGGTATTTCAAGCTTCAGGGCCACCAATGTATTCTACGGAGAGTGCCGTCGCTCAGTACAATGGCTCAGTTGAGAATATGGCTTGTGCAGTCAACAATTATCGACCACGGCCTCGTCCTGTTTGTTCTCATTGTGGTCAAACTGGTCATGTTGTAGCAAAGTGTTACAAGCTTCATGGTTATCCTCCTGGATATATTCATGGTTATAAGAGTAATTCAGGAGCTGCTAATCAATCTACTTCCAACTATAACCAGGCACCAAGATCATCCTCAGGTCCTTCTTCGGGTTCAAATTTTCGACCAAAGGGGAATTTTTCATCCTCTCAGCCTGTTCATGCTGTTGCTAATATCATGACTGGATCTTCATACACTAATACTGAGTCTGGTGCTTCTGCTAATGGACCATTTCCATACTTGCCTCCACCAGCTCCTAATGCCATCAATCTGGATCTTAGTCAAATGAATGCTGATCAAGTACAGTCTCTAATTCAACAGTTGAGTGCTCATGTTCAAGTTTCAGAACCTGTTGCTTCTACATCATTGTCTACTATTACAGCAAATGGTGCTATGGCTGCTCAATCATCATCTGGTACTGTTTCTTTTTCCAAACACCATTCCATAAATAGTATAGCATTTCCAGAATCCTTTCCTTCAACTTCTCTTCGATTTGAAAATGATCATCTTACTTTTCAACATCAATGTTTGTCTTCTCTTTATTCTAATCTTCCTCAGGGTTCTTGGATAATTGACAGTGGTGCTACTAGTCATGTCTGTTCGGATTTGACTATGTTTAGTGATACTGTTTCAGTCTCTGGAGTTACAGTCTCTCTTCCTAATGACACTAGGGTAGCCATTGCACATACAGGTATCATACCAATTTCTTCAACATTAATTCTGCATGATGTCTTGCATGTTCCTTCTTTTAAGTTTAATTTGATTTCTGTGAGTAGTCTTTTGAAAAGTGGTAATCATTCAGCTCATTTCTATGCTGACTCTTGTTTTATTCAGGAGTTTACTCAGGGCTTGACGATTGGTAAAGGGATTGTTCTTCATAATCTCTACATATTGCAAGTTGCCATTCCAGCATCAATAAGCTTCTCTGGATCCTTGACAGTTGATGGACATCTCTGGCATCAACGCCTTGGACATCCATCATCAGCCAAGTTAGAGCATCTTACTCATATTATCCCTTTAGCAAAGTCTAATGTGTCTAGTTTACCACACTGTTCAGTCTGTCCTGTTGCAAAACAAAAAAGATTACCTTTTCAGTCGTCTAATCATTTGTCAACTTCACCATTTGACCTTATTCACTTAGATGTTTGGGGTCCATTCTCGATAGAGTCTATAGAGGGTTATAAGTACTTTTTGACTATTGTGGATGATTGTACTCGTGTAACCTGGATCTACCTGTTAAAAAATAAAAAGGATGTTTTACAACGTTTTCCAGAGTTTATTAAGCATGTGAATACGCAATATAATGTTGTTATTAAGGCTATTAGAACTGATAATGCTCCGGAATTAGCATTTACAGATTTAGTCAAACAACATGGCATGACTCATCAGTTTTCATGTGCATATACCCCACAACAAAACTCAGTTGTTGAACGCAAACACCAGCATTTGTTAAATGTTGCTCGAGCATTGTTATTTCAGTCTAATGTTCCTATAGCTTATTGGAGTGATTGCATTCAAACAGCTGTGTTTCTTGTTAATAGGACACCATCTATTCTACTACAAAAGAAAACACCGTATGAATTGCTGGTTAACAAGGTTCCAGATTATTCTTTTTTAAGATCATTTGGTTGTCTTTGCTATGTTTCCACATTACAAAAAGATAGGAACAAATTTAGTCCTCGAGCAGAACAATGTGTCTTTTTAGGATATGCATCAGGATATAAAGGATACAAAGTGTTACATCTAGAATCAAATTTGATATCAGTATCCAGGAATGTTATTTTCCATGAACATGTTTTCCCTTTTAAAACTGATTCATTGTCTCCGTCATCAGCTGATATTTTTAGCAATACTATTCTTCCATTACCTGTTCCATTGCATCTTGATCAGGCTATTCCTGTAGTACAGTCTTCATCATCTAATCATGCACCAACTTCATCATCTAATACTGCATCCTCATCATCTACATCTGTTGCATTACCAATGTCACCTAGTGTCCCATCTGTTCAACAAGAGACTGTTTCTACAGAGACTGGTGTGACTTCACTTCCTATAGTCAGAGCTCGACGACCTGCTAAGGCACCAGGTTATTTATCTGACTATCACTGTTCTTTACTTCAGCTCTCTAATTCTAATACTAAAACACCAAATCCTACCAAACCCCACACCACACCATATCCTCTTTCTTCTGTTATTTCTTATGACAAATTAAAAGATCATTTTCAATCTGTTATACTTTCTTACTCTTTAGAAACAGAACCAAAAACTTTTAAGCAGGCCATAGTATCCGAAAAATGGAAAAATGCTTGTGATGTTGAACTTCAGGCTATGGAGCTGAACAAAACTTGGAGTATTGTCTCATTACCTCCAGGGAAGAATGTGGTTGGATGTAAGTGGGTATTCACCATAAAATACAAGTCTGATGGAAATATTGAACGATACAAAGCTCGCCTAGTTGCAAAAGGATTCACTCAGCAAGAAGGAGTTGATTACTTTGATACGTTCTCTCCTGTGGCAAAGTTAGCTAGTGTGAAGCTTATTCTTGGACTGGCAGCAAATAAAGGCTGGAGCTTATCTCAAATGGATGTTACTAATGCCTTTTTGCATAGTGACTTAGAAGAAGAGATTTATATGAGTTTGCCACAAGGATATACACCTGGCTCAGGTATACTTCCTCCTGATGCAGTGTGTAGACAGCATAAATCCATATATGGTCTTAAACAGGCTTCACGACAATGGTACAAGTGTTTCTCCTCTGTTCTATTAGAGGATGGATTTATTCAAGCACCTGCTGATAATACATTGTTTGTGAAGATGACTGGCACAACTTTCTTAGCCTTATTGGTTTATGTAGATGATATAATGATTGCAAGCAACAGTGATGCAGCAGTGGATAATCTCAAGCAGGTTCTCTCTAATCATTTTAAGATCAAGGATCTTGGACCAACCCGATTCTTTTTGGGGCTTGAGATTGCTAGAAACTCTGAGGGTATTTCAGTTAGTCAGAGGAAGTATTGTTTAGACTTACTTGCAGATACTGGATTTTTGGGTTGTAAGCCTAGATCAGTTCCTATGGATCCGAAGATTAATCTCACAAAGGATAGTGGAACACCGTTACTTGATGGAACTTGTTATAGAGAAGTAATAGGTCGATTGCTTTATCTTACTATAACAAGGCCGAATATAACTTTTGTTGTGCATCGATTGAGTCAATTCTTGTCAGCCCCAACAGATCTGCATCTTCAAGCTGCACATAATATACTTAGATATCTCAAGGCTAATCCAGGACAAGGACTGTTTTATTCTGTTCATACAGAGATTTGCTTGAATGGCTTTGCTGATACTGATTGGGGAACTTGCCTAGATATACGGCGATCAATCACTGGTTTCTGTATTTTCCTTGGTACTTCATTGATTACTTGGAAATCCAAGAAACAGAAGACAGTGAGTAGAAGTAGCACAGAAGCAGAGTATCGAAGTATGGCTTGGGCTACGGATGAACTAATATGGTTGGCTCAATTACTAAAGGATCTTCATGTTCCAGTTCAGTCACAGACAAAGTTATTTGTTGACAACAAATCAGCTATCGCCATTGCTAATAACCCAGTTTTTCATGAAAGGATTAAACATGTGGAAATCGACTATCATACAACAAGGGATCAAGTGAAGAATGGTTTTTTAACAGTACATCATGTGTCTACTACGAACCAGCTTGCAGATATTCTCACTAAGCCACTTCATCCCGGACCATTTCACTCTTTGCTAAGTCGACTTTCTATTTCAAGCCTTTATCAACCGGATCCTGATCCAGTTTCTACGGCTTGAGGGGGGTGTATTAGCATTAATATATAGTTATGTATATAGCTTTATGAGATAGAGTTTCCCTTAGCTCTCTCTATTAATATCTGTATATATACTCTGATGTATACTTCATTAATCATTAATGAGAATTCTGTTACACTTTCACTCTCTCTCTCATTCGAGTTAACAAAAAAAAAAGATGGCGAAAATTGGAAATTCGATCACGAACAACATAAAGGAAATTTATATTTCACCTATAATGGATAAAATTATACAAGGAACAATGTCGGGGCCTCTCTCGAGCCTCGAGCCATTATCGTTAACAATCCGGCCGTATATATAATATAACGCTTACCGAGTCGTATCCACTTCTATCATTGTTATTTTCTTGGCCGAAGTTTTTTAACAAACAAAAATGGCATCTCCTGCCGTCTGTAACACACAAAAACCACACGTAGTTTGTGTGCCTTATCCAGCTCAAGGCCACATCAACCCTATGATGAAAGTAGCTAAACTCTTCCACGCCAGAGGCTTCCACGTCACTTTCATCAACACCGTCTACAACCACAACCGTCTCCTCCGGTCCCGTGGCCACAACGCCCTCGAAGGACTTCCTTCGTTCCGGTTCGAGTCCATCCCTGACGGTCTACGGGAAACAGATGGGGATAGGACGCAAGATACCCCTACTCTTTGCGTTTCCACCATAAAGAACAGTCTCGCTCCGTTCAAGGAGCTTCTCCGGCGGATTAACGCCCAAGATAACGTGCCTCCGGTGAGCTGTATTGTATCGGACGGTGTGATGAGCTTTACACTTGACGCAGCGGAGGAACTCGGTGTCCCGGAGATTATTTTCTGGACCAACAGTGCTTGTGGTTTCATGACTTTTCTACACTTTTTATCTCTTCATCGAGAAAGGTTTATCTCCTTTTTATTGGACATAATGTCCCACATCGGAAGTTGGATAGGGATCTTCAGTAATATATAAAGGATATGGGCCTCTCCACTCATTGCCAATTGGTTTTGAGTTGGAAGCTCATAGTCTAATATGGTATCAGAGCCCGATCCACACATGTCCAGCCCGATCCATAATCGGCCCAACCTAATAGTTGGCCCGCCGATCCTTGCCCGAAAATACCGAGATCTCTGGCTAGAAGAACCATCATCTCGAGGGGGCGTATTGGACATAATGTCCCACATCGGAAGTTGGATAGGGATCTTCAGTAATATATAAAGGATATGGGCCTCTCCACTCATTGCCAATTGGTTTTGAGTTGGAAGCTCATAGTCTAATACTTTTAAAGGTACTAACTGATTTTTTTTTTCCCTTCAATATTATTCATAGTTAAAATAATAATGGTGGATTCGACAGATGAAAGTTACATGTCTAAGGATCATCTAGACATAATTATAGATTGGATACCATCGATGAAGAATCTTAGGTTAAAGGACATCCCTAGCTACATACGTACCACTAATCCTGACAACATAATGCTCAACTTCATCATTCGAGAGGTTGAACGATCCAAACGTGCCACTGCTATTATTCTCAATACGTTTGATGATCTCGATCATGACATTATCCAGTCTATGCAATCTATTTTACCTCCGGTTTATTCGATTGGACCGCTCCATCTACTAGTTAACCGGGAAATCGACGAGGTTAGTGATATTGGACGGATGGGATTAAATTTATGGAGAGAGGAGACAGAATGTTTGGATTGGTTGGATACTAAACCTCAAAACAGCGTCGTTTTTGTTAACTTTGGATGCATAACGGTGATGAGTGCAAAGCAGCTTGTTGAGTTTGCTTGGGGTTTGGCGGCAAGTGGGAAAGATTTTTTGTGGGTGATCCAACCAAATTTAGTAGTCGGAGAGGAAACAGTGGTTCCACCAGAGTTTTTAACGAATAC
Organism: Barbarea vulgaris; assembly: GCA_963667165.1. Classification (NCBI taxonomy): domain Eukaryota; kingdom Viridiplantae; phylum Streptophyta; class Magnoliopsida; order Brassicales; family Brassicaceae; genus Barbarea; species Barbarea vulgaris. The sequence goes on from OY763889.1 coordinate 22,644,048, forward strand.
AGCAAACCGGAGAATGCTAGCGAGTTGGTGTCCTCAGGAGAAAGTCCTTTCTCACCCTGCGGTCGGAGGGTTCTTGACGCATTGCGGGTGGAACTCGACACTGGAGAGTCTCTCTGGTGGTGTTCCGATGATATGTTGGCCGTGTTTTTCGGAACAGCCGACGAATTGTAAGTTTTGTTGTGATGAGTGGGGAGTGGGTGTGGAGATCAGTAGAGATGTAAAGAGGGAGGAGATTGAAACGGTGGTTAGAGAGTTGATGGATGGAGAGAAGGGGAAGAAAATGAGAGACAAGGCGGAAGAGTGGCGGCGCTTGGCTGATGAAGCAACAAAGCATAAACATGGTTCGTCGGTTGTGAATTTTGAGACCCTTATTAGTAAAATCCTTTGAGGAAATCTTGGATCATAAAAATTATAATGCAGTAGTTATGTACAAAAATTATATAATCGTATAAGTGGTAGCTAAACCCAAGACTACAGATGTAACCGTTCGATAATGTTTGTATCCGGTGTAAATTGCTATAGATTAACTTTAGCATCATAATTTTTGTGTTTTTATGTTGACAACAATTTTTAAGAGTTATTTGTTAATATGTATTACGAAACCAAATGTTGTATTCATAATCTGCAAGGGAACAAATCCCTTAATTATGTTTACCTTTTTGGCCGACCAATTGGTGAATGAGAGAAGTCGGCACTTGGCGGAGGACGCAACGAGGTCGTTAAAAGGGTCCTATTGGGTCGAGATCAGAATTCAGCGTGGCGAATATAGACATGTGTACATACGGCCCAATGATAAGACGCGGCCTATGTATCCTATCATAAATTCATAACCATGCTTATTAAGAAAAGTTGGAAAAAGAAAATACGTATAATATTTCTATTTTTAAAAAATTTAACATCTTATAGAGTACTGATAAAACAGTTCTATTCGATCATCAATCTCATAGAGTATTAACTGAGCATATAAACACCATTTTATATAACTATATGATTTCTAAAAAACCCACATAATTAATCTTAAGAACCATTTCGTTACTTATTAAACAGATCCAGAGTAAATTTAATAGAATTTTGGATATCTAATTGGTGAAATATACGTACGGCAGAATCTGTCTTAAAAAAAATATATTAATCAGCTAAAGAAGTTGATCACATCTTACCAAAAAAGAAGTTGATCCCATCTTTTTAATTATTTTGTTTGAATGGGTTATATTAGCTTAAGAATAATATTTTTTGTTTTTAATAAGTAAAAAAGTTCAGGTGAATTGCTTAGAAAAACAAATCAAGCAAAAAAACGTCACTTAGTTTATCTTTTTTTCGTGTTAAAAATGCCAGTAAGACCTATGGTATAGCTTAAAACTAAAGTACAATAGAAGATTTTTTAAAAATGGTCGAATTTATTCTAAAATAATAGAAAGAATATCAAAGTCGACATATTATCTTATTCAGTTAGGAGAAATAAAGAAAATAAAACATGAAAAGAGTCGAGAGATAGAGAGCCATCTTTATTTTGGCCGTCATGTTAAGTCATGGATTTGGTTGAGGAAATAAAAGAATTAGCATCTTTTTTCTTTGTTGGGTGAAGAGAAATAGAAGGTAAAAATGTCAAAGATTGTACAAGTTGGAGTGGCACAGTTGATCATGAAGATGACGTCAACTCTCTGTTGTTCGTTGTTGTACTTTCAGGTGTCTCCGTTGGCTCGAATTCTCCTCCTTCTGAGACTTGTTGTGGTGCGTGTGATTCTGAAAAAAAAAACCATAACGTAAGACATTTTCTTTGACATATATAAATAGCATAAATATAATAGTCAATCCGCACATAGAATTGATTTGTTTGGTCGCCCCAATGCAACTAAGTTTGGATAATTTGCTTAAATAGAGAGTGGTCCCTTGTGAGTTGTGACTAGATCTTGAGAATCAATAATATAAAAAGGTTGACAGAACTCACATGCAAACACTATTGGTTTTAGGCATTTACATACACATATTCTTGTATGCATGACCCATGATGGAGGATAGACAGATGTGAGGGGAAAAAAATAAAAAATAAATAGACAGCTCAGTTCACATGGACATGACGCAATTATAAATATCCCATGTGCCCAATCATTCACTCTTTTTGGTATTTCATTCAATCTTCCGTACTCATATATACATCTCACTCGTCACTAGCTCTTGTTTTTATAAAACTTATAATTCAGCACTTAGTGGTCTTAGCTCTTGTTATGATGATGAATGCAGTTGCACATTGGACATGCATGGTTGTTAACAATGTCAAATGCGAAAAAAACTATTTAATAACGTTAAGACGTACCGGTGGAAGAAGATATTGGCCCTTGGGAAAGAGGGGCATTAGAGGAATTAGGAGCCTCGAAATTGGATGGGTAAATTAGGTAAGAAGAGGGAGAAGCTGGTAAACGTTGTTGATGCTGCTGTTGATGATACTGATGATGTTGATGATGATGAGGATATGGTCTAGGGCTTGGAGCTTGGAGGTAGTAGTAAGGAGAAGGCATGATGTTGGATGATGATGGTGATGTTGCTCCTCCTCCGTACATTTGCTGTTGATAGTATTGTGCCTGTTGGAGCTGTGTGTTGTATAGCGCCTGCATGTAAATAATTCAATACGAAATTTATTATATATTTTTTATATAATTTATTTACTTATGACCAACCTGAACACATAAATGGTAGTAATAATTTCTATACGATTTCATTACGCATTTTACCAATCTAAGAAAGTTTTCTTGTAGGTACTACTAATTCCAACATTCACAGCTACTATAAGGATGCGACAATGGCCTAGTAGATGTGTATGTAACATTGCATGTTTATGATTGTATATGTATGTCATATGGAGAAAAAGAGAGAGAGGGAAAGAGACTGACTTGGTGGTACCCATATTCAGAATTGTAGGTATACCTGAAAACAAGAGAATTAAATGATGCTAAACCCAAATTGTCTATATATTCACTAAAATACCAAAAAAAACTTTAATTATTTTACCTAGACAAATTTAGCTCATGCAAGTTTCATCAAGACATATATATATACTCTTTTATACACAGATGACATATTTCACTATTCTTGTTCTATTACAGTGTTGGTCCGGCTAATCTTCAATATATATATATGCTTTTTATTTGACAACTAGCTAGTAAGATATAAGTATTATTTATATTATGAATATTTACAGGCTGACCCCAACTTGCTCAAATTGAAGCATTAAATATCATCTTCTGTCTCTTACCGTTTCTATCGCATTGGACCATTTCATTGTCTAAGCAAAATTTTATAAATTTCTTTACACCTTTGGGTTTAAAATAAAGAAAATAAACCTAATGAGTTTTTTTTTTTTTTTTTTTAATCATTAATCTCGCGTACCCGTACTGTGGTGGATACATGAGCTGGGCAGTCGCAGCCTGCTGCATCGGAGCAGCCATTCCGGTGTAGCTTGATTGCCCTCCGCCTTGATACTGACTAGGGCTTCCTCCTTGTCCTAGCCCTATGCCATCAAAGAGTAATACCAAAATTTTATTTATATAAAATATACTTTATGATTATATAAATTTCCAAAGTATTACATTACTAATAACATTATTGAACAATGTAGCATTTTTTTTTCCTTGTACACATATTATTGAACAATATGAAAAACATAAAAATAGTATAAAAAAATTAATAGAACAATAAAATGATAATTATTAAAATAAATTGAGTTAACAAACCACAAGGCGTCGATGGTCGGGGACGTCCAAAAGACGCAATATTGCAATTAGCCTTTCGTCCGTCGATCACAGGATTCGGATCGGCGACTGCTCTAGTCGCTGAGTCCGGCTCTCGAAACGTGACCTGGACCACATAGATGATGACGTGGCAGACCTTGAGAATAAAGAAAGATTCAAAATGGTGGTGATATAAGGAAAAAAAAAAAAGAAACTTACGAAACCGTAGCCTTTAGATTTTCCGGTGGTCTTATCGGTGATGATGACGGCTTCAAGAATCTCGCCGAACTGTTCAAAGTAACGGCGCATTTCCTCGGTCGGAGTCTCCCATGCCAAACCTCCAACGAACACTTTGGTGTAGGTCGTGTCTCCGAACGGCGATCGGTAATAGCTCGTATTAGACATATATTATACAACTGTTTTGAATTGTTGATGATGATGGTTTGTGATGATATATACCGATAACGAAAATGAATTTTAATAAAATTAAATGAATGAATGAATAGATGAAAATGGGGTCTGTCTAATTAAAACATCAGCCAAGAAAGAAAATAAGAAAAGATTGTAAATGAGGGAAAGTTAGCTTCTTTATATCGTCGTCATATGCCTCAGAAACGACTTTTTAATTTTTTTCTCTTTTTAATTTTTTTTGTATGCAAATTGCAACTCTTAAACGGTGCCGTATTTGTCTCTGACCCTACACTTAGAGAGATAGAGAGAGGTGGTGACTTGGTGAGTTAATGTAAGAAGGAATTAGTTTTCTTTGGGGTTTTGTAAGAAGAGTGACAAGGCAAGCACTGAGTATGTCTTCGCTGTCTATAACTTCTTGCCAGGTTTTAACATTATAGCTCGTCCACAACTTTTTTTTTTCCTCCATTAAAATACCTTCTTTAATGTTTTCTTTTAATTAGGTAGTCATTGTGGTAGATAAATCGTAAAGTGATCGTATTTTTCCGAGATAATACAGAGTTTTACCAATCATTTTTTGGAATCAGGATTTTTATTTCACGCAATGTTAAAGTTAAGAAAAATATTCAGAAATAAGAATTAAGATGCCAAACCTATTCCAAAAACGGTTTACAGAAAGCGTCAATGATATGGCCGGAACCCCAACAAAGTATTATCTAAAATACCATCAGCCACAAAAAGTTACTTACAAGTTACAACTAAACTTTGTGTTGTGATTCAGTAGAAAGTAATAGTCGATTTATAAGCCTAATAGTTTATATTTTATGCCAAAATGAAGAAAATAGTCCATATATTTTCAAACTAAAAAAAGGACTAACTTTAAACCCTAAACATTTAAAACTAAACCCTTAAAACCCAATCTTAAATTCTTAAAATTAAATTCAAAATCCAAAATCCTAAACTATAACCCTATAATATTTTAGTTAAAATATTAAACCTCGGCCAGAAAATATTTTATTTTCTTAATTTTGATAAAATTAGTTTGTTTATCTTTAGTTTAGTTTAGACTTTCAGTTTATACAAATATATATTTGTTTTCTACTCTCCTATCCAAAATATGTAAAGTAAGTACTCTGTGTATCAAGTATTAGATAAATAACTCATGATGATTATGACGATCGGATTTGTTATATATGACTTTTCATGATTAGTGGAAATCCTTTGTTACATCCACCAAGCCACAAAAAAGGTAAATTTGTCGAAGAGAGGGTTTTCAAGTTTGGGATACATCCCTGTAGAGATCTCCCCCGGTTAGAAAATTGACTAATTGACAGTATTAGACTATAAAAGACGACAATACGTACACACACAGCGAGCTTATGAATAGACTTAAAAAAAAAATCATAAATCCCTAACTAATTGTTTTAATTATAATTAGTGTCAGGCGTAAAATTAAATAGATAGTTTGATATGAACCAACTACGTATAGCTTTAATGGTTTTTATGTGATTGTACAACTATGTCGGACTAGATCATCTACTTTTTAATCACCTTACATGCCTCATGATAAGTTAGATTTTAATTTTTTAGAAAAAAATTATCAACCGATCGAAGACTAAAAACGTAGTAGATACTAAGAGAACACAATATTGTTTAATACTACGTTAAAAGCATATTTACATATGGAAATCTGTTGGGAGTAAAATATTGAAGAAATATTTTTGCGTTGCTAGGGTGCTTATAAACATACAACGTTCGTGTAAGCATGTAGTAAAAAGGCTATATATGTGAAAGTGGATGGCAAAAGAATTGAGAAGATCACATGAAATGAGCAGAGAAACAGCTTTTACATAGTCTCCCGCACGCATGCACGCACCCAATAACGACCATGCCTCCTTTTCACCTTTTTTTCTCTTCTTTATTTAAGCAAAATCTTATTAAACCCCACTATATCAGTCCCGTATGCTTTAAAAAAAATAATACTTTTATATTAAGAAAAATCAGATTAGATAACTGTGTAGTTGACCAAATCTTTTAAGATCAAACTTACTTTTTCATTGGCCTAAACTGATATTTATCAAGAGTTAATTAAAAAAAAAAGCCACTAAAAATGAAAAGACCTTCTAAATTTGTCACTTTCCTATCTTAGTTCGGATTTTGCCACCCCAACATTTGTGAAAAGACATTTTTGCTCTTCGTTTTTTATTTTGGCTATCAGTTTTAGTGTACAAATTTATACAATGTATTTTGTCTACGGAAAATTAAGTTTAGGTAATTAAGAGGTTTTATTTGGGTTCTATAGTTATAATTTAGGGTTTAGTTTCCTATTTGTTTTAGGATTTAGTTTAATGTTTGAGTTCTTTATATTACTAATTTAGGGTTTATTTTCATGTTTGGGTTTAGAGTTTAATTTTTATGTGTAATTTTGTCCATTATTTTATATAGACAAACGCATGTAGTATTTGTGTCCACGAAAAATTTATATTCATTATGTCAAAAGATAGAAATGTCATGAATAATTGATTTTAGATGAACAGTAACAAGACATAAATTCTTAATGGCAAATTCTGAAAATGTAGTTTTCATAATGACAATTTTGATAAGATTCCCATTTATCAAATTACTGTAAATCATGGACATAGAAAATGGCGGATATTTACAAGAAATTTACATGAATATGTTCGTTGAGGACAACATTTTCAGTCAGCCAATACAAATATTTTGTTTGGTGATAACTAAAAATAGGATTAGAAAAAAAAGAAAGTGGGGCCAGTTTGCCAGCATGGCAAAAGAGGAGACAACTGGAGTGGAGTTTAAAGAAGAAACATAAGAGAATCCGTGAACTGGCAGATCCCTCCACGTGGATCTCCTACTGTCATTCTTCTCTCCATTACCTATTTAATTTATTTAGCTGTCTTTTTCTCTTTCTCTCTTTTGTAAAATAAAAGAAAATAAACGGGTCATCTAAAAAGTTTTTGTTTTCATTGATTCTAAATCTTATAAATTATTGTTGACACAAAAGAAAGTCTTATACTTCAAAATACTAGTGTCGGGCTGCTATGACTTAGGGTTAGAGTCTTAGATAACATGTTGACGAAAGAGATCATGACGAGACAAAGGTACAAACTACGCAACATCAATTATATTGACATATTGCTAACAAAAAAAATCTGATTTCATATGAATAATATAATGTTGCTTCAGAATTCTTCAACTACATAAATACGTCACTGGAAAATGTATATAGTGATGTATTGTGAAAAAGGTAAAATATTTTTGAATGATATTACATTTAGGTTGGTTATTTTGACAAATTTTAATCTTTGCTTAGATCCGTTTGGGATCAACTTAAAAAATAAAAATAAAGTTCCTTATTTTTTTTGTTAAGGAAATTCCTCATGTTTTTATTTTTGGGTTTGGTATATATCAAATCATCAACAAATCAAAAGAGATCATGTCGACGAATATATTTTTATATGTTCTAAACTATATTATTTGATATTTAGAAATATTAACAAAGAGTCAAAGAAATAGTTTCAATTTACTCAACTTCCGTCGTATTGACGTGGTAAGTGGGGTAACTGGGTAACATGAGATGGTAAAAGTAAATTCCCAAATTATTAATAATAATAAGATAACGAAGCAAATAGAGCAAAAGGGGTGGTGGCGCAGTTGGCTAGCGCGTAGGTCTCATAGCTACTGAGTGATCCTGAGGTCGAGAGTTCGAGCCTCTCTCACCCCAACACTTTTTTTTTTCCTTTTTTCAGAAAGCCCGTGGTAACTGGTAGGCCCAATGTTAATTTTAATATTCATCGAAGCCCGTTTTCGACGTTACGTAGGACGGAAGCGCCATAGATGCGTCAGCGCACATGGATTTTTAGAGATTTTAGTTGGTCAGAGCAAAGCGAGTGCATGAGACCAAGTCCAAATCATTTGACCCAACGATATGGGCCTCTTTCTGCCCTATTCACTATTTCTACGCACGCCGACAATTTTTTAATTTTTAATTTTTAATTTTTAATTTTTTTCCCTGTTTGGCGATTGCATTGATCATGTCGTAGGTTACATGCAATTGGCTATTTTTTTTGGTTCTAGTATTGGTTTGGTATATGCTGCCGCCTGCCGATTTGGTTTTCCTCCTTCGTGTCTTTACTCGGTTTATATGCTTAGCTGGGAAGATTACAAATTTACAATGAATCAACCTTGTAAACTATTTAGTTCTACTCAAATAAAAGAGGAGTTATGTTTTTGGTTGGAGAAAATAATTAAATATCAACATTTACTACAGAGTAACCCTGTATATACATATATTAAAAGATGGTGCTACATGTCAAATCCATGTTTTTTTACCCTCCATCTTTTTTATTTAAATTAAGATAATTATCAATTACCAAAGTTTTTTTGTTTGTTTGACAACTACCAACGTTATTTCACTTGTCAAATGTCCATATTTGATATGCCAAACAATAACATTGTGATCTAAATATATTTTTCCAATAGTTCATGGAACCATTAAAAATAATATGATCGGAAAGTAATAATTAACAAAAATAAAACAACTAACAATTAAATTTCTATAAAATGGTATATAATAAAATACATGAAGTATATAAAATATATTATTGCGTAAAGTATATAATTTAAAGATATATAACATAATCAAACATATCAAACTTATATTATATCCAAAAAAATATATACATAAAACATATAACTTATATACAAAAATTTGTAATTAAATTAAAAACATATAAGATGCCGTGTATAATAAGATGGGGTTTTCACCTAGGTTTGTTAAAATTGAGCTCAATGGGACTAACCGGTTTAATTGAATATTGGATATAAACCGAATCGAAAAGCGAAAAGGCGAAGAGCGAGTCTGAGAAAACGATTAAAGGCAGTGAAGTTATCGGAATTTGCAAATTTTTGTAACTGACTGTTGAATCCGCCGTTTTCGTCTGACGTGTTCACGGCGGTAACCTCCATGGACGGCGGAAACCTCGAGAACAACCACAACAACTTCAACGGTGGTGCTGGAAACCGTTTATCAGCCGAATCCTTGCCGTTAATCGATACGCGCCTCTTGTCTCAGTCAGAACTTCGCGCTCTCTCTCACTCTTCTTCTCTCTCTCCGTCTTCTTCGTCGTCCCTCGCTGCTTCCGCCGGTGGAAACGACGATTTGACACCTAAGATCGATCGCTCCGTCTTCAATGAGTCCGCTGGTAGCAAGAAGCAGACATATCTCCGCCTCCGCCTTGGGCGCCAGCCTCAACAACCAAGTCCTCCGCCTCCGCAACGTCAAAGAGACGAATCCTCTCGTGAAGAAAAGTCGCAAGTCGCATCGCTTCTCAGATCTCTGTTCTCTGTCGATTCGATTCAGGAGAAACCTGAAGAAGACGAAGGAGAAGAAGAAGAACTCGAAAAAATTGAAGGTCAGCCGCAGTTTTCTTTCCCGATCCATTATAACGGAAATGTTTATCAGAAACCGATTCCGAATGTTCTGACTCAGGGAATCGCCGAGACTGAAACCAAGAGGAGGCGAGGACGGCCGAGGAAGATTGGGAATTCTAACGATGAGACGGAGGTTTTGGATTTTTCTTTAACTGGTGAAGCATTTGTAGATAAAACTAGTTTAGGAATCTCCATGGATTCAAATTCAGGGAAGAGGAAGAGAGGTCGTCCTCCAAAGAGTAGAGATGGCTTTAATCAGCCAGAAGTTAACTGCAAAAGCGAAGATAAGGAAGAGCTTGTCAACTTGGAGAACAGAGAAGGTGCAGTGGTGGATCACTCTGCATTGGAGAAGGAGGAGTTAGTGAACTTGGAGAACAGAGAAGGTACAATGGTGGATCTCTCTGCATTGGCTAATGATTCAGAGGACCCATATGGAGAGGAGCTGAGGAGGATTACAGTTGGGTTGGAGAGAAAGGAAGAGATCTTAGGTTTCTTGGAACAACTAAATGGTGAATGGGTGAATATAGGGAAGAAGAAGAAAGTTGTGAATGCTTGTGATTATGGAGGATACTTGCCTAGAGGATGGAAACTTATGCTCTGCATCAAGAAGAAAGGTATCGATATGTGGCTGGCTTGTCGCAGATACATAAGGTATTATAATAATGTTCGTCTTCACTGGTTGTGTTTATCATGTGTCTCTTTATAGTTGGATTATGAGATAAACATGGAATCCGCTTTGGAAGCTCATAGGTTAAAGCAAAGAATAGTAACTAGCACTCACTTTGTTGCTTTAGAGATTACTTTTACGGATTTAAAAAGGATTTGGTATAGAATGTTGTTTTAGTTTCTGCTGCTAGACTTTTGACTCTCCCTTTTGTTTGTTTCTATCTTCTTGAACATAATAAAACATGTTTACAAGACTTGAGGGCTGTTGTTTCGCTTATAGTTCATGATTCTGAGTTGTCCTTTTTTTTTTTCTTTTTTTTTCTATTTTTGATCATATAGCCCTAATGGACAGCAATTTGAAACCTGCAAGGAAGTATCAACGTATCTGCAATCTCTTCTTGAATCTCGAAACAAGAACCGGGTCAATTCCTTGCAATCTGATAACAAGACTCTAGGACAACAACCAGTGATTGCTAACAAATCTTTAGTAGGTAAATCTGATTCCATGAACTTGCCTAATCTCGGCTCTGGAAAGAACCAGAACCTTGGGAGTGACAGTGAGGTCTTTGAGGAAGCGAAAGTTGCAGAAAATGGTGATGTAGCAGATCCAGTGAAGAAAACCAATGTTGTGGAGAAAGATGATAATGGAGATTTTCTGAATGGAGACAAAGATGATGATGATATGAAAAAAATATATGATGATAACATGGAGAATATGGTGGACAAAGAAATGATGAAAATGGTACAAAACAACCAAAACGCGTTTTAGGTATTCACAGGATATAGAATTTGAAGTGGTCCATGTACAAAGCAATTGGCAGGAAAACCAAATTTTTTTTAGAGTCAGATACAAAAATTCAGTGAGTTTCAGTCTGTGTTTAGGACATTTTTTACATCTCCCAATCATATATATATATATATATCTGTGATTCTGTCAAAAATTAACTAACACAATAATAATTAAAAAAAACTGAATATTTTCACTACCTGGAAAAAAAAAAAAAACTGATATGGTTTTACACGAAAATGTAGGGGTATATTGGAGTGGGTATTTGGTGAGAATTGAGTTTTAATGAATTTTGAGAGGATTTGATTAAATTTTGGTGAATTAGCAATTTTGTTATTAAATTCTCTGAAATCTCAGCTAAAACCATGAGAATTGAGTCTTTGTATTTTTAACTAAGAATTCCTCTCAAATCTCAGCTGAAACTTTTAAATGAAATCCTAATAACGTTTTCAATAACAGTGGATTTGATTGTATATTTTAAAATCATTAATCCAATAACAGTGGAATTTAAAAGATATTTTGAAATTCATGTTTCAATAACACATGATTTGCCATTAAAACTCAATTCTCACCAAATACTCACTCCAATATACCCTTAGAGGGGTGTATTGAATTAAATATTTGGTGTGATTTGAGTTTTAATAAGTTTTTAGATGATTTGGTTAAATTTTGGTGAATTTGGAATTTTGTTATTAAATTCTCTGAAATCTCACCTAAAACAATGGGATTTTGGTCTTTGTATTTTTAAGTAAGAAATCCCCTCAAATCTCACCTGAAACTTTTAAATAAAATCCTAATACTGTTTTCAATAACAGTGGATTTGATTGTATATTTTAAAATCATTAATCCAATAACACAGGATTTTATAAGATATTTTGAAATCCAATTTTCAATAACACATGATTTGTCCATTTAACTCAAATCTCGCCCGATTGAATACACTCCCTTAGTGTACACACGTATTTGGATTTAGATTTTGTATTATATTAAGGAAAAGAACAAAAGCCTAAAATATTCGACAAGAGGACGTGTCTTTCTCCGATTGTCACGTCAGCGTCATTAGCCTTTAGCGGTTTTGACTAGCCAATCTTCCAATTTTGAGGGGTTTAATAGAAAACATCTTTTAGTTTTAGGTTGTTTGTGCGTAAAAATGAAAACTTAGAGGTTTCTTTATAATTATAAAAACTTAAGTTTCTGAGTTTGTTGACTAAGAAAGTAGATCCAACGGCCAGTATATTAGCAGCAAAGGAGCAATCCTAGGGTTACTACTAATCTCGAAATCAAATCGAACATTCATCGTCTCAGAGAGAAAGAGAAAAAAAAAAAAAAAAAAAGCTATGGAGAATGAGAGGGAAAAGCAGGTTTACTTGGCCAAGCTCTCTGAGCAAACTGAAAGATACGATGGTAATTTTTTTTTAATTTTTTTCTGGATCTCTCTCTGCAAACTGTTTCCGTCGGATAATGATTTTGTCAATGTTTCTAAAACTTGGATCTTTTTTTTTATTTTTTTGTTGCTCCGATCGAATAATGAATGTTTTTTGGTTCTAACTAGATTTGATTTTGCTTACTTGATCTAAACGAGCCCTTAAGTGATTTATTGTTCTTTCGTTACTTTGATCAGTTTTGATCCTATATGTTTATATAATCCTTATTCGAATAAGATCTGATCTATGCTTTTCAACTTCCGATCAGTAAGTTTTCTAGTCATTAGATAAAGTCAAAGATTTGATTTTTGAAGTATTTGTTGTTGTAGAAATGGTTGAGGCGATGAAGAAAGTTGCTCAGCTTGATGTGGAGCTAACCGTAGAAGAGAGGAATCTTGTATCTGTTGGGTACAAGAATGTGATTGGTGCTAGGAGAGCTTCTTGGAGAATTCTTTCCTCCATTGAGCAGAAGGAAGAGTCAAAAGGAAACGATGAAAATGTCAAGAGGCTTAAGAATTATCGGAAGAGGGTTGAAGATGAGCTTGCTAAAGTTTGTAATGACATCTTGTCCGTCATCGATAAGCACCTTATTCCATCGTCTAACGCTGTCGAGTCAACTGTGTTTTTCTACAAGATGTGAGTCATTCTCTGCTTCTTTGTGCTGTGTGTATTTCTGCTCTCCCCAAATGTTGTATGACCTTATAAGTATATGTGAATATTTATTGTGGTGTGTGATGATGCAAGATGTGGCTTAGAATGAGACCTTGAGGTTTATCATATCCATTTGACTGAAGCTATATGTTTAAAGCTTGTACATAGCTACTGCTCTTTCTTATGTTTCTTCCTAATACGAAGTTGATCTATGTGTCTGACGTTCATTAACGTTTTATTTCCCTATCTGTCTCACTGTTTTGGCTTTACGTTTTATGTTCGTTCTGTGTAGGAAAGGAGATTACTTCCGCTATCTTGCAGAGTTCAGCTCTGGTGCTGAACGCAAGGAAGCTGCTGACCAGTCTCTTGAAGCATATAAGGTCCTTTGATCACGTTTTTTTTTTCTTTCTTTCTTGTTTGGTGCCTTTCTTATATGTGAGCTCGGAAAAATCTAACAAGAGACTTCCTTTTTTGTACTGGCAATGTAGGCTGCCGTTTCTGCTGCAGAGGATGGTTTGGCACCCACACATCCAGTTAGACTTGGCTTGGCATTGAACTTTTCTGTTTTCTACTATGAGATCTTAAACTCCCCTGAAAGGTTTGTTTTGTTGGCTTATTTTTAGAAAGAACATATATAATGGAATCGATTTCACTTTCTAACAATCTGAAACTATGTGTTGTACAGTGCATGTCAATTGGCTAAGCAAGCATTCGATGATGCCATTGCTGAACTTGACAGCCTTAATGAGGAATCATACAAGGACAGCACTCTTATTATGCAGCTACTTAGAGACAATCTCACCTTGTGGACTTCAGACCTCAATGAGGAAGGAGGTAATCTTTTATTTTATATATTTATTTTCTTATCTGCCTCTGATGATCGATAGTTTCCTTACAATCAAATGAGCCTTTTGAGTCTTGTTCGTTCTTGAACTGTTAAGAGCCTCAACTCTGATTAGAAATGTTGATATGTTTGATGCTTGGGAACTCAAAACCATTAACCATCAGGTCTAGATTTGCATTTAACCGTCTTTTATGCATTTATGGCATTTTTCATTTTTTGAACTTTTTAGTTTAGAGTTGAATTGTATCCAATTTGTAGGGGTCATAAGTTTGTAGCAGAAACCATTAGCATACTAGTTTCTTGTTTCTTGTTCCAAATCTTTTTTCGTGTTTGAATAACTTTGGTTATTTTTTCTTCTTAGACGAGCGAACCAAAGGTGGAGATGAGCCTCAAGAAGAGGTATGAAAAGCTAGCTTTGTTAAAATGTAAGCAACTTAAAGATTATTGTTCATTAGAATTGACATGTAGACACTCATGAATCATTGCAGAACTGAGTCCTGAACCCTTTGTGAGAAGAGAAACGACTCTTGATGATGTCTCCTGAAGACCGCAAGTGTGGTTTACTCGTGAATGTGTAATTTTAATTTATGCCTTTCTTGATGATGTTTCCAGAAGTTGACTTTGAACAAACACAACACTGCTTATCTTCAACTCTCTTTATGATTTGTTGGAATTTGTTTTACGTTTAGTTTGCTTTCTTTGTTACTTAAATTGAGACACACCATGCAATTTGAGTTTTGTTTATCAGAATACATTTACGAGTATCATCATCATCATCATTTCAGAGTTAAAAACGAAAATTAAAAAAAGCTCTGCACTAATTTCGAGCTCACTGAAAATTCTATAACAAAGTCTTAACATGACCGACCTCAAGTGTTTTCATTTTTGCTTTGTCCAACGAATATTATATAAAGACAGTTTCAATTTAAGAGCTAACAATATATTAATTCAAGTATTCCCATTGGAGGAGACTCGAGGAGCGTTTGGCACAACTTCAAAATTATTTTGTCATTCATCAGCTACTACTAATCCAAGTCAATAATGAGAGTTTTTAAATTCCTTAATTTCAATATATGTATACGCAAACACAAAACATGTTCAATTTCTTAAAGATATTGCTTAGGATTATACAACGGTAAGTAAACGCAACCAAATTATAAACTAATCCATCCTATTTGCAATCCTTTGTAGGATAATGACAGTTACCAAACAACAAAGAAAAGGAGGGATTAATTTTTTTTTGTTTTATATTGTTTTGGCAATGTAAATCAGAATCTCATACAAATGAAATAGCAAATACTTGGTTAACAAATGCAAAGCAAAACCTAATCCAAAAAGTACTTTCACATAATTTTAAAATATCCTAAATATTTATATCCCGATGATTAAAAATAACAAATCAACCAATAATAATAACACAAATCCCCATCACCTACCACAGTCACACCACCAAACTCATTTTCCTCTCTCCCTTTTTTTTTTTTTTGTTTCATTTTCTTGTCGTCTTTAAAAACACACACACAA
This sequence comes from Barbarea vulgaris, assembly GCA_963667165.1. Lineage (NCBI taxonomy): Eukaryota > Viridiplantae > Streptophyta > Magnoliopsida > Brassicales > Brassicaceae > Barbarea > Barbarea vulgaris. Next base: position 22,659,528 of record OY763889.1, read on the forward strand.
TTTACACAACGAACGAACGCACATAAAGGCTATAGCAGCAAGAAGCTTTTCAGAACTCGAAGCTTAGACCGGTCCAAACAGAACCAAAATCATCAGAATCGAATCCAGCTTTTTTGTCCTGATGAATCTTGATTGAAAATGCGGGTTTATTATATAAGGAACCATCTCCCTGTAAATATGTCCCTCTTTTTTCAGAGTTTGTCATCTGAATCGGACTACGACACAAGATATGTCGTCTTTACTCTCTCTTCTCAATGCTTCAGCTGTTAATTCCTTTGCTGCTTTCTGTGGATCTTTCACCCTTCTTACTATCTCCATTGCCTCTTCATTTGTCATCACCTGTTTATATACATCATTTCAACAATCAGCAAACACAACTACAAAACACGAAACATGCTCTCAAAACACTCACTTAACAAGAGACGAGAAAGGGTCTATATAGTAATATATGCAGAGAATGTAACCCATTCATTACCTTCCAAATGCCATCACTGGCCAAGAGAAGAACATCTGTCTGGCTATCTACAATGGCGTCTTTTATGTCAGGTTCTGAGCTCAGATGTGTCTTAAGGCCCTTATCTCCAAAGGCACGAGACACGGCTAGTTGACCATTCACCCTAGGAACATCACCTGTTAGATCACAACCAAGGAATCTTTGTCAACATTTCATTCGATATATAATCAAAAGAATGAATTCAAGATACTGTATCAAAATTAGTTCTTTACCTGGTAGATTTGATACAAATCCACCTCTATCCTCAATGCTTGACCTTTCAGCACGGGGCTCATGATCTGTACTCATCTGCTCTGTTCTACCTCTTTGAGAAAGAACTGCTCGTGAATCTCCAACATTAGCTACCCACAACCTACTCCCATTAATCAATATAGCGGTCACAGCTGTAGACCCACCACGACCCAAGTCAGAACTATTTGATAGAATCGCCTGGTCCGTCTTCTCATAAGCTTTTGCAATAGACCTTCGAGGATCAACCCAGAACTCTCCCTGAATAAAACAGTTAAGCATATGATTAGTTCACGAACAGAAACACAACAACTTCAACCATTCCCAGGATGAGGGATTGCAGTCACTTTAACAATCCCAGGTATGAGAGACTATGAGACCAGGCTAAAAACAAACGGCACCAATTCAAACACACATCTGTAGGATATTCGGGAACTCGTATGCATACAAAAACATAAATCATGTTTTACCTCCTTAAGGATATTGGAGAAGAGGTGCTTCTGCAAGTAGGCAGGGACACTATCACCCATATGACCATCATAAATTGCAAATATCCCCAATTCATGACCTTGGATTTTGATGAAGTTAGCAACATGATAATCTTCCATTGGATGGTTAGCTTTGCCTTTAACTAGACTGAAGCCATACTTGATCACCCCTTCATCATTTCTTCCTTTACCTGATTTAGATGATGATTGCCCTCCCACAACCTAAGAACCAGACCAACAAACACACAACATAAAAGCTCAAATCTTTCACTTCTAACATTTCTTGTCTTAGACAAGACAAGTTTTTTTCACAATCAAATTCATATTATTCTTTTAAGAAGAAAAGAGACAAAGAGCTATTGTTTTCATCTCTGATCCAGGACAAACTATTTTACCAAATTTCATCTCTGAGACATCTCAAGCATGGAAAATATATCATTAAAAAAAAAAAAGGCCACAGATTTGATGATGTTTATAAAATCATCGTCACTCGAACAGAATTAAACGAATATATATAAAAAATCCCAGAAAAAAAAAATACTAAAAACCATAAAAACAGATGAGAAAATAGTGAAAAATCTTTTACCTCAGAAGCGGAAGTGAAGCAACAAAATTTTCCCATTACAAATCGAAGAAATTTTCTTCGATAATTCAACCTAATTCAGCTTCTCTTTCAATAAACAATCTGCAAAATTCATGAAGCAAAATCAAAACCTTGAAAAAAGGGCAAAGTCATCATTAAGCAGCTCGGAGATTGAGAAAGGATGAAACAAATAGGAAAAAAGGGATTTTACTTGGAAATAAACCCTAATTTTGCTTCAATCGGAGGTAGCAAAACGATAAATTCCACAAAGTCTTCTGCGACGAAGTCTTCGCTCTCTTTCGTTAATGTCTTTTTCCTACGCGAAAAATTTATATATTCAATGGAGAAAAACAGAAAAATGAAGATATCTGTATTATTTTGACATTGCATTGGCGTGCTCCATATATATTAAATCTTTGCTTTACGCCCCATATTATATAATGTTTAATCCTGACCAAATATTTCATTCTTGGCGTCGATTATATACAGAAAGATAATATCAATGTTTTAATTTCAGTAAAATTACTTGCTTTTTAAGCTTTAAATAATATCTTTGTACTGGTGATTGATTTATACATATACATATTGTCTTGCCTTACAGTAAAATGAGGGTGTTAGATTTACAATATGAATATTTGGAGACAAAAGTAAAAGAAGATGTAAAATAAGGGTGAAGATTAAGATAAATGTAAATGTAAATGTAAATGTAAATGAAATTAGGAGAAATGGAGAGAGAAAGGGATGGAGCAAAGAGTGATATGGTCAAAGAAAATAAAAAAGCTGCCATTTTAATTTAGTCTCCTTGGCCTATTTGTCATGTTGACTTCCTATTCCTTTTCATTTATGTCATCATCTCCTTAACAATCCCAATTTTTAATATGCATTTTCACTATTAATAAAACTTATATATATATTTATTTATTTATTTTTGTCAACATGTTAATATGCATTAAAAATAGAGAATAGAATTATAAAGCTAATATGCATTAAAAATAGAGAATAGACAACTTATTGAAACAATTTTTTTCTACAAATTAGATTGATTAGAAATATATATAAATTAGATTGTTTAGAAATATATATATATATATATATATATATATATATTTCTAATCAATCTAATTTATAGAAAAAAATTGTTTCAATAAGTTGTCTATTCTCTATTTTTAATGCATATTAGCTTTATAATTCTATTATATCCTTATTTTTATTTATTTTGATTATTACAATTATTTTTTCATCATAATCAACGAATAAAACAAAACTAAAAATATCATTTCAAAAACCTTCTTAATATGTATGAAAATCTAAAAAGATTGGATTTTTGATCCTAAAAAAAAAACTAAAACTAAGGATAAAACTGGAAATTTCATCAAAATATACATTAAAAATACAAAACTATACTTATTATGAAATAAAATTGAAGGAGTATTAAATAACATAGTAGTTTCTCTCCAGTTATATTTTTTTAGTATTAAATAAAACTCTTTTTAGTAAACAAAATAAAAAAAAAACTCTTGATACGTGAGACTTTATGAGAAATACATTCAACATAAATGCACAAAGTATGTTACGTTCTGACGTAAATTAATGCATGAAATTAGCCATTCTGACTAAATTAATGCATGAAATTAGCCATTTCCGAGAAAAAACATATGGTATCAACTAGTTTATGACTTTATCCGTTTTGAATTTGATGGCTTAACGTTTGCGTTAAAATGATATATTTGGGTTTACAACTAAAGGTTTAAGATTTTATAGTAATAATTGAGTAAAATATAAAATATCAGGTCTCTTCCCATTACCAGAATCTTAAAGTATCAACGAATGGGACAGGAAAGTGGAAAGGGTCAAAGCCTCAAAGGCTTGGACGCGTTTACTAGCCCTCTTTTTGTTGGTTCATTTAATATGATTCGCACACATTTCATGACTTTTGACCCTTTAAGTTTTTTTTTAATTAAACACATCATCAATAAGCAAAGCTAGCTTCCTTATTTGGACATATAATATTTGATTTGCTTGCCTAAAACAAATAATTTCTTGCCTAAACAAATAAATTTGCTCGTCTAATCCTCCGTGATATGTTCCTCTAACCTAGGTTCATAGGCCACTAGTGATGTACAGTGCATCATGTAGGAGCCCAACCCATTATTTGATAAAAGAAATAACAAAGTTAGATATAGCTTATCTGATTATGTATGAGTTATGTATATACAAGAACTTTTTGTTTTATTCTATGCTTATATAAATGGCTTATGATGATTATACTGCTTTCCACTGTCTTCCTGGTGATTTCTTCTCAGACCTCATTGATCTCTCCACTTGGAATCAGTGTTCTGTAATGCCAACCATTCAACAGCAAACTGTTAACCTCAAGAACAAATTTCATATCAATAATAGCAACAACAGATACCACAATATACAAATATAGGGAGAACTATAAAGATGAGAATAGATTCAACGCCTTTGGTGAGAAAGGTTTATCAATGTTTTCTGAAGAAAGCTACTGGATTACAAACAGATTCCGGATTAATTATCTTACCAACATTCACAAGTTTTTTAAACACTCGCATAGTTATGTAAATGGGTGAGAAAGCTTTCACAAAGATTATTGTATCTGAAAGTGAGAGAGATAGGGAACTGACATTGAGTGGTAGACTTCAATCAAATGCATAGGGATCATCAGCATATGGGTTGAGGGAGCCTTCTGAAAACAAGTCCCCAATATTTGCAGACCGAGGACGACCCGTCATGGCTGCTCCCTGCACTCCATATATTATGCAATTAACTCAGGAACACATTTTAGAAATCGAACAGCATTACAACAACAGCATCATCATCCATAACTTGTAAATGTTGCTTGTTGTTTTCCTAGCATTATAATTGGATACACCTAAAGCTTGGCTCAACGGCAGGTATGAATATTCTGGCATCCTATCAGATTATCTATTTCTTATTACTAATGAACATGAGGGTGGAATTAATTAACTTACAGAAAACTATTTGTGCGTTTTATGAATATATAACTCTCTGGTTCAACAGTACTAGTTTACTTGAGCGTTGGCTCAGCAAAAGTAGTGAATTCGTAGTTTACCTTGTTGATACTTTTGGGGGTCAATTTGGGTGTCAACCTAGTGCTGCGTCTTTGTGGCTCCTGTTGAATTTTTTTTTTTGTAAAGCTACATTTCTTGAATATTATCCATATATATAGCAGGATTGACAAGATTTTACCTCAAACAAGGCTATATTTCTTGTTTTTCTCCGTTTGGTTACCCTTCCATTATTCATTTCAACGTCATAATCACGATGAGTTACCTGCCAAGTTGAACCACAAACCAAACGATGAAGTTGATTTTGATGTAAAAATGCAAAGGTTAATATTTTTTTACCTTGCTATGGTGCTTTGGCTTTGGAATGCTCATTACGCTTCCTGTGTTTACATTTTGAGCTTTCTTGAGCATTTTCGACACTGGTGTTTCTTGTGCCTTTACAAAAAGAGAGTCCTGCATTTGATCAATGAGGAAGTGTTTATATGTGTCGCCTTGACATAGCAGAAACGAACAAAAATAAATTATTTGATTCTCTGCCTGTTCGTCATCATTGTTTGCCCTTGCTCTTATATACTCGCTTCTTTTGCTACCACCAAGACGAGAATCTTTCGAAACTGAATAGTTCTACAAAATAATAAACATCATGTCAACCATATAAGATGCAAAGCTAACAATATCCAGTTACATATACATGTTTTCCAGTTATTACCCTGTTTATGTCATTTTAAGCACAAATTTAATATTGGATAGATAATGACAAGTAAGAAAATTAAGTCAACACTAACCCTGTTTGAGTTTACTTCTTGCTCTTCAGGTGGATTGTCACTCATCACCTTCCACTGTAACTGCACCAAAGCTCTTTGCTTCTCTTCCTGCAAGGTTAGCCCATTAGTTAAACCCATAAAGTTCATCTTATAATGAATCTTAAGAACCACTTACTTTTTTCCTTTGAAGATCTAATTCTTCTTGCAGCTTCTTGCAATCATCTTCATACTGACATTTGAATGCTTTCAACTGAGCATCATGCTCACTCTTGAGTGCTGTTATCCTCTGTATAAATTTACAAACTGTTTGAATACTCTGCAGCACTTGGCTTCCCAAGAAGGTATACCCTTGCATCTGTCTAAACTATGAAGTTATATCTGTGGGTACCTCTTTCAGTTCATTTTCAGCCTGAATCTGATTCTGTCTCAGTTCCTGGTCATACTTGGCTTTGAGATTGAGCTCCTTACTCTCATGCTCCTCTCGAATACTGAGAATCTGGGAACATGCAGCTTTTCTCAGTTCATTTGCAAAATAATTCTTGACTTGACATGTTGTCAGTAATAAACTTCCAAACAGACAAGCCATCTTCTGTTATTAAACTTACAACTCAACCTAGTTTGATCAATTCATTCTAAGCTATACACTTCCATCCTTGGTGATGGTCAGAACCATCAGGTTTCTTTGGAATCTAATCACACTCATTGACAGTAATGGACAATTTGAACAATGCGTAAAATCAGTAACATGGTAAGAAGTGGTAGCTTTAGCGCTAAGAAATAAGCAAGAACCCGTCCAAAGAGTTAATATATGATCTCCAACATGTGAACAATAAACATGATTTGTTTTATATGCTATATACAGAGCATACCAGAGAAGCATGTTCCTCTTGAATGGTCAGCAGTTGCCCCTTCGATTCTTCTTTGCAATCTGAGAGTTCTTTATCATATTTCTCAGACAACTCTTTGATCATCTTTTCAACCTGAAATCAGAACCACAAAAAACATTACCTTAGCATCATCAATTGTTCACGTCTACTTCCTCTTGATATTGTAGTCATATACCTTAGCCTTTTCAGCATTAATGATTTCCTGCTTCTCCACGTCATACTTCCTCCTGATATCATTAATTGCCTAAAAAGAGCATAGAGTGATCAAATTGGCTTTGCATATTGCATAAAGATTCAGTTAAGGGTCGTTGGTAAATCCTCATAATACTAGTTTTGCTAATATATAGGAACATTGCTCCAGATTTACCTGGTCATTCCTCTGTGATAATTCTTTCAAGTGCCTTGATAATTCCAACTGTTTATTTTCAAGCATCAGATCGTATTGCTTCTTTGCTTCTACAAGCTTAGTTTCAGAAGATGCCAGTAGCTCCTTGTCCTGCAATGGGATTCATATTTGATGAGTACTAAACAGGTGGATTAAAAAACCATTAAGCCATGTCCTAGATTAACTTTTTAGACCTTAGTGATTAGTTGGTTTAACTTCTTCTCGTTTTCATTGCACTGGTGGATAAGATGGCCTTTCTCCTCTATAACAGTTTGGAGCTGGTTCACCTCTTTCGCCAATAATTCCGCCTGCAGCTGATGGCTCTCACTCTCTTTCTGCAAGGTCTCTAATTCCTCAAATTGTCTCTGTGCATCTGACTGCAGTTTTTCGTATTTCTCTTTGGTTTCCATCTCTAACGATGAAAGCTTTAGTGACACTTCTTGCTGCAAGATATACAAGAAACAAAATTAGCTTTGCAAGCATGCATCAGATACAGTGCATAGTGATAGAAACTAACTTTCATACCTTCTTGTCCTCTGATGTCCTCACACTTTCCAATAAAGTTTCAATTTCCTCTTTCAGCTCCGAAATCACTGATTCTGTCTCAGCATTCTTTGCAACTAGTTCTTTTGCTTCAGACTCCAGTTTATCAATGGTCTGGTTTGCAGAGAAGCGTACTCCAGAAAGTTGAGATATCAAAGACTCCTTATCATTCTGGAGCTCAACTATTTTTTCATTGAGCTGATTCCCAGCTGACACCAGAGCTTCTCTTTGGGCAGTTACGCTAAATAACTCGCCCTGGAGTTTATCAAATGATCTTTGAGCACGATTCGATGCAATATCTCTGTCTTTTTGCAGCAACACAAAGTGGATATCATATAGACCACTTAGTTGATCAAAACTTTCCTTGAAGGTCAAATTCTTTTTGTCCAATTCAGTCAACTCAGCTACCAAGTAGTGGACGAATTCATCAAGCTTCTTAATCTCTTGCTCCGAGCTAACCAGTTTTTTCAACAGTTCATCTGCACTCAGCTGAGCACTCGTCTTTTCTTTCTCCAACTTCTCCTGGATACTAACAAGGTGTTTGACCTCGTCTTCCTTTGTTGTTAACTCACGATGTACCTTTTCCAGTTGGGAGTTCAAGTTTCCAATGTTGAGTTTTGTTTCGGCTGTAGTTGCTTCCAAATTTGTTATCGCAGCATCTGCCAAAGAGTAAGCACTCAGTAAGAAGATACAATTGCTTTAGATCATGAACGTTTCTTCAGAAACATTGCTTTTTTATCTACTTTGCTGTGTGGCCACATATTTAAGCTCTACAAATCGTAGTCTAGAACAAGACTATTTCAACCATCAAAACTTTTACTGCATTGTGAATTCAATAGGACAAGACATATACCTTTCTTCTCTATGAGACTGGCTGTTCTGTACTGTTCATTTAGATAGAACATTTCCTTCTGTTCTTTCTCTAGTTTGAGCTCCTCCAATTCCTTATCTCCTGCAATTTTGACTCAAAGATGTTACGAACTTGGATACCAATTGCTTTGCAGGTCATAAACAGAATAATGCAACAACTTACTGCTTGTGATGTTTTCTTTAGCAGCATGTAATCTTAAAGACATGTCTCGCATCTGCTGGTTTAAAGAGTCTATAGCTTCTGAGCTAGCATTGAATTTGCTCTCAAAAAAACCTTTATCCTTCTCAGCTGCAGATGCAATTTAGGAAAGAGATAAAGCTATAAAGCATACGTTATTTCACAAGATCAGATGACAGTATGATAATTTATCCTTACCATCCTGAACTTGGGAAGCCAAGTGCTGCAGAGTCTCAGTAAGCTGATCACATAGAGTCTTTGTGGAGGAGAATTTAGACTCCAATCCTCTCCAAAGCTTGTCATCTTCCTTTTGCCTAACTCTGAGCTTAGCGTTCTCATTAAAAGCGTTTTGAAGTTTCTCCTCTAAGGCATTGACATGCTCCATTGACTTTTTAAGCTTAGAATTCTATACCATAGAAAAACAAAATTTCTTTCAAATTTAGGCGAAAGCATATCTCTGCCATTTAATCAGCAGAACAAAACAAGAGCTCGAACCTCCTGATCACAATACAGGATATACACAGATCATAAACATTATTATCATAAACACAAACCTAGCCATCAATCTAAGTTTGTAAACACAAGCAATTGATGAAGATACCTCACAAGCACATCCATCGAATCTAAGTTTTCAAACACAAGCAATGAATGAAGAAAACAAGATAGCTTCCAAAATACCGCCAATTCAAGATCTGTTCTCATAGAAGCCTGATCCTTCACCAGTTTCTCTGTTAAACAGACGTGAAAATGTCGCGATCATCATCAGATTCATCACAGTACGAGTTGAGAAAAGGCTAATTGAAGAAGAAAAAAACAACAAAAACCTGCAGTGAGTTTCAAATTCGAGAAACTTCCGGAGGAGACGGAATCCCGAGGCGGACGAGTGGAGAAGGAGAACGTCTTCGCCGATCCAGACACCGATCGGAGCTGATCTAAGCTCTTCATCGCCGGAAAACCTAACTTCTGCATCTCGAGATTGAAAAATGACGAAATCGATCAATCGCTCTTGGTCTCTTGCTATCTCCCACTCTCAATTTCTTGCGCGCGCTATCGAATTGTGTGTGAGATTAATCTGAATTTCTGAATTAAAAGTTGGGCGCCAAATACGTCGGTGGTGTTTTTATACCGGAGAAGCCGATTCATTCACCCAACGGTATGCTGACGTCAGAGACTCGAAAATATCGCATGTGCCAGGTGGCGTGATCAACGGCTGCGATTGAGTAAACGCAGCACAAAAATGATTCTTGGAAGAAGTAGTATGAAAGAATCAAAGAGAAAATGATGAGGATATTTGCGATTGAAGGAAAAAGAAGTTAAGCTCTTTTGACAATGTGACAAACTGAGAAATGCAGAAGAAGTATTTCAGATACTTCAAATTTTCTTACTGAAATGAAATTATTGAACAAAGACTATTATATTAGACATAAGGCTAGTTTGGAGTTTAACAAACTTATGTTAAGTTCTAACTCACTCAGTCATAACCTCTATACCTGAATAATTAACGACTTAGGGGGTGTTGTTGGATTGAGATTTATGTATACTTATAATGATTATTAGGTTTGTAGAATTTGAGAAATTTTTATAGAGTCTCATCGAAAGTATCTGAGAATATCATCCTAACATGTAAGATTTTGAAAGTCTATAAAAGTTGTTTTAGATGAACAAAAAAAATTAAAATCAGTCAACCAATAACACTAAACTTTAATAAACTTTAGTCCAATCTAAAAGTTAGTTAAAGTTTTTATTAATCCAATAACGCATTACTTTTAACAACATTTTATAAATATTGAACCAATAACATATGATTTTAATAGAGTCTTTGTAAATCAAGATTGAATAACACTAAACTTTTAAAAAGTTATAACTCTTTAAAAATCACAAAACCAATAACACCCCCTTAATCACTCATTCATCATTCAATATAAACATTTGCGTTTGTGGTATATTTCATTTTTGTTAGTGTTCCCATTCTTTTTTTTCCGCATTTGATGTTGCATTTAAATTTGTTAGTATGTTCGTGTTTGTGAGCAAAAAAATTAAGTTTACGTTTAATGAGTGTGTTCGTGCATAAGTTATGTTTGCGTTGAGTCTATGAGTTTATGTTTGAATCAGTTTTAGCATTAAAGATTTGGTATCTTAATAGAGGTTTGATTTGATCTTAAAGCAACACTATAAACATTAAGGGAGAGAAGTCATCAAACCTGAGAAAGATCATGTACATACTCCAGTTCTTGGTCTTCTGAAGCTGAGGCTAATAATCACTCATAGTCAAATAGTTATTAAAGACTCAAGAAACCATATATAAACTCCATCTAGGAAAAATATTTTGAAGACCATGCCTTGTTTTAAAAGAGGGAAGAGCCATTTTACCTTATCAAAAGTGGGAAAGAAGATACAATCATCAAACTAGATTTTCTGCAATAGCTTGATTTCCCTGTTAAGAATAACTCACCAAAAGATATGGTTAGAAGTTAGAACAAATGAAGCATATAGAAACTAGTTTATTCTTCAACGATCTAACATTTTTTTTTTAAAGAGAACTTACTAGATATTGATGTAACATAAGATAACAAGAACAAAGAAGAAATACATACCTCCTCACCAAGATGTCATGTTCTTGTAGTATGAAGAGATTTAAATATTTTATACGTATTGACTGTCCAGACTTAGCAAGACAGAGGATTTATATATGTTATTCGTATAGTCTCATCTTGGCTTGAATACTTAAAATCTTATCATAACATCTTTCTTGAAGAATATGTAAACCATATATTAGAGTTTTAAGCAGAGAATTGAATTCACAATCTTGGGATTTCTATAGAGAAGCCTTACTATTAAGGAATATTTACGTCTCCATCAATATACATTTAAGCTGACCGTTAAATTGCAGAATATTGAATATTTTATTCTTCATCAATATGCAGAGTATTGAATATATCCTATATGCATGTCTCAAGCGAGTAACATAGAGTTTTAGTGTATAATTGAGTTTCTCGATCTCTTGAACATCATTAGACAAGCCTTCTCCATACAAGCAGAAGATTGAATATTCATGTTGCCCCAGCCACAACAATATATCTTTAAACGAACAATTGAAATTTCCAATATTGGAACATCATTAAACAAGCCTTCTTAAAGGACATTTATTCTCCAACAATATTGAATCATATCCATATTGTCCCAGCTACAACAATATTTCTTTAATCATATGATCATGATAATGAGATTTAGAGTTTTAAGCAGACAACTGAGTTTTCTATCTCGGGACATCATTGTACAAGCCTTAATAAAGGCATATATATGCAGAAAATTGAAGTTTACATCAAGCTGTCCCAGCCACAGCAAGATGAATAGACTTGTAGAGATTTATATCTACAGTTTTGGGACCATGAACTGACAAGCCTTTTACCTAAGGATGTAATATCTTGCATAATTTGCTTGTGTTATGGCTACATCGAACTATACAAGACAATTTTCCCAACTTAGAAACCAGACAGACATAATCATATAGTGTCCATTACTCGACAAGCCTTATTAAAGGATATTTTATCTCCATTAATATGCAGAATATAAAGTATTATCATCTTATCCAAACCCAACAAAGATACATACTTTGAGCAGAAAAATTTGAATTTTCCAGAGAGACATTCTTAGAGAAGCCAAAAGGCAGTTTACTTCCATCAATATGCAGAATATTGAATATTATTATGTTTTTTCAATCCAACAGGATATAGAGACGAGCTTTATTAGATAACATATACTCTCCATCAATATGCAGAATATTGAATGTATTCATGATTGTCCTCTGCCAGTAATATTACAGTTTTAGCGGACATTAGAGCTTCTCGATCTTTAGAACATCATTAGACAATCCTTCTTTAAAAGAACAAATATTTCCTACAAATAAGCAGAATATTGAATATTCTCATACAGTCTTAGCCCCAACAGAATATCTCTAGATGAACAATTGAGAATCACCATTAAGCAAGCCTTGCAAGGACTTTTTTCCTCTATCAATTAGCAGAATATTGAATATTCTCATGTTGTCCCAGCCACAACACCACTAAGCAAGTCTTATAAACAAACATTCATTCCCATAAGCTAGCAGAATATTGAATATCATATCACAATGTCTCAGAACTGTGAGACTTAGAGTTTTTAAGCAGATAGTTGATTTTTTTCAATCTCGGGACATCATTGTACATGCCTTAATAAAGGCATATCTCTATGCAGGTATTGAAGTTTTGTCAAGCTGTCCCAGTCACAGCAAGATTAATAGACTTACAGAGATTTACATCTCCAATCTTGGGACATAGATGAGCACGCCTTTTTTCCAAGTTAGAAACCGAGCATACACAAATCAATTTTTTCCTCTAAGCAGAATATTGAATATTTTGATGCTGTCCCAGCCTCAGCAAAATATCTTTAATCGGACAACTGAGATTGCCAACCTTAGAACACCATTAAACTAGCATTATTAAAGGACTTTTATTCCCTTATCAATTAGCAGAACACTGAATATTTTTTCATGTTGTCACAGTCCCAGCAATATATCTTCAAACGGCCGGTTGTGATTTCTAATCTCAGGACACCATCAAAGCCTTATTAAAAGGACAATTATTCCCCACCAATCAGCAGAACACTGTTCTCATTGCTATCCAAAACCCAACAATTTCATCTCATGACACCATTAAACTAGTCTTTTTAAAAGACAGTCTTTTATTCCCTATCAGTTAGCAGAATATTGTTATCATATCATAATGTCTCAGCAAAGTGAGATTTTAGAGTTTTAAGCAGAGAGTTGAATTTTTAAATCTCGATACATCATTGTATAAGCCTTATATCAAACTGTCTCAACCACATCAAGATTAGACTTTGTAGAGATGTAGATCTCCAATCTTGGAACCTTATCAAACGACATTAGTTCCCCATCAGTTAGCAGAATAATGAATATCATACATGTCTCAACACAGTGAGATTTTAGAGTTTTAAGCATAGAACTGAACTTTTAAATCTTGGGACATAAAAGCCTTAGCAAAGGCATATCTATGCAGAAAATTTGAAGTTTATATCAAGCTGTCCCATCTACAGCAAGATTGTAGAGATTTACAATCTCAGAACACCATTATAATCAAAGGACTTTTATTCCCCATTAATTAGCAGAATATTGAATATTCTTCATGTTGTCCCAGCTACAACAATATACCTTCAATCAGACATATGAGACTTGCAAGTTACAATCTCAGAACACCATTATAAACAAGCCTTTGTTAAAGGACTTATACTCTCCATTAATTAGCAGAATACTGAATATTCTCATGCTGTCCCAGGCACAACAATATATCTCTAATCGAACAATTGAGAATTCCAATCTTAGAACATCATTTGCACATGTCTTATTAAAAGACATTTATTCTTCATCAATTAGCAGAATGTTGAATATCATATATCATGACACAATGAGATTTTAGAGTTTTAAGCATAGAGTTGAACTTTTCAATATCATAACATGCCTTATTAAAGGACTTCTATCCCCCATCAATTACTCTCAACCCCAGCAAATTGATATATCCCATCCCATAACACCATTAAACAAGTCTTATTAAAAGACATTTATTCCACATCAGTTAGCAGAACACTGAATTTTAGAGTTTTAAGCAGATATTTGATTTCTCAGTCTCGAGACATCATGGTACAAGCCTCTTAACAAAGACATATCTATGCAGGAAATTGAAGCTTATATCAAATTGTCCCAGCCACAACAAGATAATAATAGACTTGTAGAGATTTACAATCTCAGAACACCCTTATATAATTAAAGGACTTTGATTCCCCCATTAATTAGCAGAATCTTGAATATTCTCATATTGTCCCAGCCACAACAATATATCTTTGATCGGACAATTGATAATTCCAATCTCAGAACACCCATCAAACAAGTCTTATTAAAAGACATTTATTATTCATCAGTTAGCAGAATATTGAATTTTAGAGTTTTAGGCAGAGAACTGATTTTTCAATCTCGGGACATCATTGTACAAGCCTTAACAAAGGCATATCTATGCAGAAAATTGAAACTTATATCGAGCTGTCCCAGCCACAGCAAGATTAATAGACTTGTAGAGATTTACAATCTCAGAACACCATTATAAACAAGTCTTATTAAAGGACTTTTATTACCCCATTAGTTAGCAGAATATTGAATATTCACATGTTGTCCCAGCCACAACATTATACCTTCAATCGGACAATTGAGAATACAATCTCAGAACACCATTATAAACAAGCCTTATTAAAGGACTTATATTAGTTAGCAGAATATTGAATATTCACATGTTGTCCCAGCCACAACAATATATCTATTTGATCGGACAATTGAGAATTCCAATCTCAGAACATCCATTAAACAAGTCTTATTAAAAGACATTTATTCTCCAACAGTTAGCAGAATATTGAATATCATATCATGATAATGAAATTTAGAGTTTTAAGCAGATCATTGAAGTTTACATCAAGATGTCCCAGCCACATCAAGATGTTTAGACTTGGACATGAACTGACAAACCTTTTACTTAAGGATGTCTTATCTCCGTTTTAAGGCAACATCGGACTATACGGGACAATTTACCCAAGTTAGAAACCGGACAGACACAATCATGTAATGTGCCATCCCTTTCTTATGGGTTTAAAGAAAACTGAAAACTAAAACCAAAAGACAAAAAAAAAGTTCTTGAAATAAACGATGAAAGATTTTAGGATTTGAAAAAGTTTTTGGATTTGTAAAAATAAAACGCGAAATTAGAAACCCTACGATTATGTAAACAAGGACAAAAGAGGGCTTTTGGATTCACGAATTCTTTTATAAAAAAAATTCGAAACTTCAAATCTGGAAAATAAGTTTTAAAATCGAAGAAAAAATAAAATCGCGAAAGTAAAACCCCTAGAAAAAGAAAGATAACACGAATCGAAAAGAGGGTTTTTGATTTACAGAATCAAAACAAAACGAAACTGTAATCTGAAAAAAAAAAAAAAAAACGTAAAATTTCAAAATAGAATCACAAGTTTAGAAATTACAAACCCTAAGTTGTGATAACACATTGAAAAAAGAGGGGTTTTGGGTTTGCTTGAAGAAAAACAAAATTGAAGTTGTGATTCTCGGAAAAAGAAGTTCAAAATCTAAGAGAAAACAAAATCATGAACCTAAAAACCCCACAAAAACAAAGAAAACAGAGATTCAAAAGAGGGGTTTTGTTTTGTATAATCAATTATAAACTATAAATAATTCAACAGACGAAAATAAACAAACAAAACCTTGCGATGATCGATGATTACCATCGGAGAAACTCCGGTATCGCCTAGAAGGAAAAAAAAAAAAAAAAAAAAAAAAAAAAAAAACGAGAGCGAAAGAAGAAATTGCAAATTATGGAAACTCACAATTAAGTATATATAAAGTATAGACATATGATTAAAAAAAAAAAAAGGAAATACGTACAGCTGGCATAAGAAAAAGGAAATACGGTACACAGCTGTCAAAAAAAAAGGAAATATGATACTACCTTTTGACCCGAAAAAAGGAAATATTGTATCCACTAAACCGTTATGAAATATAGACGGTTGAAGCTTAATTACGATGGGCTTATCTTTGTTTCAGGTTATTTTTAAACTAAAAATTGATTTCTATTTTTTTTTGGCATTTTATATTAAGATATTAGAATTAAATATGGTTATAAATTCTGCATTTAAATTTTTTTTTTTATATTAATCCTTTAGTTGTATCAAGAATTTTAAAGTTTCAATTTAAAATAATATATATCAAAATAATTTTAAAATGATTGAATTATATTGGTTATTACTAAATCTTTTTATTTATTAAGTTTAGTATCAAAACGAGTCTTGAATGATTTACTTTGAAAAACACACAAACGAATCATGTCTTCAAACTTCAAAGTGGAAAAAAAGAAAGAAAGATTTACTCTTTTAAAACACACGCATTTTATTGAAAACACACAATTCACACGAACGAATCATGGGTCCAAAGACTCCAAACCTCAGAAATGCATGTTGAACTTTGCAGTCCTAAAGGCTTAAGAGTGGAGTTAAGAGATCAAAACAATGAGGACTAAAGCCTGACATAGACTGAGAGGGAAACACACAATGTATTCTATTTGTGGTGTATACTGCTTATTAGGTTCCAAGGAAAACGCCAGTTGTACATAAACTCAACAAGAGTTTTATTCTTTGAATCCGCTATTCTGCATTAACCTGGAAAAAGACATGAAAACATCCAGCAGATAAACCCAAAGCTTTGGATCGCATCCAATTATAAATCCATCATGTTTAAAACTATCACATATGGACCTACGAGTTGAGCTTGCACTAGTGAAAGCAAGCAACCACATCTTTTGAAAGTAATCAGATTTACAGCTTCAGATGCAAAAAAAACTCAGTGCTTTAAGAGCTCCATGGCAAAAAGACTTGAGAATAGCAACACTTAAAAACAGGGTCTTCATCACACCACATAAAACACAATGATAAACAAAAATCAACAATGCAATCTAAATACACGAAACAATTCTCAAAATCAGGATATAAAATTTAAGCAATCACCGAGCATTCTCTATATAAAACTCTACCGATACAATTAAAGGATCCAAAAAACGACGAAAATGGATGATTCAATTGCATATCTCACTAAAGGAGTTCACATTACAAACATCAGCAGCTCAAACCCAGAAACCCTAACATAAACCCCAAAAAAGAAAAACATCTTAGACCAATTAAACCTCGTCTTCATGAAGAAGCATATTGGGGATTCCTTTGTTAACCGGAAATTTTCGTCCAGTCTCGGGACAAACAAGCGCACCTTCCTCAAGGTGGAGCTCGAGCAACGCGTGGTGAAGTTTCTTAAGGAAGGACTCATCAGATTCCAACACCTTCGCATCCGGCGATTCCTCCGGTAACTCGGCGTATCCCATAGAACGTGCACCTTCCACCAAAGCTTTCCACTCGATCTTCGCGAACATGTGCCTGAGAAAATCCGGATTGAAATCGACTTCTTTCTCAATCACCTTCCCAGCTTCGATCCGTAGAGGAAATCCATTAGCGACTCCTTTGATGTTGCAGGAAAGCATGTTGTGCGTTATTAGCCTCATCTCTCTTTCTCTCTGGTTAACCTAGAAAAAAGGCAAGAGGAAGAAGTGATGAAGAAGAAGAAGATGCATCGATGCTTATGCGGCTGAGGGTTTTTGTTTTACTGCGTTTGATTAATCGTAGCCGTTGATCATGCCACCTGGCTACTGCCACATTCTGAGTCTCTGACGTCAGCATACCGCGTAAGATACACGCGCGCGGAGGATATTTTCTCCAAAGAGCCGTTAGCAAATAATTCGACTTCTCCGGTATAAAATCACCGACGTGTTTGGCGCCCAACTTTATTTCAGAATTAATCTCACACATTTCGAGAACGCGCGCTAGAAATTGACAGTTAGAGAGAGCGAGAAACCAAAAGCGATTGATCGATTTCGTCATTTTCTTCCATTTCAATCTCGATCTCCAACCTCGAGATGCAGAAGGTAGGTTTTCCGGCGATGAAGAGCTTAGATCAACTCCGATCGTTGTCTGGATCAGCGAAGACGTTCTCCTTCTCCGCTCGTCCGCCTCAGGATTCCGTCTCCTCCGGAAGTTTCTCGAATTTGAAACTCACTGCAGGTTTTTGTTGTTTTTTCTTTCTTCAATTAGCCTTTTCTCAACTCGTACTGTGATGAATCTGATGATGATCGCGACATTTTCACGTCTGTTTAACAGAGAAACTGGTGAAGGATCAGGCTTCTATGAGAACAGATCTCGAATTGGCGGTATTTTGGAAGCTATCTTGTTTTCTTCATTCATTGCTTGTGTTTACGAACTTAGATTCCATGGATGTGCTTGTGAGGTATCTTCATACATTGCTTGTGTTTGCAAACTTAGATTGATTGCTAGGTTTGTGTTTACGATAATAACTTTGATTATCTGTGTATATCTTGTATTGTGATCGGGAGGTTCGAGCTCTTGTTTTGTTCTGCTGAGTATCAGAGACATGTTTCGCCTAAATTTGAAAGAAATTTTGCTTTTCTATGGTATAGAATTCTAAGCTGAAAAAGTCAGTGGAGCATGTCAATGCCTTAGAGGAGAAACTTCAGAACGCTTTTAATGAGAATGCTAAGCTCAGAGTTAGGCAAAAGGAAGATGACAAGCTCTGGAGAGGATTGGAGTCTAAATTCTCTTCCACAAAGACTCTGTGTGATCAGCTTACTGAGACTCTGCAGCATTTGGCTTCCCAAGTTCAGGATGGTAAGAATAAATGATGATAAAGTCATCTAATCTTGTGAAATATCTTATGCTTTGTTGCTTTATCTGTTTCCCAAATTGCATCTCCAGCTGAGAAGGATAAAGGTTTTTTCGAGAGCAAATTCAATGCTAGCTCAGAAGCTATAGACTCTTTAAACCAGCAGATGCGAGACATGTCTTTAAGATTAGATGCTGCTAAAGAAAACATCACAAGCAGTAAGTTGTTTCATTATTCTGTTTATGACCTGAAAAGCATTTGGTATCCAAGTTCGTAACATCTTTGAGTCGAAACGCAGGAGATAAGGATTTGGAGGAGCTCAAACTTGAGAAAGAACAAAAGGAAATGTTCTATCTAAATGAACAATGCAGAACTGCTAGTCTCATAGAGAAGAAAGGTATGCGTCTTGTCCTATTTGAATTCATAGTGCAGTAAAAGTTTGATGATTGAAATAGTCTTGTTCTAGACTGCGATTTGTAGAGCTTAAATATGTGGCCACACAGCAAAGTAGATAGAAAAAGCAATGTTTCTGAAGAACGTTCATGATCTAAGGCAATTGTATCTTCTTATTGAGTGCTTCCTCTTTGGCAGATGCTGCGATAACGAATTTGGAAGCAACTACAGCCGAAACAAAACTCAACATTGAAAACTTGAACTCCCAACTGGAAAAGGTACATCTTGAGTTAACATCAAAAGAAGAAGAGGTCAAACACCTTGTTAGTATCCAGGAGAAGTTGGAGAAAGAAAAGACGAGTGCTGAGCTGAGTGCAGATGAACTGTTTAAAAAACTGGTTAGCTCGGAGCAAGAGATTAAGAAGCTTGATGAATTTGTCCATTACTTGGCGGCTGAGTTGACTGAATTGGATAAAAAGAATTTGACCTTCACGGAAAAGTTTGGTAAACTAAGTGGTCTATATGATACTCACATTATATTGCTGCAAAAAGACAGAGATCTTGCATCGGATTGTGCCCAAAGATCATTTGATCAACTCCAGGGTGAGTTAGTCAGCGTAAGTGCCCAAAAAGAAGCTCTGGAATCAGCAGGAAATAAACTAAATGAAAAAATGGTTGAACTCCAGAATGATAAGGAGTCTCTAATATCTCAACTTTCTGGAGTACGCTTCTCTTCAAGCCAGACCATTGATAAACTGGAGTCTGAAGCGAAAGAACTAGTTGCTAAAAATGCTGAAACAGAATCAGTAATTTCGGAGCTGAAAGAGGAAATGGAAACTTTATTGGAAAGTGTGAGGACATCAGAGGATAAAAAGGTATAAAAGTTAGTTTGTATTTCTATGCACTGTATCTAATGCATGCTTGCAAAGCTAATTTTGTTTCTTGTATATCTTGCAGCAAGAAGTGTCATTAAAGCTTTCATCGTTAGAGATGGAAAGCAAAGATAAATACGAGAAACTGCAGGCAGATGCACAGAGACAAGTTGAGGAATTAGAGACCTTGCAGAAAGAGAGTGAGAGCCATCAGCTGCAGGCGGATTTATTGGCGAAAGAGGTGAACCAGCTCCAAACCGTCATAGAGGAGAAAGGCCATCTTATACACCAGTGCAATGAAAACGAGAAGAAGTTAAACCAACAAATCATTAAGGTCTAAAATGTTAATCTAGGACATGGCTTAAAGGTTTTTTAATCCACCTGTTTAGTACTCATCAAATATGAATCCCATGGCAGGACAAGGAGCTACTGGCATCTGCTGAAACTAAGCTTGTAGAAGCAAAGAAGCAATACGATCTGATGCTTGAAAGTAAACAGTTGGAATTATCAAGGCACTTGAAAGAATTATCACAGAGGAATGACCAGGTAAATCTGTAGCAATGTTCCTATATATTAGCCAAACTAGTATTATGAGGATTCACCAACGACCCTTAGCTGAATCTTTATGCAATATGCAAAGCCAACTTGATCACTCTATGCTCTTTTTAGGCAATTAATGATATCAGGAGGAAGTATGACGTGGAGAAGCAGGAAATCATTAATGCTGAAAAGGCTAAGGTATATGACTACAATATCAAGAGGAAGTAGACGTGAACAATTGATGATGCTAAGGTAATGTTTTTTGTGGTTCTGATTTCAGGTTGAAAAGATGATCAAAGAGTTGTCTGAGAAATATGATAAAGAACTCTCAGATTGCAAAGAAGAATCGAAGGGGCAACTGCTGACCATTCAAGAGGAACATGCTTCTCTGGTATGCTCTGTATATAGCATATAAAACAAATCATGTTTATTGTTCACATGTTGGAGATCATATATTAAATCTTTGGACGGGTTCTTGCTTATTTCTTAGCTAAAGCTACCACATCTTACCATGTTACTGATTTTACGCATTGTTCAAATTGTCCATTACTGTCAATGAGTGTTATTAGATTCCAAAGAAACCTGATGGTTCTGACCATCACCAAGGATGGAGGTGTATAGCTTAGAATGAATTGATCAAACTTGGAATGAGTTGTAAGCTTAATAACAGAATATGCCTTACCTGTTTGGAAGTTTAGTACTGACCATCACCAAGTTCGAATTATATTGCAAATAAGCTGATAAAAGCTGCATGTTTCCCAGATTCTCAGTATTCGGGAAGAGCATAAGGGTAAGGAGCTCAATCTCAAAGCCAAGTATGACCAGGAACTGAGACAAAATCAGATTCAGGCTGAAAATGAACTGAAAGAGGTACCCACAGATATAACTTCATAGTTTAGACAGATGCAAGAGTATAGAGCCTATGGTATTCAAACAGTTCGTATATTTTTCCAGAGGATAACAGCACTCAAGAGTGAGCATGATGCTCAGTTGAAAGCATTCAAGTGTCAGTATGAAGATGATTGCAAGAAGCTGCAAGAAGAATTAGATCTTCAAAGGAAAAAAGTAAGTGGTTCTTAAGATCCATTATAAGATGAATATGTAAGGGTTTAACTAATGGGCTAATTTTGCAGGAAGAGAAGCAAAGAGCTTTGGTGCAGTTACAGTGGAAGGTGATGAGTGACAATCCACCTGAAGAGCAAGAAGTAAACTCAAACAGGGTTAGTGTTGACTTAATTTTCTTACTTGTCATTATCTATCCAATATTAAATTTGTGCTTAAAATGACATAAACAGGGTAATAACTGGAAAACATGTATATGTAACTGGATATTGTTAGCTTTGCATCTTATATGGTTGACATGATGTTTATTATTTTGTAGAACTATTCAGTTTCGAAAGATTCTCGTCTTGGTGGTAGCAAAAGAAGCGAGTATATAAGAGCAAGGGCAAACAATGATGACGAACAGGCAGAGAATCAAATAATTTATTTTTGTTCGTTTCTGCTATGTCAAGGCGACACATATAAACACTTCCTCATTGATCAAATGCAGGACTCTCTTTTTGTAAAGGCACAAGAAACACCAGTGTCGAAAATGCTCAAGAAAGCTCAAAATGTAAACACAGGAAGCGTAATGAGCATTCCAAAGCCAAAGCACCATAGCAAGGTAAAAAAATATTAACCTTTGCATTTTTACATCAAAATCAACTTCATCGTTTGGTTTGTGGTTCAACTTGGCAGGTAACTCATCGTGATTATGACGTTGAAATGAATAATGGAAGGGTAACCAAACGGAGAAAAACAAGAAATATAGCCTTGTTTGAGGTAAAATCTTGTCAATCCTGCTATATATATGGATAATATTCAAGAAATGTAGCTTTACAAAAAAAAAAATTCAACAGGAGCCACAAAGACGCAGCACTAGGTTGACACCCAAATTGACCCCCAAAAGTATCAACAAGGTAAACTACGAATTCACTACTTTTGCTGAGCCAACGCTCAAGTAAACTAGTACTGTTGAACCAGAGAGTTATATATTCATAAAACGCACAAATAGTTTTCTGTAAGTTAATTAATTCCACCCTCATGTTCATTAGTAATAAGAAATAGATAATGCTGTTGTAATGCTGCTAGATTTCTAAAATGTGTTCTGAGTTATTTGCATAATATTTGGAGCGCAGGGAGCAGCCATGAAGGGTCATCCTCGGTCTGCAAATATTGGAGACTTGTTTTCAGAAGGCTCTCTCAACCCATATGCTGATGATCCCTATGCATTTGATTGAGGTCTTCCTCTCAAAGTCAGTTCCCTATCTCTCTCACTTTCAGATACATACTCTTTCTGAAAGCTTTCTCACCCATTTACATAACTATACGAGTGTTTTAAAAACTTGTGAATGTTGGTAAGAGAATTAATCCGGAATCTGTTTGTAATCCAGTAGCTTTCTTCAGAAAACAATTATAAACCTTTCTCACCAAAGGCGTTGAATCTATTCTCATCTTTATAGTTATCCCTATATTTTGTATATTGTGGTATCTGTTGTTGCTATTATTGATAACAAATTTGATCCTGAGGCTAACAGTTTGCTGTTGAATGATTGGCATTACAGAACACTGATTCCAAGTGGAGAGATCAATGAGGCCTGAGAAGAAATCAAGTGGAAAGCAGTATAATCATCATAATCCATTTATATAAGCATAGAATAAAACTATCAGTTCTTGTATATACATAACTCATACATAGTGTGGGATTAACTCGAACCAATATACCCTGAAAAGCAAGCTTAGCATAAGAGCTTAAACAAACTCAAAGGCTTAAACTGTTTTGTGGAGCTATGATCAGCAGGGTGCATGAACTTGCAGTTGGGACACACAAGAGTTGATTTGCAGAGCATAACCAGCATGTGACACTTCATGCACACCGTTGTTACCATCTCTTTATTCTTCTGTATATCATCATCATCACCTTCAAACGCTAGCCAAGACGGGGATCGTCTTAGCCCTACATCACCTGATATCCCCTTCTTACTTGGGGTCATTTTTGAACATTCATCTTTCTTCATGATTGTTTTTACAGTCGAACTTGATGACGAAGATAGGTTCAGCTCAAGGTCCAGGTATGCTCTATGATCTTCAGATTTCTCCGACTGGGCCAGCAAAATAGAATTGAAACATGTTTTTTAGTTCATGTTTTTTTGTGTGCATATCCTTACATATATATATTTACGCATATATATACCTTAGCGTCTAGGTGAACATCAGGCTTTATCAACGTGGCGCTCTCTGACATTGATCTTTGACAGAAAAGAGTAGTATTGTTCTCAAGTTTGTCTTGTGTTTGATCTCCTTGTTTGCTCCGCTTGAAGGAACCATGAAACGATTCTCCATAGACTTTCACCTGACCCCTCTTTTTGGAACAGAGAGTTCCATCCTGTGGACAGAACATTATAGACCTTCTATTATGCTTAAGAATAAGGATCTCTCAGTTTGTTTTAGTATTAGAGAAACAATGATCAGATAGACGAACAGTTAGAGAAAAGTCGTATATATATATAAATAAGATGAGTCATCCAGGGGGGAGTTATTATCTCCACCGGTTCATGTAGAATAGTAGGCATAGTAAATGAGTTAGATATACCAAAATTAATATCGTAGATATTCGTTGACAATATAATATAGTAGTAGTATTCAATTACATTAGGATTCAATGTGGGATTATTTTGTATGGCACACAATGTGCAGTCAAGATTTATCAAGTAGAAGTCCTAAATTATTTTGTTTTGGATTAATTTGAGTGTTGAAGAAAATTAATAAAGGAAAGTAATGAAGAGGATGATGTGTGAGTTCCAAGTTGGGTGTGTTTAATAAGTGAGGGTATTGCACCAAGGAGCCTCATTGAAATGTGTACATTTGTAGCTCTACTGAATCCCTCTTTCTGTTTTCTGCTTTTCTCATTTATGACCATTAGCAATTTAGCATCAACCATTATCTGGACGTATGTTGATGCATGTGTTAATATAGTATACGAATGGTGCGTATTCTTGTTAGTCATGAAGTTGTCTACATGTATGTATGTATGTCAATATGTGTATGATGATGATAAGAGGCATGTGATTCAAGAGGTCAATAAAAATATTAAATAGATAGAAACTAAATACAGTTGAAGGAGGAAGGTTCATGACTTCATGAATGCCGATGCTACTTTAATACCACAATAACTCTCGCTCCCACTTTTGGATCTTCAATTACTATGTTTTTTAACGTAAAATGCATATATACATATATAATATTACTATTGTGTATTTATTTTCTTGTTTTTAGCCAAAAGAACATAGAGATATAATAATATTACTATCATCTTAATAGTGAAAATATTAATCTACAGTAAATTTCAAACATTTTCAAATAGCAGATTGAAACCTTCTTCAACTGCCTACCATGCCACGGCACTCGCTTCCTCATTTATTTTTAGGACTCTTTTGGTCAGCTTCCACATTAATCGCCTTTCTATTTTTTTCCCCTTCCTTTAAATTCAACCGATGCATTTATTTTTAGATGTATATTTTTAGTATTGTATTTTTATATCGTATTATAATACAGTATGTGTTTGTAGATATTATCGAATTGACCATATCAATGTAATTTAGTTGTTTGTAACTTTGTGTTAATATTGTTGATGTGGCGATCTTTATCCAAAATTTATACTAGTATCGTCGATGTATCTCTATCTAAATTTAAAGCTTCATAATATACATATGATATGTATTAACACCAAAGGATCTAGTTTTCTCAAATATTAACAATTTGCGAAAAAATAACAGATTGGAAGGATGGAAAAAAAAAAAAATAAAAAAAAATAAGCTCACAACATCAGCTATTTCATGCATGCAGTTACAATTAAGATTCATGTCTCATCTTTTTATTTAAAGCTAGCACCAGAACCTCATAATTTCATACATTGAAAATATACAAGAAATAGATCAAAGTTGTATGAAATAAAAGCTCCAAGTTTTGGTCTCTCAGAAATACTTATGACATGGAATTACTTGGTTATATAGAGAACCATACCAAGTAGTTCTTAAAGCTATCACCACAAACTTATAATTTCTTAAACTACAACTGGAAGACACAATAAATGGATAAAAGGTCTATGAAATGAAAGCTCCAAGTAAAAAAAATTGGTCGCGGGTAAAATAGTTAATACTATACATTGTTAGATCATAATTGTGACCCTCAGTTAATATTAATTTCTGAAATACTAACACAGTTATTATTTCCTGGTGGACGAATTAAAGATTCAGTACTTGCCTACCCGTTTCCATTAAACAATTTTTCTAACAAGTATGAATGCCTAGTAAATATATACATATATTGTTTTTTGGTTCATCGATAATTTTGTAACATAGGCAAAGATATGTGTTAACTGAAGGTGACTGCACGTTACCATGTAGAATTTGAATATATGTAGGATGGTGGATTAATGTAATTAAGTTTTTAAAACATTTGAACATTGGCTATCGATGGTTTAGGATTTTCAGTTAACGATTATTTAAAATAAAAAAATTATGTTTTGCTGAAAATCTGGTTATATATGATATTATACCAAAAAAAAATCTGGCTATAAGAAAATCTGTAACTATATCGAAAGTGATTAATTTGTAAACTAGTTTATAGATCACATTATATTTAGTAATATCATATTCTTTACTTTAATTCTCTTTACTCAATTGTTGTTGTGATCTTCTTCAAACTACTTTATTTTGAAAATCATACAAACATGAAACATGTAACTAATAACTAATTAATCATTTATCATTTTACTTTTTTTTTTTTTAAATGTCGAAAATTTGTAGAAATCAATTAAAACGTTTATTATTAGAGTAAAAATAAATAAAATGTTTCTTATGAGGTATTCGGTCAATTGTTCTAAATTCCTAAAAATATATATATCTTAACCGACTTGCAAACTATTCGATTCCCGTTGCACAAATATCTCAATTAATTTACTAAATATAGAACTTGGAAAAAATCTTGTTTGAATCAGTTATTATCCTTTATATAACAAAAAAAATCACAATCTCATCGAAAAATATTCTACTAACAGAATTTATAATCTTTCATACTTAATTTTAGATAAATAAGATTTGGAAAAGGTCAAATCTTTTTTTCCGATAAAATGGTTAAAAATAAGAAGTCAAATCTTCTACTCATATCTTTTATCTTAATTATTGTCTCATTGTTTAGATATTTTGATATTCTCGTGTTTCTGTTTGTTATATTTATATTTTTCAGTATATAACTTATTTTTTTCTCATCTTTCTTTTTTCTATTTTATTCATAACAAAAATGAAATAATGTATAGAGAAAAAGATACATAGACGAAACCAATATAGAAGATCCGTAACAACAACAAAAAATTTCATTCCAAGAATTGAAACAATACAAACGACAAAACAACAAGAAGAAAATGATGAAAACAAAAAAAAACAACAACAGGAGAACATCGTCTGGAATGGAAGTAGCCTAGGGAGACATAAACTAGTACGTTTGAGTGGTTTATTCATGGAGACAAACAAACTTGAGGAAGAAGAAAACAACAACACATTTTGAAAACAACAACACACTTTCGAATCTCACTTAATTCTTCAAGAGGTTTCTTGAGAAAATCCTTTTACAATAAGGATTGTTACGTAGAATCGAGTGTGGCCTTATGACTTCAACGAGTGTGGCATGAAGCGAACCCTGTATATGATCATTCCACAAAAATCTTATTATATGACTTGAATCAAAAGTTAGGTTAAATTAAAACTTTGAATGGCTTTGTACCTTGGTGACAGCAAGAGCAGCTTGGATGACAAAATTGGCATAAGGGTCTTGAATTAGAACATCGAAATGAGGAACAGAGATGAGTTCACGCACAATCTGAGGACGGCTCTCTGGGCAATGTGTTAAGCATCGTTCCACCATATGGCTACTAAACTTCTGCATTGAAAGCTCTACATAATGCCCTTTTAACTGCGAAAGCATCGTGGCAATCGCAGAAAAATCCCTCAGTTCTAGAACGTATTGGACTGCGTAGTTCCTACATTTGATCAAAGAGTTTGTTTAGTAGTGAATCTCACTTTGAGGTTTTAATTCTTGTTTCATGAGATTTGTAAGTTTTACCCGTAAGGATCTTGAGCAAGGAAGAGACTGTTTCTTGAGATTTCAGTAACAAGCTTCTCTCTTTTTTGTCCATTAGAGTAAGCTATGCACTTTTGTAACACACAGCATCCATGTCGATGTGTCGCAATATCGATACAGAACTTTGTTGCATCATTAAAGATGAACTATAAAGAGTGATTACTTATATTATATCAGTATTTTATCTTATGATCAACATATAATAAGTGTGATAAAAGGAAAAGATCTTTCTGTTACCTCGTTATCTTCTGTACTAAGGCATTGCAAGCAACGTTGAATAACATGATTCCCATTTAAATCCCTAATGAGATTGAGAAATCCAGGCCTCAGAGCTGATTTCACCAGCGAAATCTGCTTCCTCGTATCGATCGATTCCACTAATCTCTGAACAACTCGAGTACTTAACCACACACCCATAACAAACATTAGCTTAACATATCAAATTAATCATAAGGTAAACAACATTAATTATATAGAAGTATTCCTTACCCGTAAGCATTGAGGGATATACGAATAAGCTGACCAGGTTCTGAAGTGACCATGAGTACAATCTGTGTTTTTTGTTCTTCATTACAAACATCTAATAGTTTCTGCATCAAGTAATTCCCAAAAGGATCCATCATAAGCTCAACAACATGAGGAATCACTTCATTGAATATGATCATCGCATCTAAAGCACTTCCATCTTCAAAGATCCTCTGCAAGTATCTGCATCCATGTTGATCTTTAGCCATTAAGTAAACATAACCCTGAATCTCACATACTTTACTAGGGCTACTACTGCCTTGATGATCAAACAATGTTCCAACTCCACTTTTTCGATGAACCATTGATGGAACAGAGTAATTGTTCATGTAAGAACTAAGAGTGTCTCTGTAACTCTGCAATCCAAAATTCCGAGAATTTGGAATTTGATCCTTTTGATTTGAGAACAGAGATGGTTGATCAACGCCGAAAACAGAGGAAGCTCCATATCGGAATCCACCATCACCAGTAAGATCATAGTTTCCGAAATTGCTCTGTTTATTCTGGTAATGACGAGTCTTGTCTTCTTCTCCTTCTCCGATGTTCAAAAGATTGAAACTTTCGGAAAGACTCAAATCATCACCACCACCACCACCAAGATTGTACTTTGTCATCATCCCATCGAATGGTGGAGAAGCGAACTGAGACGAACCATCCTCGGAAGAACACAACACGTTTGAGAAGTAACTCGAAAGAGAATAATCAGATGGAGATTGGAGACAGAACCTACTCGAAGATGAGGATGAGTCGCCGGTAAAGAGATTGTGATGACGATAGACGTTGTTTGGAGAGTGATGATAGGATTGGGTTTGTAAAGGAGACGAAGGAGAACGTGAGAGATACGAAGACGAAGAAGATTCTCCAAATTCACCTCTCGTCATCATCTCTGTTTCTTCTACAAAAATCACACAGAGTAAGGACCAAACAGATCAAAGATGGGAATTTTAACAGAATCTAAAAGACCCACACCATCACAATTGTACAGAAACAAACAAAAAAGAGACGAAAATTAATATTTCATCAGTCACAATTAAGGTTTGATGTTTTGGTTTTCATGGTGTGTTTATGAACGAAGAGCTCACTAAAGTGGAGTAAAGGAGAGAGCAAGGAGAAGGAAGGGAGTGTAAAGGTTTGTTTCACAAGTTTTTTTTTTTTTTTTTTTTTCTCTTTAGTAAGCGATTAAAGGGCTGTTCGGTTGCACATTATAAGGAGTTTAGAAAATTTCAAAATCTTAATAATGGGATTTTTTTTTATGCTATAGAAAATCTAATACTTACGTAATAATTAAATTTTAAATGAGATTTTTGTTTTGTTACTTAATTTAAATCTAAAATAAACTTTACTATTTAAAATAAATAATTTAACTAATTAAATTAAATAAATAATTAGTGGTGACAATGGATAATTAGTTAAATAATTCAAAATAAATAATAAATTATTAATAAATCTAGAACGACACTTAATATCAAATAGATGAAGTATATTACTACATGGCTAAATCCATTTTTTTTTTTAATTAAAAATGTAAAATAACATGCTATTTTCGTATTAATTATTTCGTATTAATCTAAAATATATTTTGTATGCTATATTATTCTTTTTAGCTTACTATACAAATGCATAACTTACTACAAGAAGCCAAAGAAAAGAAAGAAAAGTAAAAGCATCAAGCTGATCAAAGTGATAAAATTTTGGTGGAATACGTATGGGTGACAAATTATACGTATTGTATGTATATCATCTTTCTCTTTAACTTCGTGGAAACTACTGAAGTTTCCTAATACACCGCGTAATAATATATATGGAAGGTGATTATAAGCTCTATAAAGTGGACCTCCTTAGTCAATAAGTCTCTATTTCCTGTGAGTATAATCTGAGTCAAGCCATAAGCATGACTTGGAATATCATTATGTAATTTGGTTTCCAAATTAGGAATAGCTTCTGACACACGAGCTAACTCACTTTTTTACCACTTCTAGTTACGAGTAGCTGCTTACTTTTAGGCTTCCTTGAAATTTCCTTTCTTCGCGTCACCACCATCCAAAATATATGTTGCTTCCTCGTCAACGTCAAGTACTAAAGCTTATTAGAAAGAGTTATTTATCAAAAAGGCACCAATTACGTGATGGCATTCGGAATTTGTCACATTGGTATAGGCCACTCGAAAAAAGTCATTTCTTCCTAGTGAAAAGACCTAAATATCCTGCTGTTTTCTCTTCTCACACACGCTGTGATAACGCTTTTGTTGAGGTTTCTGTTCTAAAACCGATGAGGAGACAAATCTAATCTCCACCGCTCACCACCATCAAATTCCATGGTTGTTGTTTCTTCTGTCAGCCTGAGCTCCGGTTGTGCAAAATCGACTAGCTTCTCTCGCAACGGCAACGTTAAGAAGTCAGAAACCAAAACCTTAGATGATTTAAATATAGCTCTCTTTCAGGTATTTTAGGGTTTTATTTTTAAATCTCTGTTCATATAACCAATTTGGGTGGTTGGTAAAATTGAGCGATTTTTGAGTTTCTAGAGCTTAGATTTTCCAAATTTCTGATGTTTTATTTATTAATTTTAGTGTTATATATTTATTGGATTTTCCTCAAAAATTATGATTTCAATTGTGGGTCTTGTTTTTAATGTAAAATTGTTGCAGTTTTTTTGAGTTCTTTGTTTTGTGGATTGTAAAGCAGGTTGACAGGGGATGGTTTCAGACATGCACCCATAAGCTGCTATGCTCCGCCGTTTCTTCCAAGCTTCTCTTTCCAAAAGCTTTTTTTTTTCTTCCGTTTTCGGCTCTGAAAGGATCCTTTTTCCTGAAAAGGTTTATTTTTTGGTCGGACAATCCATTTCTCAGCACATCAATGGCTAACAGAGCATTGAACCCGGCTTCTATGGAATTTCTGTAAGCTTTATTTACCCTTTACTTCTATAAATTTCACGCCTTTTTAGGTGAATCCAATACGACTGTAGAACAACTAATGAATGAGACAGTATAATGTGTAAATTACTTTAGTGGATGATATTTAGTTTTGTTCTTGTTTTATAACATTTGTGTGAAAAAATCTCTTTATGGTTTCTCTACTTGTATCCACTAGGTTTCTTAATAAGATTTTAGCTTGACAATTTTAATATGTTTCATATGAAAGTCTCTTTTGGAATTTAGTAAAGATTAGTTTGAGCTTTATACATATTTTTTGCAGTTGTAGAAGGTTCACCGTTTAAGAAGGGACGAGGATTATATCAAGGTAAGGTAGGAAAGGAGTTAGAAGAACATGAGGCAGAGAAGAGAACGCCTAGTGTCTCTTCTTCGAGGTCTGGATTAGAGAATATAGAAGACGATTTGAATCAGGAATCAACAGTTATACTCTTATATCTTCTTGTGTTAGGGTGATAATGTTCTAGTTTGTCAGTTACTTCTCTTATGCATTTATACCCTACAAGTTTGTTCATTGTTGTTGAAATGTACAATTTTATATCTATTGTTTCTCCATTTTTTTGGCTCATATTCTACATGTATTCTACTTCTTATCTCTCACTTTGTTTTTACTCTTTCGATCCTGGTGCTTGGGTTCCCACTGCTATACTTAGGGTATATATTTCTCGTTTTTTCATAACTCTTTCGATCCGGGTGTTTGGGTTCCCACTGCACTACTTAGGGTATATATTTGTCCCTAATTATCCCACCTTAATTCTTTTTTTTTTTTTGCCGGCACCACCTTAATTCCTTTAATGTAGTTCCTGCTGATGCTGCAGATGATTCTTCAGTTGATGGTAATCGTTAGTTACGACTACCTAATACTTCTTCTTCTGCTAATGGTCATGTTAGTGGAGATGATGATGAGAGCGTTGGTTATGAAGAAGGTGGACATAGTGATTCAAAATCGTTGTCATCGAGTGAAGGTATGTCTCATCACTTTATTTGTATTCATCTTATTATTATTTCTTATGCTATATTGATCTACTATGGATTGTGTGTGTTTGAATATTAACAGACAAGCACATGAATGAGCAACCATTTCCAAAAAGATTTTCTGCAATTGATAGAAATCCAACTAATTAATTGTGTGGTTAACTCCTACTCAAAGCTTCAATATATTTTTCATGTTTATGGTTTGTTAGAAATGATTTTTATTTTTACTTGGACTTTAATTTGTAGACTTAATGTTGTCTTAACTTTGTCCATGCATATTAAACTCGGACTTGAATTATGATTTACCAATTTTCATATTTGAGTCACTTAAATACCTCAACTGATTCATATTGTATATTATTTTAAATTATACTTTACATTCCATCAGCAAGAATTTTTGTTCACAAATTAACCATCAGTTTCGTGCTCACTGTTCACCTTTTCCCCAAAAGCGGATGACGTCATCTGCTCATCTGTGTCTCACATACGTTTCTGATTAACAAATCTTACTTGGCTTCCGGGGTTAAAATTGTCATGCACAGTAGATATTCTCACAACTGTTCCATTTTTACTGTACAAAGTGGTTTTTTCGAATCTCTCACTTACATAGTGGCTTTTTTAAGAATTCTCCCTATTAGAAACAGAAAAAAAAAAAAAAAAAAAAAGTTTATTAGACATCTACAGTGAACGTGAACCTGTTGAATAAAGTTCCTCGTCAAAGCCAAGCCACATTTGATTTTGTATAATAAGCTTTTGTAATCTGATTTTGTATTTGGGTTAATATTAGATGGGCTTGAAGCATATCATGTGCATGTCTTTTCCACCTTTTTTTTTTTTTTCTTTCAATGGCCCATTAACCAATCGTATAAATCAGGTCTCTATCATTAGACTTTTAAAGATTGGATCAAACTGAATTGTTTAGTAATTGTAAAGTTTCACATACTTTGGATGAAGCCTCCAAATACTATGTTCCCTGAACGGAGTTTTAACAAGGTTCATAATAATGTGATGGCTATAATCAGATGAAATGATGAATTGTTTATCTCATTACAGCAAAATCCAAGTCGTATGTACAAATTTCTAAGCGTAATATCTTTGTTACAAGTATACAAACTAAACCACACACAAGATACAATTTTTCTTTCACAATAATATTATTATTATATGAAAAACTTACTTAAAAATTCACAAGTGTTAAATTTCCAAAAGGGATTAACTGATTAAGAGCAAAAAGATCATTTCTTCCAACTTCGACTTCGAAACAGAGGATCTTGAATTCCACCGACAACCCAAGTTTCTTTGGCGATGTCTGAAGAGAGTTTGTAATAATTTGTGTCGTAACTCATCACCACCATATTCATATTCTTCTCTTCCTCCATTAATGTTCTCAAATCTTTCTTCTTTCTCACTACCTCCTTCTCTTCTTCTTCTTCTTCTTCTTCTCCGCTCTGTTTTTTAATGTTTTCACTATCTTCCTCTGTTTCTGCTTTCTTCTTCTCTTCTAACTCTAACCAATTCTTAACCGGCGCAGATCTACACCGCATCAACAACAACGCGTTTGGCGGTGGAACCGCAGTTTCGGCATCCGAAAACGCGTTTCGCTTCTCGTCAACACACTCTTCATTGTTCTGCTTTTCGTGTAGAACCATAAACCATTTCGAGAAAGCTGTCCCTGAACTTTCATCTTCATCTTCATCTTC
The DNA here is from genome assembly GCA_963667165.1 of Barbarea vulgaris. Classification (NCBI taxonomy): domain Eukaryota; kingdom Viridiplantae; phylum Streptophyta; class Magnoliopsida; order Brassicales; family Brassicaceae; genus Barbarea; species Barbarea vulgaris. The sequence goes on from OY763889.1 coordinate 22,693,455, forward strand.
CCCTTCTTCTTCTTCTTCTTCCTCTTCATCATCTGAGATTAAATCTACCGGAGGAAACGCACCGAAACACCGGAAATCAAACCGGAGATCACGTAGACAAGTCAAGAACCCCATAACATCCTTCTTGATCCCAAAGAACTTGCTCTCCGACTTGGTTCTATGTATCTCCTCAATCTCCGCCATTAATGACTGCCAATTCTTGCTTCCTCCTCCGCGTTTGCTCGGCCGCACTTTGATCTGACCAGCACACGTGACTTTCGGCGACGTAGGTTCTTCTACTATCTCCTCACGGCGATTCTGACGTGCTCCACCGCTGCCAGAGAGCTTACTGAGGCTACGGCGGTGGTGAGGAGGAGCATTTTGACGGCGGTTAAAGGAATGAGAAGGGCTACAAATGGATTTAGAAGGTAAAGACAAATGAGCTCTTGAAGGGAAACAAACCATTAAATCTGCCGAGTAACCACAAGATTTTCCTCCTCCCCCTTTGATCATCTCTTTGTTTTTTTCCCAATTTTGATTCTCTCTTCTTCGATTGTTTCTTTGATATATAAGGATCGATCTCGAAGATGGTGGTTTAGCTTTTGATGAGTTTTTTTCTTTTTTTTTTTCCTACTGGTTTAGAAAATGCTTTCGTCTTCTTCCTTTTCTTTAAATTTTGTTTATTTTAGCCTTTGTGCTGACAGCTTCGCAAGCTTTAGCTTTTCGAGGGAAAATAATACTTTTTGAACTAAAACTATTAAAAGTAATAATAAAATAAATTGATAATCATTATGTGGTTTTGATTACTACTATCAAGTAACAAGTATCAAGTATCAACCGTGTATAATATTGATGGTCAATGATTAACCAAAATTCTACGTATATATATACTTAGCGATCCGTGACAAGGAATTTTGTTAATTTATGTTTATTTTTTATAAATTTGTTTCTTGATTTCTTATTTGCAAAAAGTTGATATAATAGAATGGTAACATTCAAAAAACGGATACGAATGTGACAATGGTGATGGTTGATAATCAAGTAGCCTATATAATTGGAAAACTTTAAAGGTTTCCCTTTTCCAACTTTACAATACAGATTAAGTGAATGACAAAAAAAAAAAAAAGAAAAAAAAAAGAAGGAAGTGTGCTGAACTTGATGAATAAGCTTCGTATTCAATTCGACTTGAATCTCTTGTTGCAAATTAAATTGAATTCAGATCCGGATAGAAAAGAGACTTAAGTTTACCAAAACTTAGCTGAAAATATGAAATTAGTTAACGTATTTAACCTAATAGCAAAACCAAACTAAATAGAAGGACCTAAAATCACTTAATTTAACATGCATAGAAGAGAAGTTTATTTATCAAACAAATATCACTACTACCAATCAAATGTTTTGCCTAATTTAATGTTGGGAAAATTAGAAATAAAGGAACTTTTGAATTTTTTTTGTCCATATATACTTTTGTTCTATTTTTTTGGTATGTTAATCTTTTTGAAATATAAAATTCCATTTTACCCTTAATTTTAAAAAAATTCCAAGTAAATCATAAAATTTAAATCCTCTAACACATAAAGAGACTTCACTATAAATAAACAATAAAAAAATTTAAATTTTTCATATAATCAAATTAAAATTATAATAAATTTTTAATATAATTTGACTAAAAATATAATATAAGATAATCAGATTTTACCCAAAAAAATAAAAAAAAATTATAATTTATCCCAAATCTCTTCTAGAAGTCGTCCAAAGGAGACGAAGAAGAAAAAAACGACAAATATGCTAGGGTTTTTAACTTAATAATCTGTGTTTTTAAAAAAAATAATTTATTCTAACACATAAAGAGACTTCAATATAAATAAACAATAAAAAAATTTAAATTTTTCATATAATCAAATTAAAATTATAATAAATTTTTAATATAATTTGACTAAAAATATAATATAAGATAATCAGATTTTACCCAAAAAAATAAAAAAAATTATAATTTATCCCAAATCTCTTCTAGAAGTCGTCCAAGGGAGACGAAGAAGAAGAAAACGACAAATATACTAGGGTTTTTAACTTAATAATCTGTGTTATTTTAAAAAATAATATATTCTAACACATAAAGAGACTTCACTATAAATAAACAATAAAAAAATTTAAATTTTTCATATAATCAAATTAAAATTATAATAAATTTTTAATATAATTTGACTAAAAATCTAATATAAGATAATCAGATTTTACCTAAAAAAAATAAAGTAAAAATTATAATTTATCCCAAATCTCTTCTAGAAGTCGTCCAAAGGAGACGAAGAAGAAGAAAACGATAAATATGCTAGGGTTTTTAACTTAATAATCTGTGTTATTTAAAAAATAAATAAAAGAAATTAATTTTTTAGAAAATCGGATCCCTTTTTTCTTTTTGTCAAATTTTTTTAAAAACTTTTTTGTAATTAATCCGAATTTTAAATAACAAATGAATAGAATATTCTAAAAATTAAATATTTACTTTCCTTATTTTTAGATTAAGTTACTTTATTTTTCCAAATTCTAAATTTTCTAGAATATATAATCTAATATTTCCATAATGTATATTCTAAATTTTCTAGAACATAGAAAAATGATAGAATGCATATTCTAATTCAGGCAGAATATGTACAACTGATAGAATATGTATTCTAAAATTTCCAGAATTCTCGCAGAACAAGTACAAGTGGTAAAATATGTATTCTAAAATTTTTAGAATTCCGTATTCTAAAATATTTAGAACAAATTCTAGTTCTAAAATTGCTAGAAAATGTACAAGTGCTAGAATACATATTCTAAACTTTTCAGAACATGTACAAATGGTAGAATATGTAATCTAATATTTTCAGAAGGTTAGAAAACATATTCTAAATTTTTCAGAATAACTTTAAACCTCTAAAAACCTACTTAAAACTGTATAAAATCAGAAAGTTTCTTCTTGAAAACTTCTTAAAAATTATGTTTATACATATTTTTCTAGGTTTTTTTTAAAAAATGGTATTAATAAAGTATTAGGGGTAGTTTAGGTAAAAATTGGTAGAACAAAAAAAAAGTATAGATGGACAAAAAAAATTGGTAGAACTCCCTTATTTCTAATTTTCCCTTTAATGTTTTGGCTTTAGTCATCATTCGTACCTATGGGCTATAGTTAGCTAAACTCCGCACTAATAAAGCTTTGCTTGATTTTATTTTTTTTCTTGTTACAGGCACTAATAAAGCTTGCATAATTAATATAAGAGACAGTAATATGTTATATTCGTTTAAAAGAACTAAATCTTAGCCGACAAAAAAAAAAAAAAAAAAAAAAAAAAAGAACTAAATCTTATTAATAATAATAATGTTAAATGTATGGACCACATCTTCGATCGTATGAACCCCACGTTTATATAGTTTCGCAGCTTTTAAAATTTATAAATAACGTGATTTATCTAGTGTGTCAGTGACTAATCAACGTCCTTTCGGTCATGATGCTACTCAATGGCTACAACAATGATTACACGATTTGATTAGGTGTTTCTAATGATATCAGAATCAATTATTTATCAATTTTTTATTCCTTAAAGAAGAGGAATCTAAGACTAGGGGTGGGCATTCCGGTTTACGGTTTGGTTTCGGTTCGGTTTTTTCGGTTTTTCGGTTCTATAAAAAGTGAAACCATTTAGAAACTGATTGAAATACGGTTTGGTTCGGTTCGGTTTTCTTCGGTTTACGGTTTTAACGGTTTTAACCGAAATTAATTCGGTTTGGTTTATTTTAGGTTTATTTTCGGTTTTTGTAGATTATTTTGATTGTATAAAAATAATAATTAAAAAGTTAAAATCAAAACATTGAGTTTGTAAGTCATATATAAATCAAAATCGAACAATTGAAAAAATAAAACTCAAAATCGATTATAGTGGAAAAATAACTCTGAGAGTGAGACAATGTATTGTGTCTATGTAGCGATTGGACGGAAACGTTCAGAGAATAGAAGTCAAACCTAGTGATGTGGCTTGCGAGAACAATTTTATGAAACTCTAATAAATTGTGAATGAATTACCAAAAACCTTAGATTATATATAAAATGTATATCCATCTAGAGTTTTTGTGTTTTTTTTATAGTGCAACCGTATTTAAATATTTTTGTTAAATTTATTTAAACTAGGTAACTCAAGTATCTATCTAAAGATGTATAAAAAATGAATTCAATGAAACCGAAAAAACCGAACGGTTTTACGGTTTTAAACCGAAACCGAACCGAAACCAAAATAATTTGATAATGGTAACCGAACGGGTTTTTAAACAAAACCGAAACCGAACCGAATGACTAATTTACGGTTTGGTTCGGTTCGGTTTTTTCGATTACGGTTATTTTGCCCAGCCCTATCTAAGACCATTATTATTTCAAATTTATGCCACTGCTTATAATTTCCTTATTGCCGTCATTTATTAAATTTAATGACCAAAGTGAATGAAATTACGTTAACATGTCATTTTCATTAAAAAAAAAAAAAGAAATTATTTTTTGTTTGGTTTGGTTGGTTGTGAAAATAAGCTTACAGTTTCAAGTTTAATATCTCTTTGAATTGGCTATCAGAAGAATCTAATCTAGTATGGTCTTTCAAACTGTGCTTGTGGCCTTTTGACCACTTCCAATGGTGAAATTGGATGGGTCTTAAGCTGGGTTTTAAGTGTTTAATATTAGAATTAATTGAAAACTGAAGCCCAATTGTTAAGATCCGGGTCTTATTTTAAACACTTCTTAAACCATAAGACCTGGTGACGTGGCGACTTTTTATTGGAGGGATGAAAATGAAAAGAAAAAAAGAAAAAAAACATGCGACTGTTCTTTATTTTTTCGGTGAAATTCTCTCTCTCTTTTCTCTCTCTTTTTTCTCTTTTTCTCTCTGTCGCTAGAACGAAATCCGGCGAAATCCGATACATATCAACCAAGCGACCGTCTTCAAACTCATTAGGTATGTTCTTCTTTCGATTTGCTTTTGTTTTTCATGGGTTTTGTGTGTTTGTTGTTCTTGATTTGAGGGTTTTCAATTTGGGGAAATTAGGGTTTCGTCATAATTTAGGGGTTTTTTGAAATTGAAGTTTCCTGAGCTTAAAATTGTTATACTTGTTACGAAATCGAGATATTTTCATATCTATGATCTCTAATGGTTTCAATTTTGGATCTTTTGCATGCTTATTTTTTGCGGAGCTGTGGGTTTGTTCTTCCTTGGTCTAGAAGAGGAGTTTCATTTCTGGTACATGCTAAGGTAAGAGACAACCTAATTCCTCCTTCGATCTCATCTTGTTTCGTGGAACACCGTTTTTGGATTTTGTTTGTTTGTTTAGATTAATTCTTATAGACTGCTGCTTAATTCACATACATTTCCCGGCATTTTGATAGCATGTTGCTTAATACACTAATTTAACTATTGATGCCTAGATAAACCATACATACTAAACTAAATTAAGAATATATTAACTAATCAAGATTATATCATGAAGGCCAAAGCTTTTAAGGTGGTTATATGTTCTGGATATTGTGTGTTTTTTTTTTCTAATTTGGTGACTATGATTAAAGTTGGAAAGCTAAACGTATATGAGAATTAAGTATCAATTTAATAATTTTTCTAATAAAAATTGTCACATTAGTTAGTGTAACACGATGACCATTTATCTTAGTGTAGGCATAATAAAGTTGCAACTCAATTCAGCATAAGCTCTTCAAATTTTGATCTAAAATTGGAATTGGTTTTGTATGCAGTCATAATAAAGTTTGTATATTGATCATATATTGCTCGTTAGGCTTGTATATTGATCATATATTTTGTTTGTTCTTTTAATTTGTTAAAAAGTTTGGATCATTGTAAGAAGCTATTGATGCTTGAAATGAAACTATTTGTCATTTGTAGAAGCCTTCATGCGTAGAAGGCTTCTCTACTTGCAAGCCTTAAAGACATCATTAATTTCTTTATGGTTCATTTAGACATCTTAAGATGAATTATCTCCTTCTAATTATGTTTGTTTGATCTGTTTTCAGGGATGTATACCTGTAGAGCATATGGATTTGGATTCAAAGAAGAAGAACTGTTTTCAGGGATGTAGTCATGTAGACCTGTAGAGCATATGTATCATGTTTTAAAATTTTATTAACATAAATTTTATTTACAATTAATTTTTTTTTTTTTAGACACCTACATTGGGTCCAAAACATAAAACCACTTAAGAATGTCTAAAAAATCTATTTTGTATAAAACTTAATAACTTATTGTTTTACACACCCTTAATGGGTGTCTCCATTAGACATGCTCTTAGCCTTTAATTAGTAGTCTATTTCCGTTTCAAATATAAGATGGTATCATAATAGACTAATAGTGGCGGTCCAAAATATAAATAAACACCTACAGAACAAAAATGTTTCAACAAACCACTTGTCCCTATTTAATGCCGGTTCAAAACTCTACTATTCAATGTACGTATATGCGTTCTTATATCAAGTATACAATATGATGTTGAGTTGAAAATAAAGTAACATATTGGCTTTATATTACAACCATGTATATTTTGGGCGTATGTACAAATGCTAGTAGATTCTTGCAGTTTTGAATCGGTTGAATGACTTTTCCTTAATTATATATATAAACTAATTAACCTGATCATATGGTGTAACATGGATTGGTTAACCTAACCTAATCATATTGTTCTTAGTAAACTTCTGACGTTTTTCTTCGGTACCAATTCATGCCATATTATTATTTATTTTTGTCACGAGGATAAAATTCCGCAAATGCTTCGAAGGATTGACCAAACTGTTACGCCAAGTCAAGTGGAAACCCAACTTTGTACACCGTATCATCTATACTATTAAAAGGGAAGGACATTTGGATAGAAACCTTGGATAGAAACCTTTATTTTGTAAAAAATTACATGTAATGTCATTGGAATAAAGAACAAAAAAAATTATTCATTAATGGCAAAAATGTCTTTGTATCTTTAACTTATATCCATATATCCAAACACAATTAAAAGATTTTTTTAAAAATTAATTAACAAATAAAAGATTTAGATAATAAAAAAATCTCTAACAAAATCTTTATTAGAAGATTTATGTGCACATTAATATAAAAAAAATTATTGTTTAAAATAAACTTTTTAGTTGTAAATAATTATAGAATTAAACTAAAAACGTAAATTTTATTTAAAATAATTATTAGTTTCCAAAAACTAAGATTTTTAAAATATTAATTAACAAATAAAAGATTTAGATAATCAAAAAATCTCTAACAAAATCTTTTATTAGAAGATTTATGTGTACATTAATATAAAAAAAAATTATTTAAAATAAACTTTTTAGTTGTAAATAATTATAGAATTAAACTAAAAATCATAAATTATATTTAAAATAATTATTAGTTTCGAAAAACTTAAACTCATTTTTCTCTTATTAATTCTGGACGAAATTTTAATTATTTTAAAAAAAAGTTTTAACCAATCAAAATTGAAAAACTAAGATTTGATATCTAATTATACCATATTATTTATTTTAATTTATCTCATTTTGAAGATTTTGTTACGATTTAAAATTATGATTCTTCTACCATCTTTTTTTTATCTATATTCAAATTATTTTGAACTAATCATATAATATATATATATAGTTAACAAAAATGTAGATTTTTTTTTCTGCATATGTTATGAATCAAATTTTTAAAAACGGAGATATATTAATCAAGCGATTAGAAAAAAGTATGCATTCAATGTCTCACATCGGTTAAAAAGGAATAAAAAGTTAAAAGACAAAAATTAACCAATTTCTGGGTCTATAATACTTAAATCTGATTTTCATATCAATCTGAACTTATTTCCTTATCAAAACTAATAATCATAGAATCAAAAGATTTAAATATAAGATTTGTACTATATGTAATTATGGAAATATTGTATATTGATTTAATTATGACTTTTTCTACTAAAAATTATTGAAATATTTATTTAGTTAAAAGAAATATAAGATTTATTATATAAAATTACGAGATTTCCATAACATGATGATTTGAATTTTTCAAAACAAACATAAATTACATAATCGATAAAGTTTGATCATTCCACATCGGTAAAATCTTTTTGGATGAAGTTCAATACATATTATAAATAGAACCAAAATGAATCAAAATTCGAATAATCATGAATCTTTGTGATTTATTTTTTAAAATTATACCAGTTTTTAAGTAATTCATTTTACTAACTACATAAACTTTCAAAAACGATAATTAAATTTTAATTACTCTAATATCGTTAATTCGTTATTCAACGAAATCAATGTGCTATTTTAAAAGTCAGTCTATTTTTGCTATTGAAACTAAAAATATTGGGTATGAGCGCTAGAACTTGCCTTATAAGTCGGCCTAACCAAAGCGTCACGACAACAAACTGGAACATACTCCCTCCGTTTCATAATATAAGTCGTTTTAGAAGTTTTGTTGTGTTTCAAAATATAAGACGTTTTCGTATTTCTATGTACCTTTTTACTTTATTGAATATTCTGTGACCAATAATGATCTGCAGTTTTTCTTTTTAATTGATTGAATTATTTTTTTTATATATATTAAGTAATACTTTTTAAAAGTAAAAGTAATTTCTTAATATGAGTGCTTTAGCCCAAAACGACTTATATTTTGAAACGGAGGGAGTATAATTTAGATAACAAAAACCATTAGTCGAACAATTTTTGATAAAAACGGGATAAGAATTATGGATAACGGTACGGGATCAGAAAATTTGTGTAGGTAAATTTAATTCTCAAGTTATCACTAATTTTGGTAAGAGTTTAATATGAGACGGGTAAGAATCCACATCGAGACGGATATTTTAGGAATTTTGGGTAACTTTTGAAAATATTTAAAGAACTTTTGAAAAAATCGAGTAATTTTTTAAAGGTCAGTCTATTTTTGGCATTGGAACTTAAAATAGTAGGTATGAGAAGGGAACATATAATTTGGATAACAAAAAAACATTACTCGAACGATTTTTGATAAAATCGGGATAAAAAATTTGGAGAACGGTATGGGATTGAAAAATTTGTGTAGGTAAATTCAATTCTCAAATTATCACTAATTTTGGTAAGAGTTGACTATGATACAGGTAAGAATCCACATCAAGACAAGTATTTTAGGTCTTTTGGGTAACTTTTGAAAACATTTAAAGAATTTTTGAAAACATCGAGCAATTTTTTAAAGATTAGTTTATTTTTGGTATTAGAACTGAAAATAGTGGGTATGAGATGGGAACGAATAATTTGGATAACAAAAAAAATTACTCGAACGATTTTTGATTAAAAAAAACGGGATAAGAATTTTGGGTAACGGTACGGGATTGGAAATGTTGTGTAGGTAAATTCAACTCTCAAATTATCACTAATTTTGGTAAGAGTTGACTATGAGACGAGTAAGAATCCACATTGAGTCTAAGTATTTTAAGAATTTTGGGTAACTTTTGAAAATATTTAAAGAACTTTTGAAAACATAGAGTAATTTTTAAAAGGTCCGTTTGTTTTTGGTAATGGAAATGAAAATAGTGGGCATGAGACGAGAACGGATAATTTGGGTAACAAAAACATTACTCTAATGATTTTCGATAAAAAACGGGATAAAAATTTTGGATAACGGTACAATATTGAAAAATTTGTGTAGGTAAATTCAATTCTTAAATTATCACTAATTTTGGCAAGAGTTAACTATGAGACGGGTAAGAATCTATATCGAGACGGATATTTTAGGATTTTTTTAGAATTATAATTTTTTTGGATGATTTCCATTAATTTTATAAAAATAAAATATTCAAACGAAAAATACATGTATCTTATTTAAAAATCCTATCCAATTTTTTTATAACAAACATGCCGAACGGAAAACTTTTTTTTTGTTAAAATTGACGAGCGGATAATTATTTTAAAAGAAAACGGTTTTGGGACGGAAGATTTTTTACATATTCTAACCAAGAAAGTTTTTCGTTCCATAATTGATATACTATATAGTGAAATAATGCAAAACTAAAACCGAATCCAAATCCGATTTAAACACCTCTATTCAAACTATAATACATGTAAATGTAGATGTTTTGATAAGTTTAAGAAATATACATGTAACATCACTTAACATTTACAACTAAATGATATCTTAAATTTAAATTATCAAATAAGTTTTTTCTCACAAATATAACTCCGCACGTACGTGCGGGTCCGATTCTAATATCATATAAATATAAATAATGCGCACACGTGCAAATAGGAAAACAAAATATATTTGTTACAAGCATCCACAAGGCCCATTACGAGGCCCAACAATTTTAAAATGAATTCATTTCTAAAGCGTTCTTCTTGCGCTTTAACAAAGCGACGGCCGCTTCACCATACATACAATCTCCGGCGAAAGCCTCCATCGCCAGCTCAGCATCATCTCCGCCATCGGAATCAGCTCCGCTCGGCCGTACTATCACAAGCGTCGCGGATTCTAAACAGATACCACTCTTAAGCTTAAGCGACGGCGCGTGTCTCATACTCATCCTCACGCTCGGGACCATACTCCTCCGATTTTTCTTCTCGCGTTCCTCTTCTTCCCCACGCGCCTCCGTCTTCCTAAACTCTCTCAGTCCCTCCGAGTCCATCACCACCACCCCTTCTCCTTCTCTGTCACGCATAACCAAACTCTCCATCTCCTCGTGCTCCTTCACGACTTCTCTCATCAGGTAATGACGAGTCGACGCAGCCATCAACGCGTTTATCGTCCAAACCACGCGCGTCTTCAGTCCAGTCACGAACTCTGCGTCGGACTCACCGTCTGCGGTGGATGAAACCTCGTTAGCAGGAGGAGACACTGTGGCGGCGGAACGGAACGCAACGACGACGCAGCTCTTTAGAGTATTCCCGAACTCGGCTTTCCACTTAACAGCGGCGCCTTTCTCAAGCTTGACATCGCCTCCAGGAAGCTCCACGTCCAAACTCCGAATCTTTTCAAACCGAGAGAGAATCTTGGAGGGCATAGTCGGAGAAAGGGTGGTGATTGTGATCGGTTTAGCCGGTTTAGAGAAACGAGAGAGGAGATCGTGAAATGAGTTGAACAAGGATCGGAAAATGCTGGTGAAGGACTGAGGATCGGACTCGGGATGGTCGAGTTGGAGGAGGAGTGACTCGGACTGAGGAACAAGCGAGTTGAAACGTTTAGAGAGGGTACTGCAACGAAGTAAAGTTCTGACGTCACCAACTTTGTTTAAGATGTCGACGATGATCGGATCAGGAAGTCCATCAAAAACGTCCATTTTTATAAAAAAAAAGACCTTTAGAATCAAAGAGAGAGTTTCTTTGTTTCTCTTTTGTGGTTTCTTCTCTTCTGTTTGTTTCTTTGTATTATGCTTAGAGTTCGGAGACTGTAACGGCTGAATTTAAATAAGGAAAGGAAGAAGAAGCCAAAACCCAAAAATGACAAAACATCGCTTTCCAAAAAAAAAAAAAACATCGCTTTCCGGCATATGGGACCCACTGCCGTCTTTTAATGCTATTTTAATTGGTTAAAGCAATAATAAATTTCGGGCGTTTTTGTTTTTTTTTATTTTTGCTCGTTTGATGTTTTCAACAAAAGACATCGGACGGTCTATAAGCGTTCTTGATCGAACGCTCCACGCCTCTAGAAACAATTATCTTGATCCATACCGGCAAAACCCAAGAAAAATCATAAACTAGAATCTTATACACATATTCTTTTTTATGTCAAATTGTATATAGTAGTAACAAAATTATGTCTAATATGTAAGATTCGGACCAAAAATTAAAGCTATTTTGAAGCAAATTTAATTATGATTTATGATGAATTTTAAGATGGGTGAACTTGCTAAATGGCTATATGGAGATATTTAAAAGTTAGTTTTTTACTTTTTACACGCTCTAGAATCAGTTTAATTTCTTGTTTATCAGGTCGTGTTAATATGTATCTAGGCCTAGGAGTAACTTTTTGTTCTCTTTATGAATTGTGATCAGTAAGATATATTTAAAATTGTATAAATTCCATCAATCAAAAATAATTCTACTAGATTTCATTTATAAATCTTAATACATCATAAAATACATATTTATTTGTACGATGAATGCTTTTTGGCCTTCGGAAGGGTCACACTCTATATATAATTATAAATTATAAATACATACATATACAAGTATTAAAATCAATGAGACATTCCCTTTTTCTTTGATGAGGAAAATTATTATCAGCATTAAATAAATTGCGATGGTCCAGAGTTACACGGGTGTGTACACATTTTAAAAGTTTTATTTGAAAGTTAGTATATTTCTTGAAATTTTGTTTTGTTTGGAACGTTCATTATCACTAATAATAATTAACAGTTTCCAAAAATATTATGATATCAGTTTTAAGTTTATTGTTAAATTTAATCACATGGTGGTGGTCTAGTGACGATGGTCTCTTTTATTTTATTTTTAGTGTCGAGGTTCTGTGGCTGATGCCTAAGATTTGCCATATGCCAGTGAAGTCGTGGCTTCTCCAAGCTTTTGTTTACAAATTAAATAATAAATACCAAAAACATTCGGCTTTGTACAAAGTTGTTCACAAATATTTGTTTTGTCCTTTAACCAAAACATATACTTGTTTTGTTCTTAGAGAGAATTATAATGAAGGGTAAAAATGGTTTTTTAAATAGAAGATTCTTTCATTTGGGTATAATATCCCAACCCTAATATTAAAATCATGGGGTTCGTTGAATTCAAGTTTTCTAATTGGTTTAAACAGTGGAATATGCTTTACTAGGGAAAAATTATACATTATGTCGACACGATACTAATTTTTGATTCCTTGCTACCAGGAAATTAAAAGAAAAAACATTTCTAAGTCCTTCAATTTTAAATATAATACGCACTGCTTTTATTAATTTAGCAGTATAATAAATAATATCAACCCTAACATTTTAAAATGGAATATCAGTAATTTATAGAAAGTGGATGGAATTATACTTATTTAGTTCCGGTACAACTCATGCTTGACAACGACTAAACTATAGATTAAGACGATTTAATCATTAGCTTATTGAGTATACATTTCTAAAGATTCAATGATTCTTATTTTGTTTGAAGCACACGGCTGGATACTATTTTCTATAAAAAAAAAAATTCCGGAGAACGTCATTAATTATAATAATATTGAACACGAACTATCAAATATATACAGCTTTGCAATTTGCAAAGAATGTTAAATTTAATCAAACAGATGGACCTAAGAAGTATATTTAAATAAATTTGTGTAAAACTTCCTTCCATTTTCAGAAATATTTTTTGTTCAACTGGAAACCGCAAAAATGTTGAACGACAAATATTATTCTCAAATAAATTATCTATGTCTAGAGACTAGACATGATATTTATTTACTCAGTGCTTATTAGCTGTGATTAGGCCTGGCGTTCGGATATTCGGGTCGGGTTCGGATCGGATTTTTCGGGTTCAGGTTTTTCGGGTTCGGGTTTTTTGGGTTTACAAATTCTTTATCCGTTCGGGTTTTAGAAAATTTCGGGTCGGGTTCGGTTCGGAATTGGTCGGGCTCGGGTTCGGTTCGGGTTTACCCAAATATCTAAAAAACAAAAAAAATTGAATGTAAATCTACTAAATTACTTGAAAATATCCAAAATTCTAAAAATACAAGTATTATTACCCAAATCTACCAAAAAAACAACTAAGTATACTCGAAATAAATCTAAAATATCCAAAAATCATAAATATTTAAGCACTTGTCTTATTACAAGTATAATTATTACTAATAATATATTAGTATGTACATATATTTCGGGTATATTCGGTACATGTTTGGGTTTCGGTTCGGATCGGATTCGGGTTCGGGTTTTCGGGTTTTGAAGTTTAGTACCCGTTCGGATATTTTAATATTTTGGATTCAGATTCGGATTGATTTTTTCGGGTCGGGTACTCGGATTCGGATATTTTGTCCAGGCCTAGCTGTGATGAGGTTTAGTAGTGATTAAAGTAGTTTCCAAACAGTTGGGCTACATGGCCAAATTACCAATGAGGCATAAAAATTAAAATTCGATTACGCTGTTAAGCAAGACATCTACGGTTTATGAACTATTTCAGGCCTATAAATACTAATTCCGTTCTTTTAATTTGGCACTTACCGTACATTAATATAGTGTATTTTTTTTATTTGTTTCCTATATTTCGTTTCTGTTAAGTAAGTATTACAATATACGTAATTGTATTGCTCTACGGATCAAAATGTGCAATTGTTAGCTTTCGATTACGATAGTAATACGCAATTCTGTAATACTTATCAAAATGAATTACGATCAGAATTTTAATACGTAATTATCATGCCTAACATAAACTAGCCAGTCTTCTAAAAAAAAAGAATTAATATAGAAGACGTACGATATCTATTTTATTTTTGTTAATAAGAAGATATATAGTTAGGGTCCATAACTTGATAAGAGTTCATGAACACCACCTCCCAGGGGCGGATCCAGGATAAAAATTTGCATAGTGCAAAATAGTATTTAACAAAAAAATATATTAAAAAAAATATATTAATAAAAGAAAGAGGAATTGAACTCTGGTTAAAGGTGGTTTAAGAATCCTAAATTACCACTTGTGCTAATAAACTTTTTAGGATAATACATACAAAAAAAAATATATATGTAGATTTTGGGTAGATCAATTGACCTACCATTTTTGTTGATAGATCCGCCCCTGCCACCTCCCGTTTCTTTTTATTTTTCTTGTTTATGAACTTTGAGTCTTGTTAAACTATCAATTCAGATAAAACATGTTTCATGTGACATGTCAAATTCATTTATATATATATATATATATATTAAATCTGTATAAATGAAAATTTGATATTTTCAGTACTATTCTTTCAGAAACTATTGTAATCTAAAAAATCAGGTCTTCATTGTAATTTTACTTGAGAGTCCCATATACTGCAGGACACTAAACTGTGCGAACACGAAACTCAATCTATCTTATGAAACACCTCTTCTTCTCCAAGAGTTTGTTTCTTCCACTTTACCAAACGCTTCAGAAATTCTTTTACCTGCAGCGCACATTATATATTTATATATATCGTTGCAGACTTGCAGTTAGTATAATTAGTTAGTGACTACTATAATATTAATTAATACATTTTTCTTTTGAATTTTTCATAAAAGAATGTACCTGAGATGGGTCTTGAAGAGAGTAAGAGGCGTAGGTTTCCTTTAGAGTTTTTGAGACGACAATCCCAAAACCTTGTTCCCTTTCACATAAAACCTATAAAATATGTAATGTTATTTTGGTTTCAACAGACCTTAATTAAGTTACAGTTATTTATGAGGTATAAAAGCATGATGTTATTTTGGTTCAAAACATACCTTAAATGCATCTTCATCGGTACGATCATCCCCAATGTAAACCGGTAAAACATCTTTAGATTCTGCTATTCCTATTTAAATTAAACCAAACATATTGTCAAACTAATCGATCTAAATAACGTGATAAGTTACAAAAGTTGAAAGAAAGGAAAAAAAGAAGAGAATATACATACCTAATGAGTTTAGCAAAAATTCGAGTGCCTTTCCCTTGTCCCATTCTATGGAAGGTCGGAGTTCCAACACCTAATTTACCGAATGGATACAATAAATTATATACTACGTAAACACACAAATCATGTTAATGAAACGCTAATGCCATATCAATATTTTGATTACCTTTCTGCCTTGTGTCAGTCTCAATTTCGGATAATCAATAAGAACCAATCTCACTTGCTCGGCTAATGCAGCCCATCCCTTGTCGAGCACAATTACATTTAAACACTCTTTTTGTTTAAATTCATAATCTTATTAAAAACAACTTTAACGAACAAAAATAAAACGTTATCCAAATAGTAAATCCTTGTGTCTAAAAAGTTTGATTTTTGTTTTTCTTTCTCTTCATGAAAACTTTTAATCACGAAAAAGTAATATTGGTTAAATGTCCTCTTAGACCATTTACTTTATAGACACAAAGTAGATAAGTTTTTGTTTATGTAAAATAATTTATTTTTACCTTTTCATCAACGCGACGGAAATGTACGCTAAGACAAAACTTGTTGTGCTCCACGGTAGCTCCAGGGATAGACTTTGTCTTTTCCTTTAAAATTTTAACAACCTGAGAAAATTGTATATTAAACAAATTAAATCCTTGTTCTTAGTTAATCACAATTCAGTATAGTAAAAACACTTAAAGATTAAGAAACTACAAGATGAACCTCGTCGATCATTGGCAAATAGTCACTTGCAGGTTGAAACATGACTTGTTGGTTACTCTGAAATGATCTCATTAATCACAAACATCTTGCAACAAATTTTCTCTCTCAAATTTCTAGAAAAATCAACAAAAACAAACCTGATCTTAATCTGTCGGACCCTTAATATCCATGCCGTGGCTCCCGGCGTAGTGAATTCCGTTGATTTTCACAAAACTCTGTACCTGAATGAAAAAAAAAAAAAACAAAAACATATCTCATGAATTACAACTCATTATATTAACTATAATTAAGATACATAGCAAAATCAAATATTTACTTTCTCTGTGCTTCTCCCGCTGATGATCGCTGTCTTGAAATATATAGCCACTTCCTTTACAACTTCTCGCATCTGTTATATATACATCATTTCAAGAGCTAAAACTCAAACTATTCTCAGTTACTTAAACGCACAACAACAACAACAAAAAAATGGAAAAAAAAGATGGAACATAGCATGGAAAAAAGATCAAGAAACCTCGTCACTTATGTAAGCTTTGTCGTGATCTTCAGTGATTAGTGACAGAGTTCCGTCGTAATCAAGAAACATGATAATTTGTTTGCCTTGTGCATCACTCATGATTTTGTCGAACATATCCAAAGCTGACGGATGAAGAGCCTAAATCCAAAATATAACAAAATAGCACTTTTTTTACTGATAATATTCAAGAAGCCCAATATAATATCTAATGGTTAATTTTGTTCTTGTTAAAAAAAATTACACTGACTAGGGGATATATAGTTGTACGATGATCCAACATGTCATATATCATATCTAATATAAAATAGATTCTAAATACAGGAATCGATATAGAAAAACGAATTATAAATTGTAAAAATTAACGTACAATCCAGGAGCTTCTCTCGCTATCGTTCTCGGATACAGGTTCATCAGAGGAGGAGGATCTGATACGTGTCGGGGACAAATCCCTTAATGAATCGACCAAAGTCTCGATCTTTCCGGCAACATCCATAATATGTTCCTGCCGGCAATCTGAGATATGTAGGAGTAACTCGGCGCTAAAATCTAGTATTTTCTTAACAAGATATATAATTAAAAAGCTAGGTACCGTCGACCTCAGTTAGAGACAGGCAGTGGTATGCGCATAAGATGATTTCATAATTATATTCTATTAATACTGGAAACCGAATCCACCTAAAGTAAAGAATTTGGTAGTTTTAAATTCATATATGGGGAATATTGATATTGAGAGTAAATTTAAACCACTCATTTCTTTTTTGCATATATATATATAGGATTTGCCTAAGATTATGGAGTTTCCAATCGTGTTACTGTCAAAATGTTCATGCATGAGGAATTAACTCATTAAGGAGGATTCCTCTCCTTTTTCGGTATTATGCTTCTTTGGGATAAAATCTACACTTTTTAATTAAATTAATTTTTCTTTTTTTGGTTCCATGAATCCACAGCGTTATATATAACATTTAAGGACTATACGTGACCAATATGCATCACAGCTTTCTGCAAATGAGTTTGTCTAACATATCATAAAAAAAAAAAAACATATAAGAAATCAAATTGATCATGTTCTAAGAAACATATCACCCACAATAGGACTGCATAGTTTTAGTAGAACAATATTAAAAAATTTAAATTTGACTATTTGAGGAAGCAAAAACATGAAATGACGTTTTACTGACATGATAATCAAAATGGTAATGATGATATAGACGATGATCATAGTTGAAGAAGAGATAAAAGCTGGAATTTTTATGAGAATTAATAATGGGCCATAACGATAATCAGAGCCCAGAGCCCAAACCCAATTAGTAGAAACCAATAACACGAAGGAGAAGAAAAAAAAGCGCTAAAATACAAAAACCGTAAACGACGCCGTATTAAAATGGTAGAGTCGGCGTCCTCCGTGATTTGGTTGCTTTAATTGGAAGGAGAAAATATAGTTTTTGAGGGAAAATCAGAAGAAAATCCGAGAAAATAGAAAAAAGAGAGAGAGATAGATCCTCAAGGTCAATAAGAGGTCAGGTGATTAACCGTTGAATCATCTCCTTCTTCCGTTGAATCAGTCAAAAACAAAATAATTTGAAAGTAAATCGAAATCCTAAAAGCTCGAGGCAAAGGGGGGGATTTGGTCGGCATGATGAACAGATTGAGGAATCTGGACGCTTACCCTAAAATCAATGAAGATTTTTACAGGCGTACTCTTTCTGGTGGTGTTATCACCCTCGTCTCTTCTATTGTCATGCTAATTCTCTTCTTCTCCGAGCTTCGTAAGTTCCATTTTTATTACCCTGTTTTTTTTTTTTTTTTTTTTTCGATCCAATTTTAAAGCTTAAAGTTTGATGCTTTATAGGATTGGACCTCTAAAGTTTTGTTTTTTTTTCATTGTGGGTTTTGCTTATGTGAAACAATGATCTAGTTTAATTTTGGTATTCATCATTTTTTATGAGAACACAATGCTTAATTTCGATAGTTTTTTTTGTGTGGTTTTAGAGCTTTATATCCATCCGGTTACTGAGACCCAGCTCCGTGTTGATACATCAAGAGGAGAGAAGCTACGCATTAATGTAAATTTTGTTCCTTTACCTTACTTACTACTTTTCTTTTTGAGTCAAGAATGCGTCTTTAATAACTTATTATGTTACCATTTTGCAGTTTGATGTTACATTTCCTGCGCTTCAATGTTCGATTATTAGTCTTGATTCCATGGATATCAGTGGAGAGAGGCACCTTGATGTGGTATGTATTTTTCCTTTACGTTTTTTGTTTCTAACCGATATCTGTTGTATACTTTGTCTGATTTTCGATTCTTCCCGTTTGTTTCTTCCAGCGTCATGACATTATTAAAAGAAGATTAGACTCTTTTGGCAATGTCATTGAGGCAAAACAAGACGGCATTGGCCATACCAAGGTTAGTTAGTTTAAGACTTTGAGCTCTTTCATTTTCAAGTCTTAAGAAATTGAAAGTTTTGAAGTTCTGTATTATTTGCTTATGTTACTGTCTCTATTTCCTTATTGTAATTGTTTATCCTCAGATTGAAAAACCTTTACAAAAACATGGTGGAAGGTTGGAGCATAATGAGACATACTGTGGTTCTTGCTTTGGAGCCGAAGCGGTAAGCTTCCCTAAATCAATCGAGTTCATTAGTGTTGATTCAATTATTTTACATTTTAGTATCTTCTGTGGAGGTAAATTTTTGTTTATCCTCTTTACATGTTGTGCTTGTCCTTTCTTACACTTTGTAGACGGATGATACTTGTTGTAATTCATGTGAGGAAGTTCGTGAGGCTTACCGAAAGAAAGGTTGGGCCCTCTCAGACCCTGAAACAATCGACCAGGTATACTTACGTACCTTTAATACCAATAAAATTGGGCTAGTCCTGTTTACTTAGTTTGAAGAAAGTTGCGACGTCTTATTGGTGTTAATTTGAAATGGGGGTCTATTTGCCAAAAATATAAAGTTGATGTATCTGAAGAAAGCATGAATGGTCTTTCGTTTCATCCACCTTCACATCTAGTTATATGATAATTCTTTCTGATTCCATCTCAGTGTAAAAGAGAAGGCTTTGTGCAAAAAGTAAAAGACGAAGAAGGTGAAGGTTGTAATGTCCACGGTTTCTTGGAAGTTAATAAAGTTGCTGGGAACTTTCATTTCATTCCTGGACAAAGCTTTCATCAATCCGGTTTTCAATTTCACGATATGATATTGTTCCAGCAAGGCAATTACAATGTAAGAGAAGTTTTATTCTTGTTCAAATCTCTCTTTATAAGCTCATATTTTGAATGGGTCTTGACTCTAATATATCTGTCCACAGATTAGCCACACGGTCAACAGGTTGGCCTTTGGGGACTTTTTCCCCGGTGTAGTGAACCCTCTTGATGGGTAAAATCTTCATTCCTAAGCCATTACTCGCGCATGTTATCGCTTTTGCAATCATCTTATCTTCTGAAACATTCTATTGGTTCTCTCAGTGTGCAGTGGAATCAAGGGAATCAGAATGGCGTGTATCAATATTTCATCAAGGTTTGCCCCCATTTTCACATTCTTTCCATAAGATAATTTTCTCACCTGGGACAAAATTTTAGATAAAAACATTTCCGAATATGCATCTGTGAGATTCCTAAATCGCTCAGTATTAGCTTTAGTTTACGGATAGAGAAGTGTGAGGATATTTTGCTTGTGGAGAAACGCAAGTTTGTTTCGTCATTGGCGTACTATAGAGACTGTTGAGTTTAAGAAATGGAATGTGGTGTGGAATTGCAGGTGGTACCAACCATATACACTGATGTTCACCAGAACACAATTCAGTCAAACCAGGTGAAGCCACATCTCCAAAATCTCTGTTTAAACATCTTTAACGTTTTCATTTTTTGTAAAAAAATTTAACAAATGGGTTTTGTTTTTTTCTGGCAGTTCTCTGTGACAGAACATTTCCAGAACGCGGAAGCAGGTCGCATGCAATCTCCACCTGGTGTATTCTTCTACTATGATCTTTCACCAATTAAGGTCTGTTTGGGGTTTTTATTTGGTAGAGTGTTTAAATAATACTAATGAAAATAGATGTGAATCTAAAAAACATATATAATTGTGATTGTTGTTTAGGTGATATTTGAGGAGCAGCATGTGGAGTTCTTGCACTTTTTAACAAATGTTTGCGCTATAGTTGGAGGTATCTTCACTGTATCGGGTATCGTAGATTCGTTCATATACCATGGACAACGAGCTATTAAGAAGAAAATGGAGATTGGTAAATTCAACTGAGTTAGATTTTATTATATCTTCCACTGCGAGTACTGGAGAATCAGTTAAGACATATTTAGGTTTAAAATCTGGCGACAATGCGGATGATTGATTCATTTTAAGGAATTTTTGCACTACTGTAAAATATTCAGAGATCTGAGATACTTTTTCCTTTCAATATCCTCTTGTCTCTCTTCATGGGCAACGTAAAAAGTGTGTAATGATGTGATCTCCGATTCAAACGAAATGTTTTTCCCCATTTAATTTAAGCTTTTTTTTTTTGAAAAATTCAAACATATAGTAGTTTTGTTTTTAACACACTACACATGACCGCCAATGTTAAAGATGAAAATGAGTTGAATTTGGGCTCATTTGGCCTTCTTTTTCGTAGTTAATATAAGAATTATTTGCAGAATATTTTCACGGATAAAATTAGTAGTGAAGACTTTTTTGGTTTAAACATGTATCTTATCAAAATTAGAGGACAAGACAAGAGACGTGCTTATGAATTTAGCCTTTCGTTGTCCCCATAAGGTATGGTCTTGTAACTTGTTACTGCTTGCCTTTTGCGTAAATTGAAATTCAGTATCAACCAAAAGATATTAATTTTCTAATCGTTTTAATAAATCAATTATAGTAAAGTGCATTAGTTGCACATTAGTCATACCGATTTTATTATCTTTCTAATCGGTATGACTTGTGAGCTATTATTACAAGCCATCGTCACTATCAGATGAATATTCCACAGGTACTATTTTTTTTGTTTGTGCCAAACAAGTGAATAATAATACACAGTATTTAGATTTTTAAAGCTTAAGAGAAACTTTAAATTAATTTAAGACAAGGAAACAACAACAAAAAAGTACATAAAAATCTCGCACGGTCGGGCATGACAAAAAACCCAGCTCCGACCGACGCAGAGATACTAATAATATTACATTAACTTATTAATATTAACACAAAGACCCCCTAATAGTAAAAGTCTCTGCAATGACCAAAAAACTCCATTGCAGTGACCTCTAATATTCCTAAAATACCCCTATGGCATCCACTAATTTACAAGACTCGAAGACTGAAGAATCGAGTCCCAATCGATCTCGTACGACGGATACTTCTCCAACGCAAAGTTCTCATTCCACGGCGGCTGAATCTCCTCCTCCGTATCGGCGAACGTCAGACCCGATAACGGTGATGAAGATCCACCGGATCCGTAGCTCTCCGTTAACGGCGGTGAACATCCTCCGCTAGAATAGTCCTCCGATTTGACTCCTTCAACCAGATCCGAACACGAATTCACCTCCGATTGTTTCGCGGCGGCGGTTGATGATCGTTTCCGGGAAGAAGAAGACTTCTTCATTGATTTCCCCTGTTTCTGCGTCTCGGCTAAGTTTTGACAAATAGCTTCGAGCTTAGCGTCGACTGAGGAATGAAGAGGTTGATACTCGCCGATGTTGGATCCGTCATGACGGAGGTTAGGGAAATTAAGCCGGGCGAAATCGCCGCGCAGCTTATACGCAGCTCTATCATAAGCTAAAGCAGCTTCCTCCGCCGTATCGAATGTTCCGAGCCAAAGCCGAGTTCGATTTCTCGGTAAACGGATCTCAGCTACCCATTTTCCCCAGTGACGTTGTCTCACTCCTCTGTATAGCTTCGTCGGTTTAGGCGCGGAAGAACCGGTTTGCTTCATGGAGACCGGTTTAGGACTAAGTAGGTTCGAGAAAGAGTTGATCTGGTGGAGATCCGACCCGTACGAAATCGGTTGCGTCATGGAAGGAGGACAAGGAGGAGGAAGAGAGAACGCTGACGCAAACGCAAACGCGGAAGAAGAATCTGAGGAATGGCTTTTGATAAAAGGTAAAAGCGCTTCCATTAATTCACCGCCGAATTTATCAGATTGTTGAACCGGTCTGCTACTGTAGAAATCCATAGCTGCCATCACAAACTTTTGTTTCTAAAAGATTATATATAAAAAATATTAAATCTGAAAATTTCCTGGTTCTTCTTATCAAAAGTAAAGAACAGGTTTTTTTTTTTCAAGAAATTCGAAAAAAGAGGTTTAAAATAAACAACCTCTGTGTAGATCCGAGAGGAGGGAACAAAAAATACCCTCACAAACGATTAATTTCTACAAAAGAAAAGAAGAAAAAACAAGATTATCAAAGAAAAAAAAAATTTGGTTTGCTGTTTAAATAACTAATCAAAATTATACAAAAGATTATTAACGGAAAGAGAATCAAAGAAGCGGGGAATAAACAGACTATGGGGAAATTTGCACAAAATAAAAATTCAGGAGAAAATCAGAAAGAAAACAACTTTTTTTTTTTTAATTGGAAATGACACTCAAAGATTTTTTTTGTGTAAGTGAATAACTCTCAGCCTCACCGATACACTTATCTCATCAGCTTGGCTCTCGTTATATAGGAGGCGTGGCGTGTCATCTACAATTTTCCAGTTATTATTTCTATTTTTTATTTTGTCCTCCTCGTATTCCTCCAGATTTTTAATATGAAATACGTCTTATACTTCCTTTTTTTTTTTTTTTTTACATTTACATTTTTCTTGTTAAATATATTGCTTGTTGGCCCCAGACAGAAAAAAATACTTCATAAGTTCATATCAATTACCGAATGTTTACTTCGTATCAATATACTTGACTTTTTTCTCAAATCAAGTATATTTTTGTGTGGAGAATCGTTCGATATGTAATTATCATATTCAAACTCGCTTCATGGGACGTTTCTTCCATTTGCTTATGAATTTTTCTTTCATTTCATTTCAAACTGAGTGGATGTATAAAATTCCACTAATTTAGTAAGTTTCATTATCTTCTTTTCTAAAAAATCGATTGTTTAGACCTTTAGGCGTTTTTTTGTTGATTAAATACCTTTAGGCGTTTTCTAAGTCAAACATTTGTTAAAATATGTTAGGCACGAAAACCCATGGACATACATCTGAATATTATCCATGGGGTTTCATATTAAAATTAGTATCTTAAGAATAACATATAAACAGAACAATCAAAAGTAGTAATAAAATATGTTGTTGCTTTTTTTTGTTTTTTTGTTAAATCTCTAATAAATTTTGGGTCAAAACTCATAGATCTATCTATCTGGAAGTAAGTATAAACGATGAAACCCTTCTCAGTTTTCAAGTAGATTTGAATATTAAGATTTTACGAAATGCAGAAAAAAAACTATTAAACAAAAGCCATTTGCGAAAATATGTTTTTGCTTGTCTATTTTTTCAATCGAGAAAAACATCTGCATATTGTTTAGGAGTTTTTGTATTAAACTGTCGTAAGACTAACATATATAAAAGACGACCACAAATTATGAATATGTATGAATATAAAGAAAATTATTCGGAGATGCCGAATGTGACGCACGTACACTTGATGATTGTTAAGCAATGATTTTGGCTCGCAATGTGATAATGATTATGTTAATGGGTGGTTAGACTTTTATCTAAGATAACACTTATAAACAAATTAAAAAGAAGGCTCTAGAGGGTTTGAACGAATGGTTGAGAACTCCTCAAATGCCATTACATCCATTTATTTAATTAGTATTAAACAGTTCATCATCTTACGATATTATCGAGTCGCATAACTTAATTTATTGTTTCGTCTACAATAAACACGACGTCAATTTGATGCAGATTGCAAGATTGAGACTACGACGCCGTAGTTTCGTACTGACTCAAATTACATAATTTTTACTAAATTTACTTTTTGTTTCGTACTCACTAAGCAATTCCAAAAAAATAAAAAATAATATCAATATATATATATATATATATATATATATATATATAGTATTTGATATATTTGACCGGTTTGATTATTAGTCCTAGTAACGTACCACCATTGTGGTTTAACTAATCGAGCTTTTCTTTTGTGTGTGTTATTCCAAGCTTATTCTCCGTGGATCAATATTGTTCGTAGTCGTTTGGGTAATGACGAACAATTCAATTTAATGTTCATGGTTTTCTTTGTACAGCGTTTTAAGAACAATGTTAGCTTAACAACAACAACAACAACAAACAATCAATGTTTTAAAACCGAACTTGATGTTAAACCGGGACAATTTTTTGGCTTGCAGTTCAAATTTTCAATATAATCCAACCAAGTTAGATCGAAACAAAATAAATTTCGTTATATAGAGCTTATAAGAGATCTATGTATCTAGTACTAAGGTATGATATGAAAACATCTTATTATACTAAATCACAAGTCACTTTAACAAAAACTGCAACATCCTACGCTTGACACGTTAGCATTTGCATATGTGTCATTTTCACAAATTTTCTAGGTAATTTAAACATTTAAAAAACAAAATTCCACAAAATCTTTATTTTTTGCAGATTTTCTTTTGTTTAAATTTGTTTTTCCTTTTTATTAGGGATTTTTAACTCCCACATCCCCACGATCTTCATTGCCTCTCTTTTTATACACGCTTAGAAACTTATTATTTTCAGAATCTTCAATTTTTTTTAGTTTTAAATTTTATTCTTCATCTATCTCTGTGTTTTTTCATCATGCATCCAATTTTGTTTTCTACCTTTTATAGATTGCAACGAGCTCTTGTTCCTCAGAAATCATATAAAGATGAAAGGTATGTTCTTCTACTTTCTGTCATGTGTTTTATTTTTTTTGCTTTGTGTCCCCTGTAACTATACTTATTTTTTTTGGTTAAAAAGTATTTATTTCTCTTTTATTCATAATTTTTTTTTTAAAGAAGAAAAAGTTGTTTATGATGTGTGTAGAACCAATACAGATAGCATATAGCATCTCATCCATAGATACAAATAAATTTAGTATTGTTTGGTTGGCAAAAATCCAAGTAAACAAATTATTTTTTATATTATGAATTTTAATGATAATTACTTAAAACTTTTAAATTATATCATGAATTTGTGCCGTGCATAGCACGGGTTCAATACTAGTAATACCTATAATTTAAAATAACTTATCATCCAACACATCACAAATATATATATATATATATATAAATGATAGAAAACAATAGCTATAAAAGTTCACTAATCGAAACATCAAAATAAACTAGAAATACTTTTGAAATAAAGCTAGTATGATAACTTAAAAAAATTATGAAGGGAAGACGCGTATAAGGAGGCAGGTCCATGTGCATAGCTCGTGTCCGTGTTACCAGTTCACCATTACGATGGTGAGTTTTTTTTATTTGATTTTAATGTTAATTACGATGCTGAGTTGATTCCAAGTGTCGTCTCTTTTACATATAATATCATATAAGTGTTTCTTACTTGCTTGCTTTTGTGAACATTGCATACGTGTGATGAGTCTAATGACTTCTCTACTGCCATCTAATATCTAATACATACATATTGGTAAAGTCAACTTCATATCCATTAACTGAGCAGACTGAATTTATCACATGAACGGGTTCGTAAAAAAAAAAAAAACGATAACACCATAGAAAATTATTTACTCACATAAGATTCATATAATTTTGTTAAGACACTGAAAATCAATTTAGAACAACTAGTTAACACTCTTCTTGTAAAAGTAATCTAAATACGTATGAAAAAAAAGAAAGTAAAAGCAACAAAATCTCCAACGCCGAGCGTGTCCACAAGGAAAATGAAATAGTCAACTGCAAAATCATTATTCAAGTTTTAGCTGTCTTTATATCTGGACAGCCTTTTGCTACCTATTTTTACGTCTCCCTTTTTTTTTTTTTCGTTTTCTTTTGTCAAAATATTTAATCAATAATACTGTAATCTGATGATCTCTGACATTCAAAAACTTTTCTGGGGGTAAATGAAATGACTGACATTTTTAAATTGTTCCTTAAACTTGTCTATAAGCTAAGTAGTCGTTTGATTGCTAGATTCAGTGCATCTAATTAACGCCATTTGTTAAGGGACCTTTTGACAAATATTTATAAAAAAAATAATAAAAGGCAGATCCGATTTATGACTAATGGGTTAAAAAAACAAAGAAACTGAATCCGATTGGATCTTTGCTTTTGGCATGAACTTTTTGCATTTTAATGCTCTTCACACGGTTTCGGTCAAACGCGTCCGTTTCGTTTGTTGAAGTCAAATGACCGTTCAGAGTCTGCCACGTGTTCATGATCTAAGGTCCATTTTGTACTGTTTATATCTCTCACCCTGAACGAACAGTGAACTCCACTTTTGTGCCTTTTTCACCATTCATGGATCTTATTGCTATTTGTATTTGGTATTATTTTCTTACCTGAGTTTATATTATTAATACAGAAAATAAGCATTTATTGAAAGACAAGTGGGTAAAATACAAATGCATGTGAATATGAATGTGTATGGGGTGAAGTGAAATTACAAATAAAAAATAGTTGTACAATATTAATGATTTTTTTTTTTTTTTTGGGTAATATCGAAAAGAGGGTGACGTTGTTTTCAGAGCAGTTGCACGTTGTTTTACGAGAGAAAGAGGAATTGCATGTGGATTTTAGGTGAATTGTCTCCGTTGATTTTTGCATGACTCATGGTCCATTTCAAATTTTCTGCAGACTATATACTATTATTGAAAATATTCCAAAAGAAAAGGATGGATAGTTAATATGAGAGCTTAGGCCGTATATTCTTTTTGGATTGCAAAAGTTTTCCAAGGATTTATTTCATTCTTCATTGATGGACGAATAAGCTATTTGGAGATTATCATACATACATTATATTAGCAAGTTATGCATCAAACAAAAAAAAAACCAACTGAAATGATAATTTACATCATCTTTGACTCTTACATAAATAAATGAGCTCAAAAATATATAAATTGATTTTCTTTTTCAGAATTTGATAGCTTGACGAAAAAATATATCTAGTTGTGACCTCACCTAATTACATGTAACGCTTGTGGCTATATGATGCATTAACAAATAAACAATTGATATAAGGAAGTGGCAGTGTGCGTTTCCTTGATATATGAAGCTTTGGCATAAAAAAGAAACTTCGATTCTTTTACTTTGCTAACACTTGTTGCTCTTTCCATAACTTCGGCCACTCACCTAACCATTTTCATATATTTGTAACCGATGAAATTTAGGTTGATCTTTCTTGTAGTCATTAAATAATAAATCGAACAGAAACATCACGTGACGTAAAAGATAAATTGATCAGCAAAACCATCGCTAAAAGCTAAACTAGTAGACGGTGACAGAAAAGAAAACCAAAAACAAGAAAACACAAAAAGAAACAAATATATTGGGAAAATGGAATATGGAAACAGACCAAATCATCTCAATGGGCTACAAGACTAGGCCCATTATGTCTGCAACATAACATAGTTAATTTATTTAAATTAATAAAGGTTAAATATAGATTAAAACTTTTAAAAAAAAATATTTCAATACTTGTACGTAAGAATCTTAAGAAAAATATTTTAAAATCGATAAAGAAATATAAATGAAAATAGTTAAATTGCTTGATTAATTAGAAGTTAAACAAAAAATTGCTCAACTAATCCAATAGTTGGGGGGCATAGTGCAGTTGGCATGACTTATGAGAAAGATGGTTGGTAATGTGAGAGGCGGTTAGACCGTCACAATCACATTTAGAATCAATTGAAGAAGTCAAACCGGGTTTATAATTCCCGGTTTAGTTCACTTAAGTCAACGTTAGATTAAAAAAAAAACAGAAACTGGTTTGAACAAACAGAAAAAGGTATCTGTGTCTTTCCCTCAATCGCGCTTTTATCACATTGTTCGTAGCCGTCTGAAAAATCTCTATCAAATACTCCTACTTTTCTTACAACAAGATCTTTCAGACCGCAACTTAAGACTTGTCGGTCTCAATTTATAAGCTTCCCTAGATCTGAGTTTGACTGACTCATTCAACCTGATCCCATCGCTCAGGTGAGTTTATTATGTTCTTTTAAATTTTCATGTCTGTATTCTTTTGATTCTAGTTTATCTAAGAGTACAAGATCAAGGTCGGATGTGAATTTTGTTGTCTTGATTCTTTTCAAAAACTGTAATTTGGGTGTCTTGTGTCTCCAGTTCGATCGGTTAATCAGAACCTGTAACTTTGTTTTGAAATGGTCGATCAAAGCGAGATTTGCATATCTAATTAACATCATATTAGCTTAATAGCTCCTTAACCACGGCTAAAATCAAGCTCTAATTATGATTGATTTTTATATGATTCTCTGTATTTTGACTATTTTCCATCTTTCTCTCATCAATCTTGGTTACACATTTGTTCTTGAATTTTCAGCAAAGATATGAATTCTGATACCAAAAAATCATCTTCAAGTGATTTTGACAAAACTTTACCACCAGAGGATTATCTGAACAAGGTATGATGACTATAAAGGGATATCATTAGCTGTTCTGTGATGATATTATTTTTTGATATGTGAATCAAATATTATATTGCCTGTTGATATTAAGATTGTGTTTTTAACTTGTTATGAGTTTTTAGATTAATGAAGTGAGGACACTACTAGGCCCATTGACTGAGAAGTCATCCGAGTATTGTTCAGATGCTGCCATTACTCGGTATTTAGTTGCGCGTAATGGCCATGTCAAGAAAGCTACTAAAATGCTTAAAGAGACCTTAAAATGGAGGACTCAGTACAAACCCGAGGAGATTCGATGGGTATGAACATATTCTTAGATCAGTAGTTAATTTCCATCATTTTATACAATGGTTCTAATTTTGCTAATTATGTGGAAAATCGTTATAGGAGGAGATTGCACGAGAAGCTGAGACCGGGAAAATATACCGAGCTAATTGTACCGATAAGTATGGAAAAACAGTTCTTGTTATGAGACCAAGTTGCCAGGTTTGGCTTCTTCTCCCTATTCAAAAGCTCTGATTCTCTCTACTGTTTCGATTAATATCCATTTTTCATGTTGCTACAGAATACAAAATCTTATAAAGGGCAGATTAGATTCTTGGTGTACTGTATGGAAAATGCAATCTTGAACCTACCTGATAACCAAGAACAAATGGTCTGGCTAATCGATTTTCACGGTTTCAACATGTCGCACATATCCGTGAAAGTATCTAGAGAAACTGCTCATGTGCTACAAGAACATTACCCTGAACGCTTAGGCTTGGCCATACTATACAACCCGCCTAAGATTTTTGAACCGTTCTATAAGGTAAAATTCAAAATCTTCCTCTCCATCTGCCTCAGTGCAAATGTTTATGTACCATGAAACTTGATGGCATAAGAGGAAATTTGTAAATATGCAGATGGTGAAACCGTTTCTTGAGCCAAAGACCAGCAACAAGGTGAAATTCGTCTACTCAGATGATAATGTAAGCAAGAAGATTCTCGAAGATCTTTTCGATATGGAGCAACTCGAGGTTGCGTTTGGTGGAAAAAACAGCGATTCGAGTTTCAATTTTGAGAAATATGCTGAGAGAATGAGAGAGGATGATTTGAAGTTCTATGGAAACACCACAGTGTTATCAACCTCAGCTCATTTGACCAACTCAGATTCTGAAGTTTCAGACTCTGAAAAGAAGCATTTGGAGGACAAAGAAGATGAGAAGATCAAGAACGGAGCTTTGGAATCTCATTTGGAGGACAAAGAAGATGAGAAGATCAAGAACGGAGCTTTGGAATCTCCTTTAGACTCAACAAAAACCTAAACCTGAAGCCTAGTTATAGAAGAAGCTTCCGAAGCTAATTACTTAACCCATCAATTAGTAAGCTGGAGGTTACAATTTTATTTGTTGTAATGCAATTAAGACCAGTGAAACTGCAGATTCTTAAATGTTTCTCAGAATAATGCTTATTTGCTTTAAAGAGTTTGGCAGCAACAACAACAAACACAAGATCAATAGAAGTGTTTTGAACATTGTCACTTCAGGTAACAGTAAATATGGCACATTGAATGAAGAACCAGAAAAAAAGAAGTGACAAAATCATAACTTATATATTCTTTGTAAACGTCTCTAAGGTCCTAAGCTTGAGTGAAGAGAGCTGGGTAGATCAAGAACCAATCTTTTTTGTTCACTTTAGGAACAGATTACTTCACTCTCTTCCTCTAGCTTCTGTCTGTATTGAGCCAATCTCTGCAAGCACAAAGAAACACTCAGAAACATTGAGACAGAGAAATCTAAGAAGAGAAAGAAGAGAGAAATGATTCTTAACCTTGGTATAAGCATAGACACCGGGTTCTGTTGGACCAACCGGGCTTCCCCGCTTCATGAATTTGCCTTCTTTGAAGATGTAGAGAAGAGGTATACCAGTCGATAACTCTAAACTTATCACCTAAGAACCAAAACCACAGAGAGAATTTCATTTATCTGCCAAAAGACCGAAAAGCCAGTGATCAAGAATGAAGATATATCCAGTCTTTGGTCACACCTCTTGTGAAGTCAATTTGTCAAGATACATTATGATAGACCGCAGCGAGTTCCCGTGAGCAGCTATCAATACGTTCTTTCCAGCTGCAAGCTTTGGCTCAATCTGCAATTTGACATTTAACGTTAGTAGAGAAACTCAGGAAGAAGTTAGAATGAGACTGAATAAAGATCAATCCTCATTACATTGTCCTCAAAATAAGCCACAGCTCTCTCAGCACACATCTCTAAGCTCTCGCCTTTAGGAGGAGGAATATCATAACTCCTACGCCATTCGTGAACTTGCTGTTTCCCGTATCTTACCGCTGTTTCTTGCTTGTTAAGACCTTGCAATTCTCCATACCTACATCCAGAAAACAAATAAGCTTTATATCGTTTCAAAGCTCGATATGTTGAAAAGACAGTGAAAGGCATTACATTCTTTCATTGAGCTGCCATGCTGGTATGACAGGAATGGATTGGTTTTTAGTTTCTTCACTAAAAACTTGACTCCAAGTTTTCGCCTGTTCACTCTCATTGTGCAATATGATCGGAACCTAGATTGGTTTTATCAAGTTATCAGACACAAAAGATCAAATTTTGATTGAGATAGTAGAAGACTGAGCTCATACCTTCTTACGACGGTGTTGAATCATAGCAAGCATTGCAGTCATCTGAGCACGGATTAGAGATGATGTGAAGATAACATCAACAGGTATGTTACTAATCCTCTTCCCAGCTTCAATTGCTTCTTCAACACCTTTCTCTGTCAATGGCACATCAACACAACCCGTAAAAAGATTCTTCTCATTCCACAATGATTCTCCATGCCTTATCAATATCAAAGCTGCTTCATCTAAACATCAAACAACCAAAAAACTTGTTCAGATTTAGTGATCACAATAAACCATTATGAGATAGAGGAAATTTTCAAAAGGCAGAGCATATTAATTACTTGATTTTTTCTGGGAATTTTCAGAGATGTTCTTGGAAGGAGACAAGAGAGTGTTGTTGTTATAAGAAACTGATGTCTCAGTCTGAGACGTCATTGCTTCAATCTTCTTGCAAAAGTTTCTCTTTTTAGAGGTATAGCTGCTCAGTGACGAATTGATCTTGAATCCTTTAGTTGGCAGATTCAGAGGTTCTTGAAAACATTGAGAGATTGTTGAAGAAGAAGATGACCGGAGAGAGATAAATGAAACGATTGATTGGTGAGACATAGCCGTAGCCATTCTGGAGAAAAATAAATCAAATTTGTGGTGATGAAAATGTTAATTCTATAATTAGCACATTAATTTTTTGTGATTAAAGATCTAAAAACTCAATAATGAATCAGAGAAATTGGTAAAAGAAACCCTAAACGCAAAACCTCCTCTAAGATAAAACCTAAAAAGTAACTGATCACATTAGCATTAGAAGAAATTTGATTACAGACAGATCCGATTGGGAAGAAACAAAGCACGATTAAGTGAGAAAAACGACAAAAAAAAACAAAAATAACCTCAATATCAGAGCTAAGTTATTACAATGTTATAGCAATGACAAACCTGGTCTAATCAAAGTCGATGAAACCAATGTTGGGAAAAAAAACTCCAAAATCAACAAACAAAAAGTTGAATTTTTATTAACTTTTTTTTTTCTGCGACGAGACGACGATGAGAGAAACTGAACTGATTTACCAGCAAAACCTCTCAATGCCCACCTAAAACGAGGATTTTTTTAAAGTTTATATAAGACTTTAAAGAATCAAAATGTCTTCTTTCTATATATATATTTTCTTTTTTGGTAAACTTTCTATTTCTTGTTTTTGCCTTAAATTTTCAAAGACCAAACTGAAACTTGAAAGGGAAACAACAGATGAGAAATAAAAATGGAAGAGAAGGCTTTGTTATAGAGAGAATTTGGCGTTTTCGAAAGATCGGCTTCCTGAGGTAGTGACAATTGACAGTGAGGAACAACCAACATGAGGGGAAATTATTTTCGCAATTATACGGAATAAAAAATACGTTTGTTTTATTAAGTTTAAATATTAGTTTGTTTTGTTTTTTTTGCCCGATATGTTTATTTGTTGTGTACACAAAGATATTGAAAAAAGTGTGTTACTAAATATTTTCATATCGAATTAATAGACCGGTTGTTAAATTTACTAGATACAAAAGATAGTATGTTCATATTTCTTTAACACAAACAAAAAACATTAACAAAATTTTCAAAAAAAAAGCTTGATCAAAACACTCGAATATTTATCTTAAAAGTAAATACAGATAAAGTACTTATGTATATACGTTACATTAAATTAGTTTATGTATTGAAATGTTGCCAAGAGTATGCTTAATCGAACTGCATTGTATGTATGTATGATATATCAGATTTTATAAAAGTGGAATGATGGTATTGCATTTGTTGCGAGATGACTTAATTGGAGATAACAATTTGAATAAAATTGAGTCAGTAACCTCTCGTGGGGTTGTAGAGACCATAATATGTTTCAATTAATTTTAAAAATACTAAATAGACAGTGACAGAGCAAGTTTAAGCAAATAAACACCTTTTCAAAGCTTTCAATAAGCACACCCAAATCGTTGCCTTTTCTTGGTCTAGAGGGTTCGGTTTGGAAGTTTGGAACACGAAAATAAAATTGATTACCATATCACTAAACCTATTTAAATTAATTATTAAATGTTAAAAAAATTCATCTTCGACATAAAAACCATATATCTTCTTTAAGCCAGATAAATCATATACCGAAACCCACACTAAAACATCTTGTAACATTCTTTTGCATGACATAAACAAAAACTTGCTGATTCGATTTGGTAAATGGCAAAAAGAGATGACATATGTCTAATGAGTTATGTATGAATCAGCGCTGCTATAGAATATGCGATCTCAAGATGCTTGCCCCAGAGGAAACAGTGAAAGCACCATTATTTGGTCACAACGAATATACCAAAACTCATATTTACACATGGCATCGCCTTCGCATGGTGTTGTGTTTTCGAGATGCGTGCAGTTCGAAAAGCCCAACCCAAGTCAATGATAGAGATCCATCAATGTGAAGTAGATAGGCTTTAATATAGGCCCTTTAAAAATTTGGCAAACCTTTATCACACCATTGCTCACTAATTATTGGAAGGAGTATTATTTTGTGAGTTATGACAATTATTGTGTTTTGATGTATGCCAGTATTAATTATGAAAACGAGTATTGTAAAGCAAAAATTCAGAACTGGAATGAATAAAGTTTAACGAGCCCAATCCTCACATGAGTTGTTCCCTCCCTCTCTTGTCTTTGCTTAATTTGGATGGGACAACTCAATCCAAAATATTATGATTGATCATTATTAACAGAAAATCAGATAAGTATATATAAGTTTGGCTTTATATAAAGGTAAAAGATACAATTACTATTCAACCCTAAAATTCTCAAACAACTTACCATATTTTGTGGCAACGTAAGTGGATACTTCGGTTTATGGAATACTTTTTTCACTAGTTTACAATTATGCACCTTTATGTTGTATTTATTAAAAAAAAAAAAAAAAAAGTATATATCATGTCAGATTGAAATTGAATGATGACACTAACTAAGAGCACAAACTATTGGGTTGGTTAAAGTTTTTAATTTGTAACCAGTTGGAAAATAAAAGTTAAAAACTCATTGGACGTTGGCTTATCCGAAGAATATTTCGCTTAAAACAAGAATTCCGGAAATTTAGATATGTTTTCGAAAGCAAAGGGAGACATGAGACATTAGGAATCTATCAACAAATTTAAAATCAAGATATGAAAAAGAAAGAATCTCTTAAAAAGTTACAATGACGGAATAGAGGGACCCAGTCAATGCTAGCTAAAATGGTAGTATTATATTGGGAAAAATGTCAAAAAAAGCATGAACTTTCAAAAAGTGAACGTTTAAAGCATGAACTTCGATAATGCCGTTTAAATCACAAACTTTCGGTTGACTTTTGAATTAAATACCAAACTTTCATTGACTAGGCTAAATTAAGCACAACGTTAACTCTACTAACAGAACACAATTACGGGGTTAACTTACCGTTTAACAGTTCCGTCAAGCCAAAAACGACATCGTTTCGTTTTTTGATAAAACGAATCGAAAGCCCAAAAAAACCAAGATCCATTTGAAGCCCAATATGTTTTTAGTAAAACAACGTCGTTTTAATAAAAATTGAAACAAAACAAATTCCCCAAATTTCCCAAATCGCGATTCAGAACCTAAAATCCCCAATTTTCTCAAAAGCCCTAACCCTAGAAATCAAAATCGAAATCGAATTCGAAAATCAAATCTCTTGATCTCTTGTCGGATTATTGAGATGGCGAGGACCCGTGGTGGATACAAGAGTGGTTTGCCTCGTCGTTCATCGAGATTAGCGACAACATCTCCAGAGAAAGCATCCATAACAGAATGTGAGGCGGTGGCTGACCCACAAGAACCTGAGGCGGTGGCTGACCCACCAGAACCTGAGGCGGTGGCTGACCCACCAGAACCTGAGGCGGAGGGTGTTCATCAAAGCTCTGATCGAGGGACCCGTAGTGCACACAAGAGTAGTCCGACTCGTCGATCACCAAGACTGGCGACGACAAGCCCAGAGAAAAACGCCGGAACACCAAAATCTGAGGCGGTGGCTGACCCACCAGTAACGGAGGTGGAAGATGTTCCTCAAACACAGCATCCTCGACCCACTTAAACAAATGACCCTAATGCACAACCAAATGACACACTTTTAACTTACATTGCTTCAAACTTCAACATAAACAACATTCATTCTTACATCCAATGAACCAACCAAACAAACATTCATGCTTGAATTTTCATCAAAAACAACTTTTATACTTACATCTCTTTTTGTTGTCCACGAACTCGCATCTCGTTTGCTAATACACCGGAAGAACGGTCGTCCTGGGATCTCTTGCGTCTTCGCCGTGAAGATCGTGACATCTAAGCCACACACACACTTCGACGGGATACCACGGCCTCCGACGAAATCTGATGTCACAGAGCTTGAACTCATCGGACTAGTTATCAACTGGAGAATATCCACGAAAATGAGAGAAGATCGTGATAGAGAAACGTCGATTTGGGCGATTTTCGAATTGGGTTCGAATTAGGGATTCTGAAATCAAATTGGGGGTTTTAGTCTCTCTTCAATAGGTTAAGCGACGTCGTTTTATCAAAAAAACGAAACGATGTCGTTTTTGGCTTGACGGAACTGTTAAACGGTAAGTTAACCCCGTAATTGTGTTCTGTTAGTAGAGTTAACGTTGTGCTTAATTTAGCTTAGTCAATGAAAGTTTGGTATTTAATTCAAAAGTCAACAGAAAGTTTGTGATTTAAACGGTATTATCGAAGTTCATGCTTTAAACGTCTACTTTTTGAAAGTTCATTCTTTTTTTGACATTTTTCCGGTATTATATTCCTTACTCGACCATCATCCAAATACTGTTTTCTTCTTCTCTTTATTACATTTGACCTATTCGTATGGCACTCTTTTATTTTATATAGCGAATTTTTAATGTCGTGATTATTTAATGTCCACCACACATTTAAAAGGTAGTCAGATATTTAGAAGCAAATTAATTAGTAGAAATAACACAAATCTAATATGTAAAATAAAACACAAATACTTTTTTAAGTTTAAAAGCAAAGCTTATAGGATGATGATTAATATAGTTACGGTCAATGCTCAATGCTTTTTAGTTTTTATACATACAATAACAACCAACCATTACATACAATCACACCAACGTAACCTACACGGCGGCGGCGACTCCCTCTCCTTTGGCGGTTCCGGCGGCGACGACGATGGTGGACCCCACCGAACCCTTCTTCTTCTCTTTCCTCTCATCCACTGTAATTTGTCGTTGCCTGCACTCTAAACTACAAAACGCCCTATCTCCTCTGCTCATGTTTACCACCAAAACAAATCATTATTAACTTACATATAATAATACTAAAAAAACCAATCATATATATTCATATTAAGCTTACTTAACACCCACTAATATGAAAAAAATCAAGTTTAATTCGAAGGTAATAATATTCCAGTAAATATATATATATACCTATACATATAGATGTCGCGGCCTGGAACAAGAAGGCGTTTACAGAGAGAGCAACATCTCAGAAAATCTTCAGAGTAATCTGCTGAGTGTCTCCTCTGTGTACCTCTCGGTGAGACCATAGCTAAGAGCCGTTGATCTAAGAATCCATGATGAACCTGACGGTGTTCATCAACGGTCACGAGCTGACTTTGTGGACTCAACTGTCTCCGGGAAGATGGGATCTGAGTCTGATGATCAGATGGCTCTGGTTCGGTAGGTAAGTTTAAATCAAACTTTATCTCAGACAAACTCGTGGTTCTTTTTATCGGTGGTCTTGGTCTCTTCCCCAGCAACATCGTTTTTTTTTGGGTTTTTTGGGTTTTTTGGGTTTTTTAGGGTTTATTATGCTCTGAGTGAACAGAGCAAAAGGAAAGAGAGAAAGAGGGAAGTGAGAAAAGAGAAGAGACAGAGAAGATAGAAGAAAGAAGAAGCCATAAACTGAGGAGTGAATCTCAACCGTTGATTGTTTTGTCTGATCTGATTCTATTCCCATTTTTACAACGACACGTCATGATTCCGATTCTTTTAGTGTTTTTATTCGTTTTTATTGCTTCTTGTCCTCTATCACAAATTATTATATTATAGGTTAAAATGAAAAACCTCATATTATTAAGTCATAAATTTTCTTAACTTTTGGTGTTATGAATTATTATATTTGTAAGTTATACATATATCTTCTTCAAATATAAGAAGGTTATTAATCTCATGAATTAGAAAAATATTTTTAAATTTTCGTTTTTTGAATTCACTCAATCTAAAATCCAAAATATTTGGTTGAATAACTCACTAAGTTCTCCGTGATGATACTTATATAATTTGATTATTTGAAAAAAAAAAAAAGAGAAGAAGAAAAATAAAGGGAAATATGTTGTTTTTTTTCAAGCTCCTAACGCCTGGGCTAAATTATGGACCACTTTTGGTGACCGATATGTCTCTTTGCAATATGATGAAGGTTCACCACTTCCCAAGCCAATTTCAGACTCCCAATGGTGACAATAAAAAACACAGAATTTAAAGTGGTTTTTTTAAAATTATACTATAAACACTAATTAAGAAAGTTTTTTTAAAATTTGTGGTTTTAAGAAACTTTTTTACAAATTTTGATTTATATGTGTTTATGTTTGCTAGATAAAAAACCATACTTCAAAAACACATTACATATAATATTTAGTGATCCAATAAAAAAACATATAAACCATTGTTAAACAGTATGGCATTTTTAATCCTCATTTTTTACATTACTAAATAAGCCTCTATTGACTTAACATTTTCCAAATTAATGACAAACAATATTTTCGATTATTATTTGATGGAAGATTGATTGATTGATTGATTGATTGTCTTTATAACATCTCTTATATTTCGTATAAAAAAAAATACGCACAAGAAACCAGAGCTACAAGCTCTGTTCTGATTGGTGCATTTGGGGACCCTCGTTTACAGTCCAAACAGAGTGGCACATTGTACAAAAATGGTCGGTCTCATGATCCCACTTTTCTATTTTCAATTAATATTTTTTAGAAGAGATTTCAGTTTTTTTTTTTTTTTTTTTTTAACAGACGGTTTTATAATTTTATTGCAGGGTGGTTAGGTTGTTTCAGTAAATCTGGAATCCTATAACACTAGAGAGTTAAGAGCTTTTATTTATCGAATAAAATGGTCTTGAAATTGAATGGTATCATAACTAACAAAATTGAGTTTTTTGCTTGTTTAACAGTGATATAATTTTCTAGAAATTAACAAACAATTCTCAACTACCAAATGATGAACAAATCGTTTCGGTTTTTTATAATTCCTTTTCAATATAATACTTTGAGATTTAACATCAGAAACAGAACGATTGCCAAACCTATCTAATTGGTACCTAAACCATCAAACTAGTTTATCATCTAGACAAAATACATCAAATAAAATTGATATATTAGATAACGACTCTCTAACGCCTAAAAAATCATTTAAAGAAAATAAAGGTCCTAATCCCATGTATTGTGTACACAAGTGGACTTCAACTTCTGGCCCACACATAATTATATGAAAAATTTCCTCAAATGTTTTTTTCTATAATTATAGCACACATTTTTATTTAAAACAAAAATAATATTTTATAAAGTTTATAATTTAATATTTTTTGTTTTGGTTGATTATATTAGTATTTATAGTATAGTTTTTAGGGGATATGAGGTAAGATTTAGGGTTTAGGACTTAGGGTTTAGAGTTTTCTAAACCCTAAAAATGTGAGGTTATGATTATCCTTTAATAAGAATGTGTGCTAAATATGTCACAAAAACTCTATTTTGTGCTATTTTTAAAAATTATCCTAATTTTATATATTGAAACGTTTTTTTTTTCTTTTTTTTTCTTATTGAAATGTCATCCCAATAATAAACAAAAAGGTTTTGTCAATGTCTTCCCACCAATAATCATAGCAATAAAGTCCAGAGTCGTCTCCCAATGTTAATGTTTGGACTCCGATAGTTCATATAGTTATTGTCTTATTGAAAACAAATACATGTTTTGCTAATTCTTTTAACAAGACAAATGACCTCCCAAGGCTAATCCATTAAATTCAAGCTTATCATGACGCTAAAAGAGCTCTATATATAATGGGCCTATCGCCATAGGTCAACTTTACACTTGACCTCTACGTCACACATTGTAGATATAAAAGATAATTCGAAGGCAAAGTCACACTGACTATTCAACTCAGTCTGTACAACATACAACAACTTTGTCTTCTGCGTCATCATCATCAAGATTCTTCTTCTCCGTTTCAGACCTCATCGGAGAGTTTCGGACAGCAAGAATCTACGGCTTCAGCCACCGTCAGAAAGATTTTGTCGTGTCCTAACATGTCCGGAAAGTGAGAAATGTGTAACTTATCTATCACCACCGGTCCTGGATTCGCTAGAACCAACTGTTTTTGCATATAAAAAACAGAGAGAGAGAGAGTCAGATTCACAATCACAACTTTTCTATAACTATTCCGGTTTAGCTTTGGTTTTATGGTGTGTACCTCAATGTCTCGTTTTTGGAGAGACTTATATAAATCTTCTAAGGCATGAATACCGCTTGTATCAATGTCCGTAACAGCTGAAAAAACGTACAATGATGAAGCATCAATGGCTGAGAATCAGTACTCATCACGATCATTGAAATATGTAATGAAATATATACATAGAAGGGATTAGGGTAGAGTTTCATACGTGACATGTCGATAATCAGAAATTGGATTTTAAGCAAGCCTTTAGCTTTCACTATCTCTTCTTCATCTGTTAACCATCTCTGAATCCTATAATTTTCAGAACAGAATATAAACCAACAAAGTAAGGTTTATATACACAAATTTCTTGTGAAACAAGTAATCTATCACACTTGGTTTTATGATTCGATCTTTTACCTTTCCCTGACGTAATTGGAGTTGGAGAAGTAAATTGCGGAGTCAACACGAATTGTCAAAATTCCGGAGACCCTAGTCGCTTCAGGATACTGATTTATATTCCGGTAAACCGAAGTATTCGGAATCTTTCCAAGAATCGCGATCCTAGGTCTCGTAACTTGCAAGAGTATCTTAGCAAAAGATATGCCCACCTAAAACATCAACAAACAAAAACGATCAGCCAAGAATACAGCAATACGGTTTCAACCACACAGATGATGTTTTCTTGAAACATACGGCAATGAGAAGGCCAATCTCAACGGATACAAAGATGACACCAAAGAAAGCTCCCATACAAGCAAAGAAATCGAGTTTATCGATCTTGAAAATCAAAACGGCGGCGTTAACGTCGATCAAGGGAATCACGGCGTTGATGATGATCGCTGCAAGAATCGCATTAGGTGTGTATTTGAAAAGAGGAGTGAGGAAGAGAAGCGTTAAAAGGACGACGATTGACATTATGATGTTGGAGACTGCAGTTTGACATCCGGCCATGAAGTTGACGGCAGATCTTGAGAACGAGCCGGTGGATACATAGCAAGAGGTCATCGAACCGATCACGTTCATTGCTCCTAATGCCACCATCTCTTTGTTACCGTCGATTTGGTAGTCTTTCATTGCTGCAAATGTTCTTCCGATTGCTACAGCTTCCTGTTAGTATAATTATAGCCAAGATTTGTGTTTTGCTTTTTATGTTTACATGTTAAAGTAACTATTATGGCTGATAAGAAACTTAAAATTGTAAAGAAAATCATTTAAGTTTTAGGGCTAATGTAGATATATACCGTCAAGGCAACCATGCCAGAGACAACGCCGATGCGGAAGCCCTTGAGAAGGTACTCGCCAGAGAAGTATATTAGATGGAAAGAAGAAGGGTTTAGGCCTTTGTCGAGATGTTTCACCTAAGGAGAATCGTATTACCACAACACAGAGTAGAATAACTTGAGTGGCAAGTAACTGTACGTTTTGTTGATTTAAGCTTATATGGTTATGTGCTTACTATTTGAACTCCTTTCTTGTCTGCTCGGGTTATATAGACGAAGAAGGTTGAAATTATGACAGATACTAACGGCGCGATTGCTGGAATCCAAAACAGTTTCTTGTTCTTCTTCCCCTGTTTTATATATCAAGAGATCATATCAGAACAAGAAATTAAGTAGAAAGCGAGAGATCTTTGCAATCAATGGTTCCATGACTTACAATGAATTTGGAGACGAGAAGGAAGATCAAGAACGATGCACTAATGAGTATAGTCTGCCAATTCCACTGCAAGTATATATATATATATATATATATATATATATATATATATATATATATATATGATACCAAAACGGTGAGGATACTGAGAGTATAAAGAAAGTAATAAAAACAGAGCGATTGAATGATTCTTTACTCCGTGATGAGCTGAGCTGAATACGGAGCGAAGAACCGAGACGATATCTGTTTTCTTGGTGAATTTCTTGATTCCGAGGAAACCTTTAAGCTGTTGAAGAGCAATGGTGATGGCTGCTCCGCCCATGAACCCTACCACCGCCGCGTGGGATAAGAAATCGATCAAGAAACCCAATCTGAAAAAAGGTTAGAAAGTACGAGATCAAGAAGATTCTCTAAACTTAGGAGCATCGTTGATATAAGATGTTTGGACTAATAAGTTACCTTAAGAATCCGAGTGCTGCTTGAGTGACACCAGCAAAGAACGTGGAGGTGAAAGCTAGGCGGAGATATTCGTTAGGGTTTGTATTGGGGTCGATCTCGGCTCGAAGCAGAGTGCCTAAAAGGAGTGAAACCACTGCAACAGGCCCGATAGCTATATCCTTTGAGCTTCCCATACATGCGTAAATCAACGGAGGAACAAAACTTGAATCTATTCAAGAATTTGAAGAAAAAAAACACAAAAAGTTATACTACCAATTTAAAGGATACGATTGTTAAAATTGCAAAAATTTTATTTTAATATTAACTTACATAGACCATACTTAGGGTCGAGACTTGCGAGCTTTGCATATCCAATATCCTGAAAACATTTCGATACATCATACATTTCATTATGATTTTCTTATAGAAGTAACTTGTGACACAAGTAATTAAACTTTAAACTTTTTTAGAAAAACCTGAGGAATGCAGAGACTGGCTATGGTTAAACCGGCAATGAGATCGCCACGAAACTTCTTGAGATTATAGTTTCGTCCCCATTCCAAAACCGGGAAGACAGACTGGACACCGAGCATGAGCTTCTTGGACACTGACTGGTCCTTGAAATGCCTAAGAGGATCATCGTGGAAGAAAGTTTCTTTGAAAGTGTACATGAACTCATTGAACAGGTTTTGCTTCGGAGGAATTCCGACTTTGTGGACACAAGGCGTATTTGTTTGCTGCCCGGAAGATACATCCGCCGGAGAAAGCTCTCCGTCACCGTCCACAGGATGAGCTCTACCCGACATTGTTTGTAATGTATGTTTTTAGTAGCAACGCTGAAGAAACTCATTTATAAAAAATGTCAAGCCACCTTTTTGTTGCATAAAGAAAAGTAATATATGACGACAAAAAAAAAAAAGAAAAAAAGTAATATATAAAACTCATACCATCGAAATTTAAGATTCCATAAGTTCATATGTGGAAACTGGAAACTTTAAGAAATTAATTTCCACTAATAAGTTCATATATATGTGGAAACTGGAAACTTTTGCTGAACTTCCTAGACCAGACGATTAATTAATTCTGATAAAATTATGATGCTGTATACGTCGTCTTAGAATCACTTTAGACTAACAATTATTGAGTGATTATACAAATGTCACTAGGAACGTACGGTGATTGAAAATTTAGGTTTTTCTAAAACTGTAAAATGCCGGATATCCATTGTATATAATATAAACCTGTGTATCTAGAAACGAGAAATGGGAAAAACATCTCGTCAATAAAAACTGATTAAAACGGGAATCTTTAAAAAAGTCCACGAATATAATTATATATAGAAAAAAAAAACAAAACCATTGATAGTGGAAGAAGAAAAGCATTACATATTTACCTGGAATATAAATACAGAGACAAATTCGATCTTTGATTTTAGCCTCTTTTTTTCCTCCAAAGTTCTTCCATTTGGAAAATTTTGGTTAATATGAAAAGGAATTCGCGCCAGATTGTACAAACGTCTGCGATTGTTTATTAGGCTAAAACAATAATACAAAAGGAACCTAGATCCTGTCCAGGTTCACTGAACAAGCTGATCACTCTCCAAATTTATCAATGAGAAACCCTAGTTTTAAGAAAAGAAGAATATTTTATGATGTTTTATTACATTTTCTTTTTCAGCAAAAGAAAAGAAAGATTAAAAGCGGGTGA
This sequence comes from Barbarea vulgaris, assembly GCA_963667165.1. Taxonomy (NCBI): domain Eukaryota; kingdom Viridiplantae; phylum Streptophyta; class Magnoliopsida; order Brassicales; family Brassicaceae; genus Barbarea; species Barbarea vulgaris. The sequence goes on from OY763889.1 coordinate 22,737,704, forward strand.
GAAAAAGTATCAATGAAATTTTTAAAAAAGTTATTTCCTGGTTGTGAAAAGAAGAGAGAAAGGTCTTTGCAGAATTTGATTTTTTTTTTTCTGGTTAAAACATCAGGAGAAAAATATGTTTACAGATACTTTTTGAATGTGGAGATTGAAACAGATCTGGGTTATCCTTAAGGGAAATATCCAGATATCAAACAGAAATATACCAAATGTATTTCTTCAAAAATGTAGAAGAATACAAAATTTGAATGTTTACTTTTTCTTTCATATTTTTTGTTTATCAATACGAAATAAAAATGAAATTGTGTTTTTGAGATTAGAAGTTACAGTGATAACAACAAAACAGATTCGAAGCGGTTAGATCCGAAATTTACGAAGATGCTACTAGTTATTTCATTATTCGTGATGCTGAGTGATATAATAATAAAAAAAAAAGTAAAAAAATTAAGCTAAAAGCGAGAAGGCTGGAGTTAACATTTAAGAAATTTAATTGATTAACGGGAATTCAGCCAAAAAAATCACAAACTTTGCAAGAATTGCCAAAACAAACACAAACTTTTGTCCTGACAAAAAAAACACTATAAACTTACGGTTGACTGGCCAAAATAGCACACCGTTATCTTTTTAATGAAAATAATTAAAATCGTTTAATTGTTTCCGTTAAGTCGAAACGACGTCGTTTTGGAATTGCAAACGACGTCGTTTTGGAATTGCAGAATATCTTCATAATTGCACCAGCCGGGAATCGAACCCGGGTATGTACCGTGGCAAGGTACAATTCTACCACTAGACCACTCGTGCTTTCTCGTTAATGTTTTTCATTTATATCTATTTATACTACATTATTAAAATTAATAAAATTAATTAATAAAATTTGAAATTTAAAATTAATAAAGTAATAAAATTAATAAAAAAATTAAAATTAATAAAATTAATTAATAAATTTTGAAATTTGAAATTTAAAATAAAAAAAGTAATAAAATTAATAATTTTTTGAAATTAATAAAATTAATTAATAAAATTAATAATTTTTTGAAATTAATAAAATTAATTAATAAAATTTGAAATTTGAAATTTAAAATTAATAATTTTTTTGAAATTTAAAATTAACAAACATCGTGTCGACGTCGTTTTGGATGAATTTGTTATCAAAAACTTGTATTTAAGTGGACTCGAACTCATGTAGTGGGGACTTAACTGAGGGGTTTATAGCCACTGAGCTAGAGACACTTTCGAGTGTATACCGAGCACAATGTCTTATGTGTATTTGAAGCCGAACATTTGGATCCGCATTCAGATCAAATGTTTTTTTAAAATAAAATTTGAAATTTGAAATTAATCAAATTAATAAAATATGAAAATTGAAATTAATAAAATTAACAATTTTATTAATTTCAAATTTCAAATTTTATTATTTTTATTAATTTCAAATTTCAAATTTTATTAATTTTATTAATTTCAAATTTCAAATTTTATTAATTTTATTATTTTCAAATTTTTTTATTAATTTTATTAATTTTAAATTTGAAATTTGAAATTTTATTAATTAATTTTATTAATTAATGTTATTAATTAAATTTATTAATTTCATTAATTTTATTAATGTAGTATAAATAGATATAAATGAAAAACATTAACCAAAAAGCTTGAGTGGTCTAGTGGTAGAATAGTATCTTCCCACGGTACAGACCCGGGTTCGATTCCTGGTTGGTTCAATTATGAGGATTTTCTGCAATTCCAAAACGACGTCGTTTTGACTTAACGGCAACAATTAACATCATTTAATTTTTCTATTAAAAAAGATAATGGTTTGCTATTTTGGCAAGTCAATCGTAAGTTTTCGAATAAATTTAGCAAGTCAACCGTAAGTTTAGTGTTTTTTTGGTCAGGACAAAGTTTGTGTTTGTTTTGGCAATTCCTGCAAAGTTTGTGTTTTTTTTGGTCGAATTCCCATTGATTAATATAATAGACTGCATAATATAAACGACCATACAAATAAAATACATTCTTTCTTCTTTTTCAATGGAAATGCGAAAATATCAAATAAATTAAAATAAAAAATAAACTATTTTATCATCCATCTGATATGCTTACATCGTTTTTGATTGACGAAACGAATTGACATCATTTATATAACAACTAAAGGCAACGTTTGTTACTTTGTTTGTTCGTTTTTTTTTTTTTTTTTGGTTGTTGTTGTTGTTGTTGCAGTTATTATGTCCGTATTGGATCATGACAAATAACAATTTTGTTGTTGTTCATAATGAGATCGACAAGTGGTAGTGACAAAAAAAGTTGCAGTAGTAATATACCATATTTTAAATGTTCTAATATTCTCTTACAGATTATCAGGCACACATAAGAAGGAAACTGTAATTTTGATTGGATAATTTAAGGATCTGCGCTTTAAGAGAGCACTGATTTTGATTGTAGCTAGGTGCCAAACTTTCAAAGTCTTAATAAAAATATGGTTAGACAACTGCAAGCACAAAGATCAAACATCCTCCATTCAGTTTCGTATTCGTTCATATATCAAATGAAACGAAGAATAATTATAAACGATCATCAATTCATTTCCAACTGGAAGTTAATTCTTTCCTCCAGCGTTTCTCTCTCAACAGGGCGACAAAGTGAGTGCTTTTTCTTTCCTCCGCCGGCGTCTCTCACGACGTCGGTCTTCTCCTCTATTCTTATTCACAGGCCCTCCCCTCCTCATGGGGAAGACAAAGAAGCGCAAAAAAGGTTCTCCGCCAAAGCCACCATCATCTGCCTCCATTTCAAAGTCACCGCCTCTTTCTCCTCCTGGAAATCCGACGAGTCCGGTCTTAGCAGAAGTCTCGGTGCCCCCCTCTACAGCTTTTGAAAATGCCCAATCGACTGTCCTAACGACAGACTTGGCCATAGCCTCCCCGATTTCGTCTGCGATTGACCCTAAGACAGTAATCCGCTCCACTGTCTCAGATCCATCGAGTAAAGGCGCTGAATCAAACCCACATACGGTCGATTCAACCCCTAAAAAAGCAGGTTTTTCTGCAACAACCCAAATTGATGAATCTCCAGAAATCCTAAAGAAGAAAATCACAGATTCAGAAGATACGTGGGTTAGCCTTGTCAAAGGCACAACTAAGCAGTTAAAGAGGAAAGGGACTCCTTTCACCTTACCCTCAGGAGAGGTTTGTGTGAAAATTCCTAACTCGGTAATTGAGAAAAATAGGAAATCTTGGGACTGCTTTGTGCTCGGCCAATTCTACTCGGATCCGCCATCTCAAGGCACTCTCCACAATATTGTAAATGGAATTTGGAGTAAACATTTCAGAGACGTCTCAGTTTCAAAGCTGGATGGGAATGCGTTCCTTTTTCGAATCCCAAATGCCTCTACCAGAAACCATGTTATAAGCCAGCGGCTATGGCAAATAGAAGGCCAGACTATGTTTGTTGCTAAATGGGAGCCAGGAGTTGTCCCAAAGAAGCCTGAACTCACTTCGGCTCCAATCTGGCTCGAGCTTCGTCATGTTCCCTTACAGTTCTTTAACGAGGAGGGTTTAGAGCATGTAGCTGGTTTAGTGGGTGATCCCAAGTTTCTTCACCCATCTACAATAAACAAGACAAATCTTGAGGTCGCTAAGGTATTTACAATCATCGATCCAAGAAAACCTCTCCCAGAAGCGGTAAACGTCCAATTTGACTCTGGAGAAATTGTAAGAGTCTTAGTCTCTAGTCCCTGGATGCCACCAGTTTGTCCACACTGCAAAGAAATAGGACATACATTGAAGAGGTGCACTAATGCTCCTGTGACCTGCTCAGGCTGTAGCTCCACAACTCATACTTTTGAGGTTTGCCCAAGGTTGAATTCTGCAGGCACAAAGCGAAGGCAACAAAAGAAGCATTATCAGTATGAAAACGAGAGCAAAGGTGGAAAATCTGGCTATGAGGGAAAAGCAATCGCACCCAAGTTGGTTTATGTTAAGGTATCGCCGCAGTCTGCAAATACAAAACCAGTTGCAAAAGACGTCACTGATCATCATACATTACATGGTCCAATTCTGAAAGGTGATTCTAGCGGACTGTCAGTCCAAAACAAGGCCGCTAGTTCCAAGGAGTGCGGATCAAGCGCCTCAAATAAATCTTCAGATGTTGAGTCAGATTCTTCTGATATTTTGTCAACTAACCCAGACGAAGCTGACAGGGGTGAGGAAGTAGAGGAAAAATTTCAAGTAGTGTTGTCCAAACGACAACGTAAGGTTCAGCGAGGCAAGAGCCTCAAGTCCACATCTTAGATATGTGTACAAACCTTTTTTGTTGGAACGTCCGCGGCTTTAATATATATAGCCATAGAAGCGGGTTTAAAAAATGGATAAAGGGTAATCAATCCCTTTTTGGAGGTCTCATCGAGACTCATGTCCAGCAGGCTAAGATGAAGAAATTTGTAAATGATCTTCTACCTGGTTGGTTTTTTGAAGAAAACTATGGCTTTTCAGACTTGGGAAAAATCTGGGTGTTGTGGCATCCATCTGTCAAGGTTGTGGTATTGTTTAAGTCTCTGCAAATGGTTACTTGTGAGGTTTTGTTGCCTGATACACAGGACTGGATAATCGTATCAGTTATTTATGCTTCAAATGAAGAGGGTCCAAGACAAGGGCTTTGGTCTGAAATCATAAACTTGGCTTCATCTCAGTCGTTGATTGGTAAAGCTTGGATTGTGATGGGGGACTTCAATCAGGTCCTAAACCCCTCTGAGCACTCATTGCCGGTCACACTAAATGTTGATAGAAAGACAAGAGAATTCCGCGATTGCCTCTTCAGTGCTGATCTGTCGGATCTTACCTTTAGAGGAAACACTTTCACATGGTGGAATAAATCAAAGACAAGACCAGTTGCTAAGAAGCTGGATAGGGTGTTGGTAAATTCTCATTGGTCTACTGCTTATCCTAATTCATTTGCTATCTTTGGGGAACCAGATTTTTCTGATCATGCCTCTTGTGGTGTGATTCTAAATTCAAGAAGTCAGAAGGAAAAAAGACCGTTCAAGTTTTTCAACTTCTTACTCCAGAATCAAGATTTTCTTCCTCTTGTACAGGAGCAGTGGTACACTTGTAATGTGACTGGATCTGCTATGCTCAGAGTCTCTTTGAAGCTCAAATTCTTAAAGAACATTATTAGGAAGTTCAGCAAAGAGAATTATTCTGACCTAGAAAAAAGGGTCTCGGAAGCTCATGATTTCCTCCTCCTCATGCAGAATAGAATTCTAGCAAACCCATCATCTGCAAATGCAAAGCAGGAGCTAAAAGCAGAAAGAAAATGGCGTTTGTTGTTGAAAGCTGAGGAAGTTTTTTTCAAACAAAGGTCTGGTATCTCTTGGTTAAAAGAAGGTGACAGTAATACAGCGTACTTTCACAGAATGGTTGCACAAAGAAAGTCACAGAATCACATTCATTTCCTTCTTGATTCAAACGCTATGAGAATTGACTCTCAAAAGCAAATCAGGGATCTTTGTGTGGATTACTTCTCTGAGCTGTTAGGTGGTGAAGTCTCTTCTCCAGGATTGATTCAAAGCGATATGGAGCTGCTTCTTCCTTTTAGAAGTACACAGTCCCAGCAAGAAAGTATGGAAAAGATGTTCTCTAGAGAGGAGATAAGGGAGGCGTTCTTTTCGCTCCCTAGAAACAAAACCAGTGGGCCTGACGGATTCTCATCTGAATTCTTTGAGAGCTGTTGGAGTGTTGTAGGACCAGAGGTCACTGAGGCTGTTCTGGAGTTTTTCAGGTCAGGAAAGTTGCTAAGGCAGTGGAATGCTACCACTCTTGTATTAATTCCGAAATTCCCCAATGCCTCAAGAACCACGGATTTCAGGCCTATATCATGTTTAAACACAGTTTATAAAGTCATCTCAAAGCTCCTAGCCTTAAGGCTGCAAAGGCTGCTTCCTCAAGTCATATCCTCATCTCAATCAGCGTTTATGCCTGGGCGACTCCTAGCTGAAAATGTCCTGCTTGCAACAGAGATAGTTCAAGGATACAACAGGAAAAATATCGAGCCGAGAGCAATGCTAAAAGTGGATCTAAGGAAAGCTTTCGACTCAGTACATTGGTCTTTCATCTTGTCTGCTCTACGAGCTCTAAGCATTCCAGAGAAGTTTATTGGCTGGATCTCAGAGTGTATCACAACTCCAACATTCTCAGTGTGCTTAAATGGTAATTCAAGTGGTTATTTCAAAAGCTCAAAGGGCCTAAGGCAAGGTGACCCACTTTCACCTTATCTCTTTGTGTTGGTCATGGAGGTGTTCTCAAGGCTGCTTAGTTCCAGATTTGATCAAGAATACATTCGATATCATCCAAGAACATCGGGTATATCTATTTCTCATTTGATGTTTGCAGATGATATCATGATCTTTTTTTATGGTAGTGAGGCCTCTCTCCACGGTATAAATGAAGCTTTGGATGACTTTGCATCTTGGTCTGGCCTTCACATGAATATGGAGAAAACTCATCTTTTCCATGCGGGTCTAAACCCCCTTCAATCTTCAGCCATAGCGAGGCATGGTTTCCCGGTTGCAAATCTTCCCATCCGGTACCTAGGCCTCCCACTTATGCATAGGAAGCTGAGAGTATCTGAGTATGAGCCACTGTTGGATAGAATTGTGGGCAGATTCAGAGGTTGGGCAGTGAAAACTCTATCTTATGCAGGAAGAACTCAGCTGATTGCTTCTGTGATCTCTGGGACAGTAAACTTTTGGATATCCACTTTCATACTCCCAAAAGGGTGCATAAAGAAGATTGAGTCTCTTTGTTCCAGGTTTCTTTGGTCAGGGAACATAGATGGTAGTACAGGTGCTAAAGTTGCGTGGTCTACAGTATGCTTACCTAAGAAAGAAGGTGGCCTAGGGCTGAGAAGATTCACAAACTGGAACTCCACTCTTTGTTTGAGATTCATTTGGCTGCTATTCTCTGAAAATGTCTCCCTTTGGGCTCAGTGGCATAAATTTCACAATATTAAGCACAACAGCTTTTGGGAAATAAAAGAAACTCCAAGAGACTCATGGACTTGGAAAGCTATACTCCGGCTTAGACCAGTTGCTGAGCAGTTTGTGAAAGCAAATGTGGGTAATGGGCACACTATCAGTTTCTGGTTTGATTCCTGGGCGCCAATGGGTCCCTTGATTAAAAGCTTAGGCCCTGCTGGCCCTAGTCAATTGAGAATTCCCCTAAAATCAAAGGTAAAAGATGCTTGTATTGCCACGGGTTGGACCATTCCTTCACCAAGATCAGACGTTGCGTTAAGCCTTCACGCCCACCTAACCACTATTCCGATCCCTAGCGGCTCTGCTATCCAAGATGATTATAGTTGGGTTGTTGATTCGGTTAAGTGTAAGGGTTTTTCATCGTCAAAGACCTGGGATGTATTAAGGCCTCGCAAAGAGGAAAAAGCTTGGAGTCCTTTGATCTGGTTTAAAGGAGCTATTCCCAAACATGCTTTCACCATGTGGGTGGCTCACCTAAACAGGCTTCCAACAAAGCAGAGGATGTTCTCATGGGGCATTATTGCATCGCCGGACTGTAGTTTCTGTTCAGCTGAGATTGAGTCAATGGAGCATCTCTTCATCACCTGTAACTATTCGTCCGATATCTGGCTGCTAGTCCTCACAAGACTGGACCCGAATAGGTCGCTTTTCCTTTCTTGGGCAGAGCTTTTATCATGGGTAAGAGCATCCTCTAAAGCTGCTCCTTCTCTCCTCCGGAAAATCGCCGTACAAGCCTCAATCTACCATCTTTGGAAGCAGAGGAACAATGTGGTCCATAACAAGCATTGCATCCCAACGGCCATCATTTTCAAGATTATAGACAGAGAGGTCCGTAACACCATCACTGCAAGGCGACACAGAAAGCGATTCCACAACCTAATGCAGCTATGGATTTTATGAACTCACTCCATGTGACTTCCAAATTTGAAAACTTGTTTTTATTTCTTTTTGCCAAGTTCTCAAAAGCCGTAGGCTTTACTTTGTAATAGCCAAACTTTTTCATTTCTTATAATGATATTAACATTCATAGCAAAAAAAAAAATTATAAACGATCATATAAGTTGTCCGTTTTCTAAAGTTGAGCAATATTTATTTATTTATTTATTTATTTATTCAGTAATACGACGACGTAACGAGACGTTAATACGGCGTCGTTTAGAAAACATTAATTTTCGCGGAATTTATGAGGGAAAACAGATCAAAAGAACAAATTAGTTTGGTGGTGGTGTTGCGATTCTTGCGAAGAAACGATGGGAGCAGAAGATGGAGAAACGCCTCAACCTAATCAGATCTCAATTTCAAAAGATCAATTCCTCGCCTGGAAACGCCAAAAGGTATCTCTATTTCTCTTTTACGAGTCGATTCCTAGTGAATATATATCAAAACGAAGAACCCTAGATTCGTATTTCTTGAGTTAGCTCTTCTGAGATTATCGAGATATAATAAGACTTTTAGCGTGTTATTGATTTTGAATCTCAACAATTAAAGGTATGAATTTAGCATATTTAATTTATGACCACTCTGCTTCAGATTTATTATATGTTTTGTTTGTAAGGATGCTGAATTATTAGCAAAAAAAGCAGAAGCAGCAAGGAAACGTGAAGAAGACATAGCTTCAGGCCTTGTTCAAATGAATGGTCGTGAGCTTTTCTTGCATCAGCCTTGGGTTTTTGACGATACTTCTCACCATTGATTCCTTTCTACTCTCATCTTCTTCATTGGTACACAGATTCTTTCTTTTCTTTTTTTTTGAAAAATCCATTAGATTCTTCACTAATCATCAGTTTTGTGTGTTTGACGAGACCTGTTACTGCTTTATCTCTGAATGTTGTCTGTTTATGTGTGTTTCAGGTTATTCAGACATCACCCAAAGACTCTTCCTGAGTGATCTGTGATCCAACTCTGGTTTCTCTTTTCTTGTTGTACTTTATGTTCTCAGTTTTTTCTTTTCGTCTTAGTGCTAATCATCAAAATTGGTTGGATATATTATGACTGTTTTATTATATATTTGATCATATTTCATTATGGGTACTAATATGAGGTTAGATATATACATATATATAATACACATTAAATTTGACTCAGAGATGGGACATAAACTAAACTTGAATTGGTTGGTACCTTGAAATTACAATGTGACAAGATACTTAAATACGTATTTAAAATCACCAATGACTAATCTAGTTCCTGTTTATCCAAATCTGTATTATGGATGAAAAAGTATAAATTCCGATTAGGCGAAAGGCTCAACGAGGCAAGAGAGAATAGCTTAGTCAAAAGTCAAAACGTTCTATTTTTGTTTCCTCATAATTCGCCTAATTATACGCACTCTCTTCCTTGTTCCGTATATTAACAACGTCCCTCTCGAAACCAAATTTTTCTTTTTCGAAGTTTTGGAGATTAGTGATCAGCATTATAGCCAAAATTTCGATTTGGATGAATACAAATCTTTTTCCTGCTTCGTCAATATGGGTCGGGTGAAATTGGAGATCAAGAGAATAGAGAACACTACGAATCGACAAGTTACGTTCTCAAAACGTAGAAATGGTTTGATTAAGAAAGCTTATGAGTTGTCGATTCTTTGTGATATCGACATTGCTCTCATCATGTTCTCTCCCTCCGATCGTCTTAGCCTCTTTTCTGGCAAAACTAGGTTATTATCATTTTTTTTTTTTTTTTTTTTTTTAAATTTATATCATTTTCCATTGCTAGCTTTCTTGGATTTGGATACATAAACATTTCAATCTCTTATCATTTTTTCGAGAATTTATTTACAGATGAGATTATTCTTTCTTAACTAATTATATATGGACCATATGATCATATCTTAATTATCTCTTCAGGATTGAAGACGTTTTTACAAGATTCATCAATCTTTCTAACCAAGAACGAGAGAAGTAAGCTAAAACTAATTTCTTTTCATTTGCTTTTTCTTTCATAATTTTTAAATTATTATATTGTTCGTAAGTTTTGACTTTTTTTTTTTCTTTTATAATTCTCAGTGCTTTCTATCCCGAGCAGAGTAGACGACCGTACGTAGCACATTTTTCTTTTCTTTTTGTTACATTACATAAATCATATGGGTATATAATTATAGTAAATTTTTTTTGTGCAGAGATATTCAAAGCAAAGAGGTTCGTCTAATCCTAGTGATTAGGATTAGGATTTTCTCAGTATGTATTTTTATTTATTTATTAATATAGAATAATGTTATTACGTGACAGTATCTACTAAGGATTTTGCAGCAACTCAAGACTGAGAATGACATCGCTCTTCAACTCACTAAGTACGAATTTGTTTCCTTCTATTTTGTCTTTATTATCTATTGTAATTTCATATTCACCAACATACTCATATCTAACTATACACTAACTTTTTTTTCATATCATTATTTTGAAAAAAGCCCTACAGCTATCAACTCCGACGTCGAGGTGATTAATCTTTCAATTCTCCATCAATTAATTAGAAAACATAAACAAATTGATATATTTTTCTATACTTATAGTTTTAACCGAGACATCTCTCTTATAACCGGAAAATATAGGAACTCGAGCAAGAAGTTTGCAGGTTACAACAACAAGTCCAAATGGCAGAGGAAGAGCTAAGGTTTTTGTTTCTTTAAAAAAAAAAAATGTACTAACTTATAATTTATAAAACATGTTTATTAAAATCATGATCCCTTTGTGTAATCTAATGTGAGCAGGAGATACGAACCGGATCCAGTAAGATTCACGACCATGGAGGATTATGAAGTTTGTGAGAAGCAACTTCTCGACAATCTAACACATGTTGTCCAACGGCGAGAGCATCTCTTGAGCAGCCATTTATCTTCTTATGAAGCATCTACTATGCAACAAAGCATTACAGGTCCTTTCGTAAACGACGTCGTTGAAGGTTGGTTGCCTGAAAATGGGCCTAATCAAACCCATTTATTTGATGCATCGGCCCATTCCAATCAACTCAGGTATTCTTTTTGTTTTTTCTTTTTTTTTTTGGGTTTTAACTTTGAAGGTGTGTTCCTAGATTTTCTAAGCTTTTTCAAGCAATTGTTTTGTATTTAAATATGTAAATATTTACATTTATTTTTAATCTTAAACAAGTAGTAAAAGTAAAAGTAAATTTAAATTTGTTTTAAAAATATATAAAATTGGCAGAGAATTATCATCGGCAATGTATGAACCTTTGTTGCAAGGGAGTAGTTCAAGTTCGAACCAAAACAACATGAGTGAATGTCATGTCGCGAACCACAACCACAACGGTGAAATGTTCCCAGAGTGGGCCCAGACGTATTCATCCTCAGCCTTATTCGCTTCTATGCAACACCAGGTTTTTTTTTTTTTTTTTTTTTTTGTTGATAATATTTGCCTTTTCTTGTTTTTTAATAATTAATTAAATTCAAAATATTGTTAATATTTTGGTCAATGCCAGCATGGAGGTGTGGGTCCCATCATAGAGGAGATGATGCCAGCTCAGCAAGGTGATATTCCGGCAGTGGCGACGGAGGCACAAGCTGACCCTGAAGTCTCGGATTATGAAACAAGGGTTCCTCAGCTCAGTAGCCAATAATCTTATAGATTATTTTTCAAAATGGATTATTTATTCATTTATTTATGCATACCATTTTTATTTATTTATTTAATTATTTTTCAAGCCAATTTTTTTTTTTTTTGTTGTTGATATGATATGAGAAGACGATGGCGAATCATGTTATATTTGTATACCATCTTTTTGAACTACACCATTTTATAAAAATTTCACATGATATTATAAGTTTTTGTAGACAACCAAGATTTTTTTTGGTGAAAACATATCAAGATGTTATTTGGACTTAATCTGGAATAGAATCTATTATATTCTTTCAAAAGATCAAGATTTTGAAATTTATTAATTTTGTGTCTTGATAATATTTAGATTCGATTTTCATCCTTTAACAAAAAAACAAAAAAACAAGGGTATATTTAGATCCAAATAGATTTTGTGATTTTTGAAAATTTTTAAGACATTGAACAAACAACATCATTTTATCAATTAAACAAATATAATATTTTGTGGACACTAAGCCAAAAGAGAAATAAAAATATTGATCTGTAAATAATCTTCTAATACGCATTTTATTGTTAATTTGTAGCGTTTTTTATTTTCATAACTAAAATTGCACCCTTTAAAACAAACAAATAGGTATTTCGTACTTGCAAAAGATAAAATAAATTAAAGGATAGATATTAAGATATCTCTCACCAAGCTTAGATTTGTTTCCTTAATTGACTAACTTTTTATGTCCACCTGTTCTCCTTGTCTATTGGCCACTTGTTTGTACAGAGTCTTTTTAATTTTTAAATACTTTAAAAGAGATTTTCCATAAAAGTATAAGTATAGAAAAAAAAAAAATGTCATGATAACTTAATAAATAATCATATTTTTATTTTTTAAGTTAAATACTTTTATAACCCAAAACTTTTTATTATTATTAAGAATTATAGAAACTATGATATTTAAAAATTGACTTCAATGACATGATTATGCCAAAAATCATAGATGCATGAATTTCCAAAAAATTTCGCAAGATCCATGAACTCTAATCCAATTATGTCCCTTGGATTTGTTTATCCGTGAGAATTGTAAGATTTAGGCTTTTATAGACTCATAGATTCATTTGAGCTGCACCATATCATAAGACTTCACAGCATACTTTGTATAATACAATCAACTGCACTCAAAGATTTTACCATAAAATGATGGATGATGGTTAACTATTTTTTAAAAAGGTAAATCTTCAATCCAATGAACTTAATCAATATCAATAATAAAATAATGTTTATTTGTTTGTTTATGAGTGGTTAAATTTATATCAGCTAACAAACAAAATAAAGGATAAATATACTGATATAATAAATGATAAAATCTAATATTAATCTGGGGTATTTAATTTAAAATCTAGATTTTTACTAAATATGTAAGTTTATAAGTTAGAACTATATTTAGCTTTTCTTGTTTTTTTTTTTATTAAAGAAAAAAAATTTGAACTACTTTTAGCTTTTTGGATTAAAGGTATGACTCTTTCAGAACACATCATTTGTGTTTTAACTAAAAAATAAATACAATATTTTAAAATTTTCATAAATCACTTGAAAATATAAATGAAAACAGAGATAAAATTATCAAATAAAATTTTTACAAATATATATATATAAAGAAAATTATTTTTTTGTATATAATAAAAAAACTTAATTAAGGTAAAAAAAGATAATATATGCAAAACAAAATCATATACACAAACAAGATTTTATTATTAAAGTAAACAATCAACACTTTATGCTTATATATATATATATATATATATATATATATATATATATATATATATATCCATGATCTCTGTCAATTCTGATATTTCTTCTTGCTCTTGCTCTCACAATCTCTCAATTTCATTGGCTCATATCATATTACATTACTTACCGAAGAAAATGTATAAATTATATAATGTTTGTTTGAATATAGATGTTGATGCAGTGAATGATGCTTTTTTTTACATATACTTTAAATTTATATAATATGTATGGTATTTTGGCTTTTGATTATTCTTTAACTTCTTATTATTTTTTTGATTTTGGTATTTGACAGCAAATACGACTAAATGTTTTTTTTTTTCTTGAACTCTTTTGTTTTCTTTTCATTTAAATTAATTTGACTTTATATTACTTTATCTACTATATTTTAAAGTTGATTATTATTTTTTGCTTTAAACTTATATGAGTTGATACTATTGTATGTACAATCTCAAATTTGTTTGTTTAAATGATTTTTTACGACTTTATAATACCTTTTATACGATCTAAAACTTGATTTTGGTTTTTTCTTTTTTTTTGTTTGGGTGTGATTTTGATGATGTATGTATATGTCAGTTGATTAATATTAGCAAAACCAATGTGTTTTTAAAGAGATATTGGCTATGATTTGATCCGATTCGATTTTAAATTGCAGTGTTGTTTAGAATGGCTTCAAGTGACGACGATCTTGAATTTCCCATCAACGTCAATTCCTTCTTGTGTTTGGAATGGCCAGAAACTTTTAGTGCTGTCACGGTATACTCTTCATCTCTCGTTTAAAAGAATACAAAATTGTTGTTTCTTCATGTAATTATGTATATATATGCACGCTATGATAGTCTAATATTTAAGTAATTCAGTTTTAAAAAATATTCACGCCTCCGTTTTATATGTGGCATTCATATATATTCATCAACTGGAATAGATTGTATCGAGGATAAAGTCAAAAGATAGACATATACAATAGCAAAAAAAAAACCTAAACTATCCCTACAAAAATTATACTTTCTTTAGTTCTTTTGAATAGATTTTTCTATAGATTGCGAAGGTCAAAAAAATATAAAAAAATGTTTCAAGGATAAAGATACAGACATATATAAAATATTGTATAATAGCAAGAAAAACAAACTAAATTATCTCTAAAATAACCTTCTTTAGTTCTTTTGAATGGGTTAATGTTCTAAAGATTTGGAAGGTTCAAAAAGATATTAAAAATGGTGTCTCTTTTACAAAATCAATAATTCTAATGACATTAAACTAAAAATAATTATATCAAATATTTTACAAAACGAAAAATTTAGTTTTATCTATCTTTATATTAGAGTTATTCTTAAATCAAGTTTTCCATTGGCAAATTTTATTTGACTCCAATCATCTATTGTTCGTTCAAAATTTTCTAATTATCTCGCTTCATAATATATAATTTTTGTTTTCACTAATTAAATATTTTCTAATTATGTTTTAGATCTAATTTTTATTTATTCATTACATTATTTTTACTATTCATGTAAATAAAATTACATTTAACAAAAATTTATAATATTAATCTTGCTTACACATATATATATAGGAGTTTCAGGAAAATCCTTCGTTGCTTGCTTCAGAAAATGAACACAATGAAATTGTTGAATATTTCCCTGTCTCTATCGCCGCAAGTGATGTACATCCAACACCACTAATAGAGAACTCAAGCATTGGTCAAGAGATAACTGCACTAACACAAAATCAAAGCTTCCATCAAAGGGACGACTATTCTAAGTATTTCAGTGATGTGGAAAACTTTCATGTCATGGTATGAACACTATTTATGACACTTCTTTCACAAGCATATCACTATTGACATATATCATTTTTGTGGTTTATCTGTATATAGTATACTTCCCAAAGAAATTATAACATTGACATGTTGTGGTAATCAATCTGAGGATTCCAAACTTAAAACCCGAACTAATTAATTTCTATATATTTGTAGCCGTCTTTTAATTTTAGCAGTGGCCAAAACGAGAGTGAGTACTGTGGAAATGGTCTCCTAACCTCGACCAATAAAATGATGACCACTGGATTACAATTAGTTGATTCACAACATGGACTTCTACAGCAAAGTCATCAACAACCTCAATTGTGTCAAACAATTCCAGACTTTTCTGAAGAGCCATATGTGTCAGCAATGGTACATTTATTTTATTTAAGATATCATTTACAAATATTTTATTTTATTTTATGTACTCAAAAATGTTCAACATTATGATGAATAAGGTGAGGAGTACTATACAAGAAGTGGAGAAAACTAATGGAGATACGAATCTCAATCGTACTCATGGCCTTCAATATGACTTTTACCCTTATTTGTATTCAACTTATAACATTTTGTTTCTCTTCAAATAGATAAAATGTTAAAGAATTAATCATACTAATACAAATACCAATCAATGGCAGGTTTCAAGAGAAAGAATATGACCACAACAGCTTACTATTTGAACAACTCAAGCATATTCATGAAAATGATCAGATGCAACAGCCAAAATCTTCTAACATGTCTACCCCAATATCAATGTAAGAAAACTTGTTTTTATATTAAAAAAAGTTATCCACATGTTGTCAAACTTAACTGTGTTTAATCTTTGTCCAAATAAAAAAAAAAATATTTTAGGGGGACATTGCTAAACAATCAATGCCAAATTCCTTTTCCCTCGAATCCTGAGTATCGTACTCCCATGATTTCCA
This sequence comes from Barbarea vulgaris, assembly GCA_963667165.1. Classification (NCBI taxonomy): domain Eukaryota; kingdom Viridiplantae; phylum Streptophyta; class Magnoliopsida; order Brassicales; family Brassicaceae; genus Barbarea; species Barbarea vulgaris. The sequence continues at coordinate 22,753,769 of OY763889.1, forward strand.
ATACTCCTACACTACAGAAGTATATATAATGTTTTATTACTATTTAGTAGTTTATATATATACACTCTTAAAATAATAGATTAACTTACAAATGTAACATTTCTTGACTATTTACAGGTCAGGAAACTACTCACCATTTACGCAAACATCATATGAGTCTGACCCATTTGCTTATGCCTTTCAAAACTCAACCTCTTTAAAACCTTCTCGTCGAACTCGCGGAAGGTGACATCATTGTCTTACCACTCATATTTTATTTAACTTTTCTATATGATCTAACGTTTATAAAGATGACACATTATCCTCAAATTTATTAGGCCCAGGCGATGTGACAGTTCTATGGCTTCTAGTTTGAGTAGTACTACACCCAAACGCATGCCTTTGGTACCTACAACTCAACGCCTTTTAACCTCTCCCAGGTAATAAGTTTATATGCTAGCACATATTTTCACATTAAAACATTAAAACATACATTAAAAACATATAACATGCAATTTACGTGTTAGTATTGCATATAACATGGGAATTTTTCATTTTAATTTAGGCATACTTATTGCGCACAAGATAAAGGAAAACAACATGTTACAGCAATGCCGTCTCTGAACCCAACTCTGTACAATCAGTCTCAGAACTCATACACAAACTCAATGGTCCAACAGGTGAATTAATTTTTTAAATCTTATCACTGGATTACATGTAATCTTTAATAACACGAATTTATGATATATAATTTATATTAAAAACTTGTGATAATACCAAATTTTGGTGTCTACTATTGCAGAGTGGAGTATTAAGACAGCGTAATTGTTATGATCAATTTGAAAATGAATGTCCCTCATCTAAAACAAGGGTACACATGCATTCTCATACAAATTATCATTTCCTTCTTTAAAGAAAAATATATATAAAGTGTGACATAAGTTAGAGATAACTATTGCAGAGGATCATGTTTCCGTTTCAAGACAAAAGTATAGCAGATGCATCGATTGTATCTTCTTGGCAAAATGGAAATATGCGCTCAAGTGCAGCTAATCACCATGAAGAGAGGTTTGTTTATTTTAACTAGTAACTAGAAATATCAAGTAATAATAGTTGACTAATTCCTTACGGAATAGTTGGTGACTTGGTATATATGTCTGGTAATTTTTTTTCAAAATCTCAAATTTGATTCTTAGACAATGAAAAAACTAGTATTTGAGGAACGTTACTTATATATTTGCTTCTTATTTCAGGTCTACAAAAAATACAGTATACGATCCACTTTACGCATGTGTTGGCTTGCCCATTGATCCTCATTTGAGGTCCTTTTGATTAAACTTATTGAAATGGTATACATTCTCTCATATATGCTATATAGTTTAATTTAAGACTCGTAAATAATAGTAATAACCAAATATTACTTCCAAACCATTTTTTTTATATCCTTTGTAGGACGGTACAACTTGCATGTTTGAAGAATCAATGTGGTTTATTGATGGGGAAGATATTTTGAGACCAACCCATACTCTAAATCATATAAGCATTATGGATGTATGTATATGACATGCTTATTATTGTATGTGGCAAGGATTTTTAATCCAGCGACTTTTACTCGTGATGAACTGATTATACTAGTGGATATGATGGCATCGCCTTTCAATTTATTTTGGAAAAAAAAAAAAAAAAGTTTCAATCAACTATATCACCAAACTATGCCATTAACACAGTCCTAGCTATCATATATATTGTTCACTCGAGCGAAAAATTCTACCGAGTTTGCAACACGTTTGCAGACAATGTCAAATGTTGTATACTATTTTATTCGACTTACGAGTTTGTCTTATATAAAAATATTAAAATAAACTGCTAACACATATTGTAAAATGATTGTGTTTTGTTTTCTGTATACAATTTAGCATTACAAGTTAATTTGTAGAGGTTTTTATTTGCTTTCTCGAAACAGGTTTGAGTTCTATATATTTTGCTGTATTGATAAACTGAATATTAATTGACACTTTAAAACAATTACAGGTTGGGTTTACAATACTCTGTGTTTTATTTACTCCCCCTAGTTTATGTAGTTTTTTTACCTATTTTTTAATCTCAAAACTTAACAAAAAGTTTTGCAGCCTTGAAAATAATCTGCAAAAATCAAGCTACACCAAAAAGACTACTCTCCTCTAAAGATTTTTTGAAAATAATCATTGCTTGATTCCACTGTTCCATATGATAAATAAACCCAAAGGCCAGAATTTGATGATTATATTATTAGTTTTGATTTTGTGTTCTGGATTTTTTTTAGCGTTTGACTAGTGAGATGCTTTGGGAATCAGCAAAAGACTTGAGAGCTCATCTCATCTCATCACATTTGACTTTAATATCAAAAATCTTTAAAATGTTTCACTTTCCGATAACGTTAGTCTAGGTACACTTTGCGGCAAGCACTTCTGTGTTGTCGATCCTCGTAACTAAACTATTGAATACATTATCGGTTTCGCCAGTTTTAAATTTATCTGCTTCTTCGCCGACTTCTATAGATCTGAAATTAATAAAAAGTCTGATGTTACGTTAGATTGGTACATAATGCTTATGTTGTGAATTTATCTCGTTTCAGGTGATTCAGACATTATCAAGACCTTTTTTTATTAGCGTCTTTGCGTTTTCTAGGAATTTGGACCTTTCATAAAATCATACCCACAAATTCCTTTGTGTCTATCTAATAGTCAAAATTTCATTCGAAAGTGTATAATTAAATTTTGATTTTTTTTTTTTAAAAATTCAAAATTTATAAATATTTGGATAACCATAACCAATATGGTAAGAAAAAACTATTAAATTTAAGCTAAGTATTAATAACAAATTAATAATGATCTTATTCCATTTAGTGATTACGGAGTTTTATTTTGTCGAAATTCTGTCATCGTGTCGTGGCTATCAGTAAGAGTCATTATCCACTGGATGAGAATAAAGTGAATAAATATATTTCTAAATTTTTGTTACCATAGACATGCTGTAAAAATATTTAAAGGTAATCAATTTCGCTTAAAATTAGGAAAGGTTAAGGATTTACAGCAAGCGAGAGAGGAACGGCCCCGACTTGGTTAAACATCCTAATCTTAATCCCTCCGAAGTTGCCTAATTTTAAGCATTTTCTTCTTCTTCTTCTTCTTTTTTTTTTTTTTTAAATCAAAGTTATTATTTACTATTAATTATCTTTCCTTAATCCCAAAAGATTTTCTTTAAAAAAAAAATCTAATTAATTGATAAGGTATATCTTATCGATTCCGTTTCGAGGAATTAAATTCTCTTCTGCATCGTCGTGAGTGCGTGTATAATAGAACAAAAGTTCGCGTAACGTTCATCCTTCAAAGTTCAACCTAAGAGAAGAAAACTCGTTGCTTATTCATGTTTACAGGTAATTAGTTATTCGATTTAATCTTCTCTTTTACATTATCATGACTCATTCATCATTCTAATATTTGCATTTCAATCTGTTTCGTATTTGATAATAACTATTCTATTTGATTAATGATTCACGACAATTCATCTGTAGGATTTTTTTTTTTTTTTTGAAACATCTTTAGATTATATTACGAATTTGATTAGGGTTTCGTTTTGAAATTAATTTCAATCATTCGTTTTTGTTTTTTCAACACATAAGAATCTTGGTGATTAGTTATAAAAAATTTCTTAGAATCTGGATATAATCGCTGTTTGAATCCTAGGGAAGAAAGATCTTTATAGAAGTCGGCCATTGCGTTCATGATTTTTGTATTAAATTTAAATAATTAATTCTCAAATTGGTGAGTCAACAACTTGTTTATTTCGTGAATCGTAGTTTGCTTTTTACGTTCAAGACTGGGTTGTTGGCTTTTTGCTTTTTGCGTTCAACTTCAAGAATAGACAGATTCTGGTTAAATCATAGAGAAAATAAGAATATAAAAAAATAAAAACAAAATAGGCTTGATGAGGTGAGAATCAGAAAACGTGTAGCTTTCATGTAATCGAAGTTGCCTTTTGTTTTTATTATAACGTTTATAAAACTTTGCCAACAGATTTTGGCTGTTTTTAGTCTTTTTTTTTTTTTTTACCTAATATAGATACATAATTCATAGGCGTTTTGAAGACCATCCTCATTGCTTAACCTTTTATTGCTATCCACATTTTTCTTCCTATTGAGTAATATTTCAAGAACATAAAGCTGTAACGAATTGGTTGGCAGAAAATAATCCAATAAACACAATTTACCGGGGGGAAATGGATTGTTTATTTCTAACAGCTTAAGTTGTTTATTTGTAGGTCATTCCCTCTTTTGGGTTTTTTTTTTTTTTTTTTTGGTTGTACTTGTAGATTTTGTGTGGCTGAAATTAATTATGTTAATTCCTGCGTTATCTTTTGTAGATAATCAACTGGTTTTAGTTTCTTTCTTGCCTCAAGAAATTGGCGAATTTATTGTTGTAGATTTTAAGGAGTCGCGTATGGTTTTCAAAATCTTTAGAATATTTCTACAACTCTTTAAACCATTTTCGTTTATGTGTTATGAAAAATATTTGAAACCGAAGAACAATCACAATATATATTGCTTTTATCATCATGTTGTTTCTCTTATTTTTTATTTTTGCAATAAAAATACAGTTTGAAGCCATAGATCATGTTTTTTTTTTTTAATATAATAAACATTATAGATCATGTTGCATACGTAGTTACGTACATATTTGGCATTTACGTATTGTTAAAAAAAAACAATTACATTCATTGGATAAAAGAAAGGTGTGAGGGATGTATAGAAATTCTTAGAAACTTCGAGATATTCTACCAATAATAGTTTATGCTAATTTGGCAATGATGACATATTGTTAGCCAAAAAAAAACTATATTTTGGTATATTTTGGTCTAATATTTGCCATATTTTCCCATTCACACAGGAAAAAGAACATTAAATGTCACAGATTCTCAATAATATCTCACAGACCATTCTTCTATGACGTCACAACCTTCGCTTAGCTGTCTCCCTATTTAAAATCTCTCCATGCAACTCTAAAAATCCCATTAAAAATCTAAATAAAAGAAACAAAACCCAGAAAAAAAGAATTGATTAATTTTTTTTTGGTTGGGTTTTGTTTATTTATTTATTTAAAATCCAGATATGGAGAGAGCCTCTTCTTCCTCTGACTCATCAACATCCATGGCCTCTTCTTCTGATCGGTCTCTTTCAATCAATTCCGATCAAACCTCACTTTTTGTGACGTCATCCATGCTTTCTCGCACGTCATCCTCTTCTTCCTCCGCCGTTGGAGACTACATCGGCACCGAGAGCTGCTTCGACGTCCTCTCCGCAGATGAAGAAATCGACGTCACCTCCGTTGTGTCGGAGCCTATACCAAGCCGGTATCGTTACGGAGGAAGGAGAAGAGAGGAAAGAGAAGCGAGAGCTGCGGCGGCGCGTGAGTTTCCTCCTCCGATACCGTTGCTTGCTCAGACGGAGAATCTTCTTCCGCACATGCCGTGGGTTCTGAAGCGTGTTGTGACGAGCGACGGGAGACTTATACTTAGAGAAGAGAAGGTTCGTCATCATGAGTATTTCCGAGCTAATAGATCCAATGGTCGTCTCACTCTCCACCTTGTTCCTCTAGACGACGACGTTTTTGAACTTCCTCAAGAGCCCTCTCATTACCAAACTGACGATGATGATGATGATGATGATGATGATGATGGGCATGAGGTTGATGATGATGAGTTTGATGATCAAGAAGAGGTGGGAGATCATGACTTGGATGATCTGGCTGATAATATAAAAAAGAGTGTTATTATTACTGGCCCTAATGATGATGATAAGGGCAATGTGCATGGTGGTGATAGTGAAGATGGATATAGGAAGACTATATTAGCGGCGGTGGCGGAGGAGACGGTGGTGGAGAGCGGAGTGATGATTGGAGGAGGAGGAGGATCGCCGAGAGGAAAATGTATGAAGTCATGTTTTGTTGGTATGAGAGTTCGAGAGATCATCAGACCAGTACTTAGTTGATTCATGTTATTTTAATCAGTCTTTGTTAGCTTCTTCCCTTTTTGTGGAAAACTAAATTATTATCGAAGAGAATAATAAACATTTCTGCCGGCTTATTTGATATGATGAATATTAGAGCGGGGTTTTCATGAAGATAAAGGTTGTTTATTAATTTTTGTTGCACTTTTCAGAGGAAATTTTTTGTTGCACTTTTCATTTTTGTTACAATTGTACTTTTCAGAGACTATGGTGTAGTTTATTTTCTTTCTAGAAGTTTTTATAGGACATATAGTTTTTTTTTTTTTTTTTTTTTTTTCTAAAAGTTGGGTTAATAGTTCTCTGTCGGTACGTGAGTGATGATGGGTTTTAAAAGTTTTTGAGTTTATCTGGGCGGGTGAATACTAAGGAAAAGAGATACACTTGTAAGAGAAAAACATTATCAAAAATCGAATCGTAATCTTCTTTAGAGGAAAATATTGGAAATAATCAAATAATAGTTATTGCATGAATATAGATTACAAAAGAGCGAAAATGCAAATAAAAAGGGAAGAGGAACATAACAGCTAATATTCGATAATTCATACAGTGCAAACAGCTAATACTGTTGTTCTTTTTTGGAGAATTTTTTTTTTTTTTTTTTTTTTTGTTAAAGACGTTTTTGGAGAACTTGTATTTATACGAAATTCATTTTGAATCGAGATTTTGTACCTTAAATTAAACGAATTTTGATATAAAATATTTAAAATTTAATTATGAGAAAAAAAAGAAGCCAATAAGGGAGAATAAAAGGTACGGAGAAAAATGAAGTACAGCTAAGATAGGGGAGATAGAGTTTCCCGATGATATTAAGACACTGTCTTCTGTAATTTGTCAGTTGCTCATCATTGGTCTTTCCCACCACCTGATCTCTTGTCTTATTCCCTCCCCGGTTTACTTTCTTTAACCGGTCTTCTTTTTTCTCTCTAAATTGTCTAAAAATCTCAATTCACAACAAATTCAATTTCCCCGGAACAATCCGTGGACATATATATTCTCTCATTTATGAAATCTTCAAAGTTATATATATGTATGGGGCGACTTGATTAATTCTAATCTTTACCCCTTTGACTTCGCCTATTTTTAAGCATTTTAAAAAGAAAACAATTTAAAGCTTTTTCTTCAACTTTTTATTTCGTTCATATTAATTTACTTTAATAAAAAAAATATCCTTACAGAAAGGTTCATATTGTATCAGTTCCAATACGATGGAATACAAATTATTTTCTACTATACAATTTTTCTACTAATCCCTCTTTATATTGTTATTTGATAAATATCACTTATAAACCTGGTTGATTATTTTAATAAACACATTCAATTTGTTTCAAAAAATATAAAAAAAAATACATTCATTCTGTTTCATACTGATGTTTGTTCTTTTTGAGAGACGAAAGAAATCTGTAGAATAAAATAACTAATTCTTATTAGTGTTAGATTATGATACTAATCGAGATCATTCGTGATTATTTCTTAATCGCTTTAACACAATAAGATCGAAGGTGCAAGTCGGCTACATTGTTTTCAAAATCAAAGGTACACACATTGTTTGTTTTCAATTTGATCATTGATCCAAAGATACGTATATATGTAAGACTTTTTGTTGATCTGTGTTGTTGGTGTTAGATCCCAGATGGAGATTGTATTGGAACCAAAGGATGCTGTTGATTGGTCATACAGAGGCGAAGGAGCTGTTAATTTGGTTCTTGCTTACACTGGATCCTCTCCCACTTTCGTTAGTCTCTTCTTTGAATCTGTCTCTCAAAACCAAAACATGATTATCTTGCCTTTGTGATTCTATCTTCTTTTCTTTTTTTTTTTTTCTTTTTTTTTCTCTTTTGTTGTTATGTGTGAAGTTGGGAAAGATGATGAGGATACATAAAATGCCAAAAGATGGGAATGAAAATGGAGACAAAAGTGAAAATGGTCTAACGACTCATGAAAAGCTTATTTGGGGAGAGATCAAGGACCTTGTAACTTGCAAGAACAAGGAGCTTGTTGAGTATTTGTTTGTCAAACATGTCATGAGACCTTTGTTGAGTCATAAATATGTCAATGCTGGAGTATGTTTCCTCTTTGTATAACTTCTAGCTCTTAGAGTATGTTTTGAGAATTTGGGAACTTTTATCTATGTCATTGCAAATTTTGTAGATGCGTCTTCTTGTAGCAAAGGAATTTCTTGAGTGTGTTGAGAATATTATGACATCTCAGCGTCCTTCTTGGCGAGCTGATGCAGCCTCTGTGGATACTAACCGCAGTTCCGTGCTTCTCATGGATGATTTGACACTTTTCGCCCGCGGTAACTCTTATTTGTATATTCAACTCTTTCTTTCATTTCTTCTATTAGACTTGCAAGTAAAGTCTAAATATGAATTTGTAAGCTGTCTCTTGGTTTAAAGTCGACTTGATGATGGATTTAAGCTATGATTTTTGGTTTTTATATCGATATGTGTCGCTATCACTTTAATGGTTTCCTCTGTGGTTTCAGGTCATGTTGAGGATAAACCATGCTTAAGTGTTGAAATAAAGGTGTCCAATATGATCTTGTGCTATCTTTCCTTTTTAGCTACTGATTTTAAATGCTTATTGTTGGCTGATTCTGATGAAGTAGCCCAAATGTGGATTTCTTCCATCTTCAAGTTTCATAGCAGAAGAAAATGTTATTAAGAAGAGTATAACTCGTTTCGAAATGCACCAAGTTCTGAAGCTTAAGGAAAACGAGGTACTACTTCTCTTACATCCCTCTAAATCTCCTCAGATTTCACAATCCAACTTGGAAGCTAACACGTTAAAACCCGTGTTGTAGATCTCAGAAATCAGTGAATATGATCCCTTGGACCTTTTCTCTGGATCTAAAGATAGAATACACAAAGCAATAAAAGCGCTCTACGCGACTCCTCAGAACAATTTCCGCGTGTTCTTGAACGGTTCTCTTGTGTTTGGAGGCTTAGGTGGTGGCATATGCAAAACAACCTCAAAGGTTGAACAAGCTTTTGAGCATCTACTCAAAGATATCATCAGGACAACCGATGATGGCGATGAACGTGCAAATCATTTCATAGAGCTTGTTGCAGAAACTGTATACTCATCTGGAGCTCTAGATCAGCTTCTAGACGTTCAAAAGCTCGACAAATATAATATCGAGGGAGTGATTCACATCTACTATGATTTGATTGACCAGCCATGTAAAGTGTGCAGAGAGTTGGAGAAGAGTAACTTATCAAATCAATATAGTTCCATGCATTCAATTCCGCTGGATGAAAAAGTGAATATTTTGAAGGATTTTCTAATATCTGCCACTGCAAAGGATTGTAGTGTAATGATAAGTTTTAGATCAGAAGCTGGGCTCTCAAGATCCTCTTCCCACAGTAATCTTCATCTTGAATCAACAAAGCAAGAATTTGAGTACAAGGTAAACTTTGCTTTTACCTCCAGATACTAATATCTTTTGCTTTTGTAGAATTGTTTATATCATAAACTGAGCTCTATGTTGTTGGCAGGTACATTTCATTGATCTTGATATGAGACCTTTGAAGAAAATGGAAGTCTATTACGAATTAGACAAGAAGATCATGAACACATATCTGGAGATGCTGAAAAAGAAAGGAGATCAGCCTCAATGCTTCTAGAACTATATATAAGCTGAGATGGCAGATTTCATATCTCATAGAACAGAAAAGAGGATCCAACAGAGTTGAAGGTTTGTCCTGTCTGTTTAAGACTTTGTCTCTGTTCTTTGACAGTTCCTCATCATTGGTCTCTTTCTCTTCCCTTCCCTGTTTACTCTATAACTGTTCTTGATTCCCTATGATTAGCTTTCTTAAGGTATAGGATAAACTTGACTATATTAATACAAAGATTTAAAGTCTCTAATCTTAAGCACTTGACAAAACACAGAAGATAAAACATGTTCATTACTAAATAAGAGGTGCCTTATTTATCCATTTTATTACATTGTACACATGTAATAAGAGGTGCCTACAAGCTAGATAATAAAGACGGTAACATAATAAAGTTTACATGTAAGAGATCGGTTGGGCGGGAACCTCCAATCCACAGGAAGAAAGGTTCAGTTGAAGTTCGCCACTTGCCTGATATCAAGTAGTACGCATCAACCTTTGCAACATCAGCTTTGATGCTGAAGAGATTTGTGTATATTGAGCTCAATGTCACTTATATGAGCTTGTAGCGCTTTTCGGAGCTCGCTAAGTCTCATGTTTTGCTCTTCTAGCCAGAGCATGTATTTCCTCTCGAATGCAACAATCGCTGAAAAAGTCCTCATTTGAGAATTTCTTCTTAAGGTATTGAAGATTATAGATCCAACATATATTTACTTTTATATGAAATTACTAACCAGTGTTCATGGTCCTAGTTAGCTAGTATCTGATTGTGATAAACTGATAATCACTGAACAAAAAAAGTATCACTGATATTAGTATGAAACAGTTCAATTTTGAGGAACACCAAACAAGAAAAAAGACCAAGCTTGACTTCACCTTTCAAGTCCCTGCTCAAGCTTTGATCAAACAGCAAAAGTTCCAATTTGTGTCAATAAATTTACAGGTTTAGGCATAAATATTTTCTCAATGAACAAGCAGAAGAGAGAATAAAGAGTGTTACTGGTTTCACACTCACTACATCCTATCAAGATCCCAAAAATTACAACAGTACAAGTTCTGCAAGTAATACACTAGTTTTTAGCTATAAAGTTAGAACCTTTAACAAGAGATAAAGAAAACTGAAACTCTCCAAGTTTAAAGCTTTCAATTAAATTACAGAACAATTCCAACAAGTAATACAAAAGGATTAAATTTTCACCTACCTTTACTGCAGAGTGATGACCAAATAAAATGATGAAACTTTAGTCAAAAACTTAAAGATGAAAACTGGCGACATTTTTGTTTTCTTCTTTCTTTGTTACTTTTAGCTCTCTTCTTTTCTTTGCTTTTGTGATAAACAAACGAAAAGAAAGGTCACCTTTTGGTTCGGTTTAGTGTTAACTCATCATAGTAGTTTTGCATTCTAATCCCTCATGAATACATAGAAGTAGATGTTGGACACAAATTCTCATAGATGAAGGCTGTAAGCTCTATTACATTTTACAAATATAGAGCCTTATTTATAAAACACAACATTACATGTTTCCACCCAAATTTACATCTCTTATTTCCTTTTAAGTAAAAACCAAAACACCAATGAGAAAGGTGATGCTCAAATGGAGCCTACATCTCCAAACACTTTACTAGGAGATAAACAAGTCTCTAGCTAACATCGTCTGAGGTTGACTCTTTTCTTGTGCTTCTTTTTTTTGTCTCCTAGCTTGTTAAGTGTGTTCTCGTGGACGAGCTGCCCAAAGAGAACTAAGAGCACGAAGTCTGTGGAAGTACTCTCCTAATGCTAGCAAGCCTCGAGCAGATTGTCTAGTCGTCAAGATCTTACTCATTTGTTGCAGAGTCTGCTGTCTCAGATGATCCGCCTGTTCCAATAGAGAAAGCTTTCTTTTGTGAAAACACAAAATGCTTTATGCAAGACAGGAAAAGATGCAAGCTTTTTCTTGATTTTAACAGAATGAAAATGAAAGATTTTGGATTCACTGGAGACTGCAAAAGCACAAAGCCAGATCGACGATATGAAAAGTATGAGCGAGTTACCTGGTTCACAAAACTCTCTAATGCTTGAAGATTCTCCATGGCTGAAACCATTTGAGTCCCGTAATGAACAGACTCGACAATTTTTATCTGAATTGCTATGCTTTCGACCAAACCTTGCTGAAGTTTATCTAAGCCTTGAGAGAGGGCCTCCTCTGCTTGCTGAGACGACTGTTGGAGGTTCCTCATTTCCAAGAGTTGCTGATTGGTTAAGGGCTCAATGTATGGCATCACAACCTAGACAACAATAAACGTTAGAGATTGTGTTCTCAAGAGCGAAGACTTGTAACGTGTAAAGGTGAAAAAAGGGTTTACATTTAACAGCTCGGATGGGCGGAAACCTCCAATCCACTGGAAGAAGCGTTCAGTTGAAGTTCGCCACATTCCCGATATCAAGAAGAACACATCAGCCTTTGCAGCATCAGCTTTCATGCGGAAGAGATTTGCGTAGTGATTCAAGCAAATATCTACCAGCATTTTAAGCTCAATGTCGCTTATATGAGCTTGGAGTGCTGTTCGAATCTCACTAACTCTCTTGTTTTGCTCATCTATCCAGTGTGTGTATTCCATCTCAAATGAAGCAATCCCTGAAAAAGTTTCCATTGACAAAATATTGAGAAATTAAGAGATTAAGCAATGCCAACAAATACTTATTTAGTGATATAAACACCAACCTGAGTTCATGTTCCCAGCTGGTCCTAGATAACTAGTATCTGACGAATTGCGCACGCATAATCCCTGAAAAGACACCAAAACATATCACAGAGTCAGTAATGAATCAAATAAAGTCTGATGAACACAGAACAAAGAAACAAGATTGAGCTAACCTGCTTCCTAGCTCTTACAAGTTCCTGCTCGAGCTGTGACAACTTCAACCGGCTTTCTTCTAATTGTTGGACATGAGCCTACATGCACAGACATAACTTTGCATAACTTTTTCTTTTCTTATTTCCTCATTACCACAAGAAAATTCTACCAAGGGACCTTTCTTACCTTCTTTCTCAAACGACTTTTGCGAGCAGCTTCTCGATTCTGAGCCAAACGCCGTTTCATCTGTACATAACAGAAGAAACAACAATTCATGTCATCATCACTCCATGTTTTTTCCTCTAAAGATTCAAATCGATAAGAGGGATTTATGCGGTTTTCGAAACCTAAAAGGATAATAAATAGCCTAAAATGCTAAAACCCACTCAAGTTTTTTTTTATCAAAATGCTAAAAGTGTCTAGCTACCTTATCATTGATCCGGTCTTCGTCCTGATCATTATTACTAGAAGGTTCTGCTTCAACAGAGTTATTATACAAAGAAGTATAATTTGCCTGCACATAATTAACCATAATTAAAAAAAAAAACAAGCAACACTTATTACAAGTAAGTCTTAAGCATGAATAAAGGGAGGGAAAAAAAGAAAAAGAAAAGAATATATCTCACTCTATTGTTATCATCTGCTTCTGCTCTAGCATCAACCTCCAGAGTTGTTGAAGAACTCTGATTGTTATTCTGATTACTACTAATATTGTTGATATCTGATTTAAAAGGATTTTCCCAACCAGACAACTGTTGAAATGGTTCATACATCCCCATGTCTCTCAATGATACAAGTTGTGTAGAAGAAGAAGAAGAGCTCATCATCTGTAAATCCAAATAATTACAGGCTCAAAGCTTATTGGATTCAAGAAACAGTGTTTTCAATAGATATAATATATCTCCATAAAATTACACTACTAGTTACTAACACAACCATAAACAACAGTGTAAGTTCTTCTTCATCAGTTCCTCGAAGTTAGTTATATAGTTTTTAGCTATAAAGGTTGAGACTTTAACAATACTAACAAAACCCAACAGTCCAAAACTGAGCCTTTTTGAATAAAAATAGCCAAATAGAGCAATAACACATGGAAAATTAGAAAAATTGTAAGCATCGGAAATAAACAAACCAACCTCGATTGAAAAGCAGAGAAATTCATAACGAAGTTGAGAGATGAAGAGTGAATCTTTGCATTTCAGAGGGGTATATTCCGATCTAAACGGAGACCACAGAGATGAAGAGAGTTTAGAGAAATTGAGTAATAAACTTTTGGGTCAAAACTTAGAGGTGAAGCGTACCCATCATTGAAAAAAAAGCAGAGATATTTTTATTTCTTGTTTTTTTTTTTTTATAAAAATATATTTTTCTGGTTGCCTTTTTTTTTTTTTTTTTTTTTTTATGTTATCTTTGGTTTTGATTAGTCGATGAGCGTTAGAATAATAAGCAAGTTGAAGCAAGGAACGATGAACGACAAAAGTACCGGGAGAAAACAAATCGATAGAAAAAAAAGTTCAAGTCTTTTCCTCTTACCCAAAAGCTGACTTTATCATGCGCCTCTCTTTCTAAAATACGCTTATGATGACGTTACCCACCGCTAGTGAGCTGGATTCTCTTAGGCGGCCGACACGTCAATGCTCGATGTGGAATATTCCGACCCAGCTGCCTATAGAATCTGAATCTCACACTACATAATACTATTAATATTAATAATTATTATTATTACCTTTTTGTCCTAAAATTTTTAAAAATATTTTTTGTAACTTGTAACAACGAAAAAAATATGAAATTCTATATATGTTAGAAATTTGTAATGAATTATTTTTATTCCGAAGATGAATTAACTTTTCCTAGAAATTAGGTCGCATCTTATGGTACAAGTTTGCAAGATTAATATATTTAATCAATTCATTTATTTTGGAGGGACTCTAAAATGTTTATGCAGTGCCAGTGGCAACTTAAAGTATCCCTCCTTAGCTTATTGAGAAATAATTGGGCCTTTAGTGACCTACCCAACACTAAAAGATAACACATTTTTCTAATAAAATATTTATTCTTTATTTAATTGGGCGCCACTTGTCTAATAAAATCTGTGTGTTCGAGTCTTTCGACAGAGACAAGCATGCCTGTTTTTGTTTTTTTTTTCTTCTTTTTTTTCCGCTCTTTACTTATGGTTTTGCTTTAATAAAGATTCATATATACTAGTTTTCAATCCTTTTAATTTGATAGATACGTATTGGTCGATGAGATGCAGGAAGGATGAATATTTGTCATGCTACAATTATATTTTCCTTAAATTTACTTGTATTATTATAGTTTTTGACATGAAGATCCATTTATATATCAAATTCCGAATTAAGTTAAACACTTATTTCAAAATACCAGTAGTGTGTGTGGTGCACTAACAAAAAAAAAAAAAAAAAAAAATACTTGTAAATGTTTTTCATAGATAGTGGAGCAGATCAACCGAACAAGTGCAAAGCAAAACGCTAAACAAGGAAGTTGGGCTTAGCTCGCGAAGCCCATAAGATTTGTTGAATATTCTCACGTGGCAAATGCAGGTGATAAAGACAAGCTAAGCTCCTCGTCTCGTGACTCTCGCTGTCACTACTCACAAGACTCACACTCGCGCCACTCACTCGCCAGTCACCACTATATTGATTCGCACCGGTTTTTTTCTAAAAAAACTAAGCCATTAGGGACAGGAATATTTAGTCTTAAATCTTATGAATGATAGATTTGTTATTTCTTTTATGAATGAGTTTATATTCCTGAACTAAGACTTTACTTTCAAGAACTGGGATGTAGGATAAGCTATGCATTAAGATGAAAATTTTCATTAGAAAATCGATTCTTGTAGCATGTTCTAGCCTTCGAAATGCGTGTACCAACAATTTTCATATTATGGGCATCGAACATTCGAACCCTATTTACGGGTGTAAAATCACTATATATATACCGACACGATTCTATAATAGAATCTATCGTTTAAACAAAACGTAAATATACGATACATGATTCATCCGGAAGTTCAAGTAGTGGATATTAAAAAAATTGTTTGACAAATTTTTAAAAACTTGTACATTAGGATTCATCTCTCTTTAAAAAAAAAAAAAATATATATATATATATATATAGTTGAAATTCTTTAAATGCTTTTTTTTCAGTCTGTCAACCAATCAATTCTGATATCGTTTTTATTTTAGTTATTTAACCAGTTGGACTATTTTTTTTTTTTTTTGACAAACCAATTCGGTATTTTTAAAAATCCACTAAAAATATAATTTGTCCGCCACGTTTGTATATTGCATCAAATTCTGATGCTACCATATAGTCATATAGATAGATTAGATAGTACAGTTATCTAAACTAAAAATAGGTAATTACGTGAACCTTTGTCTTTGCCATGGGAAGGTCTGAGAATAAATTTGCATACTGTGCAATTTACACCTCCAAGCCTTAACTTTTTTTTTTTTAGTTTTTTGGTCCTAAACTTATTATGTTCTAAAACAACTCCACGTGATATGTCTAACGTGATCATATCTAACTATTTTAGATAACCACGTCCACGTGGAATTGTTTTTTAAAACTTGTTTTATTTAGAGAAAAATAACATGATTTCACCTAAATAATTTGGAAGATTTGTTTCATATGTTCCTTTATAATAAATGGTTTTTGAGAATATAACTAAACATTTTAGTAAAATAGCAGGAGAGACACTAAAAACCATAAAGCAAACAAGAAAGTAAAAGAAAAATGACAAAAATAAATTCTAAACTTTTTATTCCTTATATTAGTTTGATTAATTTTGGACGTGGCCATCTTAGCTTATTATTCTATATACATAAGATCACAAACTTTAGCAGAGTTTTTCTTGGTGCTCGGCTTTCTGAAGAACCACCGGCCAGATCCTCCGCCGTTCTCTTCGATTCCACCGGTGGTTGTGGCTGCGTTTGCCGTTATACTCTTCAATATGTTCTCTCTGTGAAACTTCCTCGCCATGTAAGCTTCTGCCATAGCCATCGACATGTTCGAATAATCTAGAAATATATTTTGTGGATGAAAAAGTAATTGTAAGTATGAAAAGAGATGCAAATAGAAACAAAGAGGTGATAAAATCTAAAAGAATTTGGTGAAAGGTGAGTGTTGTTTGGAAATAAGGTGGGAGGGGTTGGGATAAATATATAGATAAATTATTGGGTCCACTTATGTTGATTTTATTTCCTCTGTTTCCCACTTACTGTACGTACACATTATACAATATATATATATATATTTTTTTTTTTGGTTTTTGACAGCTATTATACGTACAGGTGTAGTGGACAAGTGGCGAATCTAAAATAATTAACAAACAAATATAAATGGCCGGGATAATATTAGCTTCATGTCTCTCCGGGATATTTCGTCCTCTATTGCGAGAGAGAATGAGAAAACAGTTTTATAGTTGTTTGAAGCGAAACATGTTTACATCATCCTTTATTGAATGGTTTTAGCAATGAATTAATCGATACAAAGTTTGAGAGTGCGAGATTAGAAAATGGAGTAGTTGTACATGTTGGATTATCAATACTAGACAATACATTAATATAGTGGACTATACTATATATATAGTGGACAATAGAAGTACACTATAGTGTTTTCTTTTTTGTCGGCAGAACTATAGATTATATATCTTTTATAAACTATGAAAATATTTACGATGATGTAATATTTAATTGTTTTAAAGATAGGGATCGTAAGTCGTTACAGAGTTTGTGACATATACTTTCAGTGAATTGAAATGGGAATAGTAAAGCTCCTTTTTGGTCATAACAAGGCAAATGATTTTCTTGTTTAATTGTTATCAACAGTAAAGATTTGTCTGACAACATATACGAATCATACGATAATCTCTCATTATAATAAAAACTCAAACGATGGGCAGACAATAAACAAATGAAATAATGGATTGGATGCAAATCCACGATAGATCCGGATATGATTACATCCACTATATACTAAATGTGTTTCAAGAAAATAGACGTATTAACTTTATTATTAGAGTATTAATTATTTAGAGAGACATATCTAATTTCTTAACGTCACTAAGACGAAAGCATTTAAGCATCGTACCCTTTTAGTTACATAATATTACAGGCTCGTCGAATGAAGTAATGAACATAGCCCCTCTCATGGCTATGGTTCGTAAATCGTCATGCATATAAAGTGACCATATTTTTTTGATGATATAAAGTGATCATATTGCATAGAGGAACACTCAACACTAGCGATTTAATTAGTTAGATGATTAGGTTGATTTAGTTAGTGCAAACATTTTAGGAGTCGTGTTCTCGTGTTAGAGATGCAACTACTAAAATATAATAAAAACCCAACAGTTCCTAGAGCATACCCAAATAATACTTCTATTGGTTCAATTTAACCAGTCAAAGAGAAATTTTTGTTTCAACTTTCAACGTTAACTTTAACAAAAAAAATGTTCAACGTTAACGTAAATTCGATTTCAAAGTTTATCTATTCGAGAAAAGATGATTTATCTTTTGTATAACCATTATTACCTTTTTCTTTTACTATTAAAAAAAGAGAGACAGAGAGTCTTTAACCAATCAAAAGACTCAAACGTTTACTAAGTACATAAGAAATAAATGCATAAATAAAATAGCTAGTGATATACTGATATGATATCTATCGATCTGCTTTTTTCTTTATTCGGCCTGTATTTTAGTATCAGATTTTGGAATTAGTCACCTATTTATTTTTCATAAGTAAAAGTGAAGCTATTTTTCTTTTAATTTGTTTTCGAAATAAAATAACTTCTTTCTTTTTGGTGTACGATCGTGAGAATTACGACGTTATTTTATATTTGTCAAACTATAATTAAACAGTTTAACCACACAAATTAAAACCATCTATGAACTAGTTATTTAATTTATTTGATACACATTGCCCATAAATGCCAATTTGGGTCAGTATCAATAAACTTTATCAGATATTCTGGAAGAAAGTTATATATATATATATTTTTTGATCCGCCATTACACATATTTTCAGTTGTTGTACATTAGAAAATCAGCGAAAGAATAAAAGATAATGCGCTTCCCCTTTTGATTCCTAGATTAATTTGAAGAATTTACTTAACTTAACGTTTTTTGGAACTCTCTATTTTTCAAACTAAAGAATGTGTTTTTATTATAAAACGGTATCGAAGATGAGTGAATCCTAAAAGTGACTGTGACTAAACCGAACAAGTCAATTAATTATCCAACCTTTTTTTAATTTATATTATGGAAATTTCTATTCAATTTTGGCTGAAAAAAGTTACTATGGTCTGGATTTAAGTTATATACACATACATAAGTCTTGGGAGGAGAAACTCAAGAAAACTTCGTAGAAATTGCATCTTGAGGGTAATTAATCCTCTGATTTTACTGCAGGTGAAGAAGACTATATGTTTTAACTGAGACAAAAGCTTCTGTATGATGCAGAGTAAAACCAATTCTGGGTGCCGTCGAATTGTGTAGCACACAGCATTAATAACCAATTCTTAGTTTCTTACCATCTGTGCATATTTGTACTATTAAAAGTAAAAAAAAAAAAAAAAAAAAACCCACATATTTTGGGGCTAGGCCCAAAACATACGTATATAAAATTCGAAATCGGGCTCAACGACTTTGTGTAAATGTGTTAATCGGATCAACGCCACGTGCAACGATCACACACGTGATAAGGATGAGTGGGTCACGTGCTAAAGCGTCAATAGCTGAGCTGTGTGACCGGGAGTAAAAGGGACCGCTCCAAACCCACGTGCCTCTCAGGTCCATTATAGGCTAGCTAGCCGTTCTGGAGGCCACCATTTACACTTACTATTTAAAAAAAAAAAAAAAAAATATATATATATATATATATATACTACCACTGTCTATTTAGTAAACTACATATATTTTGGGTTTTCATGCATTAATAACCATTAGATTGCTTGTATTTAATTTTTGCAGATCATTATTATGTATCTAACTTTAAAATTCACGATAATTGAGTAAAATTTTCTATATCGAAACTACATTTGTTTTAAGTAAATATATATATAAAATAATACAATTGAGGCCTCAAAGGTCAACATATTTGTTTTAAAATAAATATCTACGTATATAACTTTAGATGTATGTATATAACCTTATATCTACGTATAAATATCTACTCATTGCTTTAATCTCGCTTTCAAAATAATTGTTTTGTAACAGAAAAACTGAACTTTAGATGGGTTTTCAATAAAAATCGTACATGCTGAAGAATTTTTACGATTTCTACCAATCACATCATGTTTGTTTAAAACTTGATCATTTACTTAAATAAATTTCAGATATAGGTGATACTGAATTTAAAATTCGAATTGGTCACACCTCCAAAAAAACAAATATATCCCGACATAATAAAAATCTTCATTACTTCTATGGGACCATATATGATTAAAGAACAAATTTAAAAAAAAAAAAAAAAAAAAAAAAAACAGAATAAGGATAATAGGCTTTGGCGGGATGTCTCTGTTCTTAATTAACCCTTGTCTAATACACTTAAACCCCAACTCACACTGTACTCTCTCTTTCTGATATTTCACCAAATTAATTACCAAACACTTAATCAATTAATCTAACCTAACCTAATCTAATCTAATCTAATCTTTCCCCTCAAAATCCTTCTTCAATCTCCATTACCCAATCTCTAGATCCGCGTAATGCAGTTAATTCCTCAAGATTATTTGAAATTCACCGACTTTATTATTATTTATTATTATTAAATTTTTACGGAGTTTCAGTGGAAAAAGCTGGAGAAGAAGGAAGAAGAAGAAGAAGAAGAAGAAGAAGAGAGAGATATCGTGGTTGAAGAATCTTCATTGGTCGGCGTTATTGTTTGCTTCCGACATAAGCACCCTTCAGATCCGGAACTAGGTGATCCCACTTCTCCCTCTCTCATTAATACACAACCAATCAAGCTTTTAGTCTTGTACTCTTGTTGTTGCCATTTTTGTTTTCTAAATTTTCATTTCCCTAAAATTTAAAAATTCAAGATTGCTTCAATTTCCTTTTTGGTAACTAAATCTGGGAAAATGTGTGCATAGATTGTGGAACTTATCATAGTTTGGTTAAGCATGTCATTTTGGATCGGATCTATTTCTGGATTTTAGGTGTTTCAAGTGGGAATTTAAGTTTTGGGAGTGCTTGGATCTGTGGATAGCTAGCAAGATTCTGTCTGTGTTTCGCCATTTTTTGAGGGGTTCAAATCATTTTCATATTGGTTAGTCAGAAAAGATCGGTCATTTGATAGATTCTGTGGTTTAGTGGATTTAGCATTTGAAATTAGATCTAAGCTTGCACTGATGGTTTCATTGTTCTGTGATTGTTCTATGTTCTTACTATGATTAAAGGGCTACATATAGATATATGAAGATGAGTATGGAAAACAAAATTGAGCTCATTTCAAACGTGTGTGTGTTGCAGGTGAGGCTGTTTTGAGTTTTAAGTAATGTCAAGACTGGCGAAATGGAAGCTGGAGAAAGCCAAAGTCAAAGTGGTCTTTCGATTGCAGTTTCACGCTACCCATGTAAGTCAAATGACTCTTTAATAAGCTCAAAAGAGTTAACTCACATAGTGTCATCAAGCTTGAAATGTGATTCATTTTACTTCCTATTGTATCTCTTGGTTGTTATATAAGATGTTTTATGGTATGTCCTTGCTGAATTTTTACACAGTGAATCTGATGGGTGCTTTGTTGTTTATATTATTTGAAGGTTCCACAAGCGGGATGGGACAAACTATTCATATCTTTCATTCCCGCTGACTCTGTAAAAGCTACGGCAAAGACAACAAAAGCACTTGTCAGAAATGGAACTTGCAAGTGGGGGGATCCTATCTATGAAACTACAAGACTGCTTCAGGATACAAGGACCAAGCAATATGATGAAAAACTGTATAAGATTGTTGTGGCTATGGTATCATTCTACTTTTTTTCCTATATTTTTTCCTTCTCTGATTTCTAATTTTGGAGTTAATTTATTCTTCCCTTTGTATTCTTATGAGATCAGGGTACTTCTAGATCTAGTATCCTTGGAGAGGCTATGATCAACCTTGCTGAATATGCTGATGCCTTGAAACCTTTTGCTGTGGTATTGCCCTTGCAAGGTTGTGATTCAGGAGCTATCTTACATGTATGGACCATTCTTCATTACTTCTATCGGATAAAGAGATAGGCTTCCTTCTTAAGCTCACAGATTGGTGGTTTCTCAACATTTTGGTTCTTGTTTACAGGTCACTGTACAGCTGTTGACTTCCAAAACTGGCTTCAGAGAGTTCGAGCAGCAGAGAGAACTCAGGGAGAGGGGACCATCAGCGACCCCTGAACATTGCAGTCCTGACGAATCTTCTCGTTGCAGGATTTCACCTTCTGATGAGACTCTTAGTCATGTTGACAAGGTTTGGTCTTCTTTTTCCATAAAAGCTTCATGATTGTGTCCTTTTAGGTTTTCACCCCAATATTCACTTTGCTCGTAACGGATCCATGATTGTAAAATATGCTGCTTAAGTAATATACTGATTTGTATGTAGAATTATGCTCACCTATTCATACAACAGTTTTTCAACACAACTAATTTTGCTGTAAGGACGTTGACCCAACTTATATTGTCAACATCTTTTTGCAGACAAATATAAGAGGGAGTTTCAAAGAAAAGTTCCGAGGTGATTCGTTAGTGGAAGAAGCTGTGGGGCCAAATGACCTTGATTCAGGATTGAGATTTGATGTTTCTTCAAATACATCAGACAGCCTAAATGCAGAGAAACACGATATATCCAGCACAAATGAAATTGACAGCATCAAAAGTGTGGTATCTGGAGATCTGAGTGGACTTGCTCAGAGCCCGGAGAAAGAGAAAGACGGTCACGAGTGGCACCATGGCTGGGGTTCAGACTATCTTGGTAAGAATAGCGATTTGGGCAATGCAATAGAAGACAACAATAAGCTTAAAGGATTCTTGGAAGACATGGAATCATCCATTAATGACATTAAGGTTGAAGTGAGTTCGCTGCAGAGCCATGCAGATGATATAGGTTCCAAAGCTCAAGATTTTTCTCAAATACTTATTTCAGAGATTGGTTCTGGGGATCAGTTGGTCAGAGAAGTATCTGTGCTGAAATCAGAGTGCTCAAAGTTAAAAGAAGAGATGGAGCACTTGCGTAAGGTCAAATCACACGTTCTATATAATACCAAAGACCAAGATAGTGTTTCCCACAATCTACAACTAAGATGGCTGCAGGGACTTTTAGTTGTAGAGGATAACATAAGAGAAATTCAAAACAAAGTTTGCTACGGGTACCATGATAGAGACTTAGGGTTTTTCCTCTCAGACTTTGAGTCTCTGCTCGGAGTTCTACTGGATTTTAAAAGGCAGATTGGCCAGCCTATATCTCACCTCAGCACAGTACAATCCGAGAAAATCATCACAGCCGATAAGAAAGAGAGAGGCTTGTCAAAAGCAGAGCATTTTATATCAGGTTCTGAGTTGGACACTGATATTTATCAACCAGAAGTTGATCCACTTCAGTATCTTGGTTTGCCTGATCTTGTTTCTCGTGAACCAAATTCAGCAGAATCTGTTAGTGCCATGAGAGATAAGATACTCGAGCTTGTACGAGGTCTGGACGAGTCTAAAGCTGAACGTGATAGCCTTACCAAGAAAATGGATCAGATGGAATGCTATTACGAATCTCTGGTGCAGGAGCTTGAGGAAACTCAAAGGCAGTTACTAGTAGAGTTACAGAATCTAAGGACTGAACATTCCACGTGCCTCTATAGTATCTCTGGTGCTAAGGCTGAGATGGAAACGCTGCGCCAAAATATGAATGAGCAAACACTAAGATTTTCTGAGGAGAAGAAAACTTTGGATTCTTTGAATGAAGGACTGGATAAACGTGCTATGGCTGCAGAGGCAGCACTTAAAAGGGCTCGCTTAAATTATTCTATTGCTGTCAACCATTTGCAGAAGGATCTTGAATTGCTTTCATCCCAGGTTGTATCTATGTTTGAGACCAATGAGAACCTCATTAAGCAAGCTTTCCCAGACCCTCCACAAAGCTTTCACGAATGCATTGAATCAACAAATGATTCAAAGCCCGAGAAACAGGACACTCGTGATGTAAAACTCACACAGTTTCAGAATGAGAAAAAGGGGATGAAGGAACGTCCCTTAAAAGGTGATATTCTTCTAGAAAATTTGAAGAGATCTCTTCATGTGCAAGAAGGCCTATATCAAAAAGTTGAAGAAGAACTCTATGAGATGCACTCAAGAAACTTATATCTGGAAGTATTCTCGAACATTCTACGGGAAACTTTTCTTGAAGCAAGTGTTGACATAAGGATCATGAAAGCGAATATTGATGAACTTGGATGGCAGCTGGAGCTTTCAACAGAGGCCAAGGAAATATTGAAGCAGAGGCTGGATATTGCTTTGGACGAGGTTTGCTCCCTGAATGAAGAGAAAACCACATGCATTACCAAATGGAATGCTGTGGCTTTGCAGAATCAAAGTTTAGAGGCGAACTTGCAGAATATTACTCACGAGAACTTCATCCTTCTGCAAAAGATTGATGAACTGGAATCTGTAGTGTCCGAGTCCAAGAATTGGAAGACCAATTATGAGACGTGCATTTGTGAGAAGAAAGAGCTTGCAGAGCTTATAGAGAAAGAAGCGCTTGAAAAAGTTCATTTTCAGACAAGGCTTGCTACTGTGCAGGCCGAGTTTGATGCTGTGAGAGGTAAGTTTGGCGATCTGGTTACTGCAAATGGAATTCTACAGCAGAACTTTAGTAGTCTGAAAGACAAGTTGATGAGCACGTTAAGCTGCTACAATGAAAAACTCATTGCGTTACCCCTGTGGGATGGGGGAGTAGATTTTGATTTGGAGTCCCGTGATTTAACAGAGCAGCTTGATAAATTATTGTGTAAGATATATGAAAAATGTTGCGTACTTATGACAGAGAATAAAGATCTGATGAAGGAAAAATCCAAGACAGAGTCTAGTTTAAGAGCTGCCGAGTCTGATCTTATGGAGCTCAAGCAGAAGCATGAGAATGATGTACAATGTCTGGTCACTAAACTAGAAGCTTCCACTGCCCTCCTCCAGAGACTTCAGTTGGAAACTGAGTCTACCATGGAGAAAATGAAGGTTATTACTGAAGCTGAGCAAAACTATGAGAGCTGTCACATAAACTTTCTTTCTCGTCTTGACTATTTTGAAAATGAAATGCATCTACTTGTGGCCAAGAATGAGGAACTTGGTCAAGAGATTTTTGAATTAGGCTCTGTAGCTGTTGAACATGATAGAACCAAGCTGCTTGTTGAAGAACTGGCTGATGAAAAAAAACGTTTTCTGGTTTCTCTTCAGGATAAATCTCAGGAAACTTTGGGACTTGTGCGTGAGCTTGAGAGTTTAAGGACAACATCTGACCACGAGTTGGGACTTGAAAGAAGCTCAAGGCAGGAACTAGAAATTAAAGTGCAAGATCTTACTTCTGAGTTGATCGCGAAAAGTTCCAAATTGCTGAGCTTCGATGAGCAAAGCTCTGAGTTGGTCCGTCTTAAGCAAGTGGTCTCCGATCTGGAGCTGGAGAAGGAAACTCAAACTCATCTTTTGTCAAGATATGAAACATCTCTGAGAAGCTTGAATCGTGATTCATCATATATTTCCGATCTGGAATCTCAGTTACTTGAAATAATGGAATTTGCAGTAGCAGCAGATATCCAGATTGTTTTCACAAGAACTGAGTGGGAGACTTATGCTGAGGAGCACCACAAGGAACATTTTGAGGTATTGACTGCACTCAATGGCTCTCGTAATATAGGAGCACAGCATATGGATGAAAATATAAAGCTATTGACAGATCTTGAATCCTTAAAATCAGAATTGATAGTTGAGAGAAGTTTGAGAAACAAATTAGACAGTAGAATTGAAGAACTCGCTTCTGAGTTAGATGAAAAGCAATTGCTGTTGGAGAACTTTGATTTGCAGAAATCTCAAGTGAAACTTTTGGAGAGGATGGTAGCTGAGCTGGAATCGGATAAGTCGTTCCAAAGTTCCGAGTATGTTAGAAATGCTCATCAAGAGTCTTCTTTTATTGAAGAATTGTTTCAATGTCTAATAGCTGCAGATGTTCAGCTTATTTGTAGAAAAATCCAGTCTGAGACCTGTATTAATGACCTTGCAGAACAACTTAGCTGCTGCTCTAAGAGCCATCTAGAGTTTCGAAAGAAGCACACTGATGTGGAATCTGCCCTTAACCATTGTCTAGTCAACGAAACACGGTATAAGGAAGAAAACAATCAATTATTGATTAATATTGAAGTCTTGAAGTCTGAGCTAGAGTCTTCCATGGCTAAAAGTAGAGCTCCTGCTGATATAAATGATGGTAGGGCAGTTGAGCTTGAAGAGCACGCAACTACGGATGAGAATGCAGAAAGGAGTTACTCTGAGAGAAGCCTAGGTGTTCATGAGGTTGAGCAATTGAAATCTTTGTTGGCCGAGCATGAAGAAGAAATAGAAACTCTGATGGTGTTAAAGGCTGAGGCAGAATTTACTGTCGAAGTACTAAAAGATAAATTAACCGAGCAGTGTGTAAAAGGTGCCAATGAGGTTAAAACACTGAAAAATAGGTGTGGTGATCTCACTCAGAAGCTCTCTGAGCAGATTCTGAAAACAGAGGAGTTCAAAAGCTTGTCCATTCATCTGAAAGAGCTTAAAGACAATGCTGAAGCTGAATGCACTCGTGCCCGTGAAAAGACTGACTATCAAGCCCCGCTAACTCCACAGCAGGAGTCTTTGAGAATCATTTTCATCAAAGAACAGTATGAAACCAAGTTGCAGGAACTTCAACATCAACTGACCATGTCCAAGAAGCATGGCGAGGAAATTCTGATGAAATTACAAGATGCCATTGATGAGAATGAAGCACGGAAGAAGGCAGAATCCAGCCATTTTAGAAAAACTAAAGAGCTGGGAGATAAAATATTGGAACTGGAGGCTAATCTACAATCTGCAATCTATGATAAACGTGAGAAAACAACAGCTTATGACATGATGAAGGCTGAGCTGGATTGTTCATTATTAAGCCTTGAATGCTGCAAGGAAGAAAAACAGAGGCTTGAAGTTTTTCTGCAGGAATGCAAAGAGGAGAGATTGAAAATGTCCAAGGAGCTAGAATCGATGAGAGAATTAGTACAACGTTGCAGCTCTCATAAAGATATTCAGATGAAAGAACATGATAGATTGAGCTTGGATGATGATGGTGTATCAGAGGGCGATTTGTTGAACCATGAGCAAAGGGAAGGTTCTTGTTTAGTTCCTACAAAGGTTACCACCAGTCCCAGGCCAAAGTTTCAGGTAAACATCAGTTAGATCTGTTTAGATTAGCATTTATTTAGAAGTTGAATCTTCAAGCTCATGGTATCATAGACCTCATGTTAAAACTAGTTCTTTTCCTACCAGTCGTGTAAAAATATGCTGCACCTGCTTTATGAAATGTTAGGCAAAACAAGTTCATATGATCAATCAAGTTGTAATGACTAGGCTACTACATATTTCGTTGTTATCTGTAAATATTTCTCAAGTTTAGATATTGAGCCTTTGTTTCCTGTGACTAAACGGTAAAAAAGGTGTTATTAATTTCTTATTATGCTTATTATGTTGACACTTTTTAATGTATGTTTATCGTTCATCAGGGTGCTATTCAGTCGAGAGGTGTAAATGGAAACGGAGACCAATCACCTTCCGGAGAAGCAATGGCGCTGGACAAAAGTGATGAAGGCTTAGCTTTGATCAATGATAATTTCAGGGCAGAGACTTTAAGGTCTAGCATGGATCACTTAAACAATGAGGTAATATTGGATTGTTGGTTAAAATTTCTAAAGTTGAGTTGTCACTGACTTAGTTTGGATTGGATGGCAATTCTAAAATCACAATGTCTACTTGTTGTTAGTATCTACAGAACGATTTTATGTTAGTGCTTAGCGTCACTGGATATTTTTTTTGTCTTCTTTACAGCTAGAACGGATGAAGAATGAGAATCTACTTCAACCTCAAGATGACAATGATTCAGACTCCAGATTTCCGGGTTTGGAACAGGAGCTGATGCAGTTGCGTCAGGTGCAGATGTTTATCTTTTAGAGATAGTAATATAGCAGTGAAGCATGAGTGTCCAAAAGTCTTATGATCATTTTTTTTAACAGGCAAAGGAAGAACTTCAAAGTATCTTCCCTTTATCTCACGAGAACTTCAGCTGCGGAAACGCATTGGAAAGGGTTCTTGCACTGGAAATAGAACTTGCTGAAGCATTGCGTGGAAAGAAAAAATCAACCATCCATTTCCAGAGGTACATGATTCAAGAATTCAGCTATTTATCTTTGCCTTTGTAAACCCAAGATTCTGCAGGAATGAGTAAGAAACGTTGAACTTATTCCTTTTCGCCTGAAACTGCAGCTCTTTCTTGAAGCAGCACACAGACGACGAAGCAATCTTCCAGAGTTTCAGAGACATAAACAATCTGATCGAAGAAATGCTAGAGACCAAAGGTCGGTATTCGTCTATGGAGACAGAGCTCAAGGAAATGCATGACCGTTACTCTCAGCTAAGCCTCAAGTTTGCAGAGGTTGAAGGAGAGAGACAAAAGCTCATGATGACTCTGAAGAACGTTAGGGCATCAAAGAAAGCTACGAACTTGAACCGTTCATCATCAGCAATTCTTGGTGAACATTAATGCACAGATGTTACTATGTATATATATGTCCCAAGAATGTTAAATAAGTCCAAGCTCTAACAGTGGTCTCAAGTTATTATAGATAGATTAATATAATTGTTCTTTATTCAAGATATGGGTTCTCAAAGTGATGTATGTGTCTTCTCTGTATTGTATAGAAACCCATATTCTTTAATTCAAAGAATGAAAAGTTCAGTTGAGATTAAGAACATAGATAGTGTGACAATACCAGTAAACTCTTGTTATTTCACTGTTGTATTGAACATATTGTATATTTTTATGAAAAAGAAAAAAAAACATTCTTCAAGAATCATACTACATTTTCTGGAGCCATTTTTGAAAGAAGAAAAGAGAAAAATAAATTCACAACCACACCCAAGAAACCAAATTCTGTAAATGAAGAATCCTTTGTTTTCATGTCTACGCCAATCATTTTATACTGAAGGAATTTCTCAAAGCTTGTCTGAATCTACGGAAAGCTGTACCGTGGAGTATCATTATCCAGTGCCATTATCATGAAGGATATAAAAAATCTCTATGATCCAATTTTATCTGCAGCTACAAAATGATGCACACGCAACGATTCTTCATTGGTGGATCATTCTGCAGTTTTTCTGTGAAAACAGGAAATTTTAAAATATACTGAGATGATATGACCATGATCTCAAACCAGAGCACTTAGCACCCAAACCTTTGTAAAACCATAAATCTAAGCAACTAGAGAATTCAGGGAAATATAATGTTACAAGTGAAAATTTACCGCTCTTTTTGTCTAACGTAGGAGGACGAAGAACAACATGCATAGTGATGATCATTCCAGGAAGTTCGCCAACGGGAAGCCTGGATTCAGCAAGTGTCCTATTGTTCTCCAATATTTTCCCGGCATTGATGAGCTTCACATCATTTACAGTCTTGGGAGTATTTTCTTTATCTGTCAAAATAAGTGAAACACTTGAACAAATGCAGTTCCAACACAAAACCTTAAGTAGTAGTACCAGAGAAGAAAGTGACTGCAACAGCAGATTCAAATAAGGCCAGAGAATAATACCAAACATCTACAACCACGAAAATACAACTTCAGACATCAAAATCTTAGTTGCTTTATACCTTTCACACTATAAAAAACTACCTATATATCTATTAAATTCTCATACTTTTACAATGTTCAATACCTAGAGTCCTAGACTAACCCAATAAAGCGTTCGTTATAAATCAAATCATTGAAGAAACAAAGAATCAAGAAGACAAATTCTACAAAATCAACTCCAATGGAAAGGCAGAAACTTTGAACTAAGAATTGAGTAAAATAATAATAATACCTTTAGGCCATTGAGA
Organism: Barbarea vulgaris; assembly: GCA_963667165.1. NCBI lineage: Eukaryota > Viridiplantae > Streptophyta > Magnoliopsida > Brassicales > Brassicaceae > Barbarea > Barbarea vulgaris. Next base: position 22,783,372 of record OY763889.1, read on the forward strand.
AATGATTTTCTCTTTGAGAGAAGAAACAGTCATAGATTGATTATACTTGTTGGGACCTATGTCACTGCCATCTGCAAGTCTAAACTTTAGTTCTATCCAATCTTCACCTGCCATGTCCTTTCAATTTCCCCCCAGAAAAAAAAAACCCCCCAAAAATACAACAAACACAAATTCAAAATTCTTCTCTGGGGAAAATCATCGAACACTTACAGGACTGTTCACCAATCCAATTACAAACCTCAAAACAGAAAAATAACGAAAACCCAAATCAAATCTTTATAGAAAATTTCAAATCCCTGCAGCTAAAAAGCACGAAACCAACGCGCCAAGAAGGGGAAAAAAAAAAAAACGAAACTTTATTCTTTTGGACTAAGATATGTAATCGATAATCGACGCTTGTGTTGAGAATCAGCCGATCCAAATATAATTGAAGAATTATGGAATAAAGAAAATGAGAAATGGGAAGAAGAAGAAGAAGAAGAAGAAAAGAGAGACACTTTGGTTGAAAGGCTGTCTTTGAGCAGCTAATACACACAAATCAGGAAATTAATTTTGGGTTTCTTTTGTCAACTCAGATTCTTCTTCTTTTTTTTTTTGTATTCCTTACCTGAATCTTGATTTGACTTTTCTACCCCTACAAATTCTCAAAAAAGCTGACTTCTATTATTATGGACTTACTAATAATATAAATATAATAATAAAAATTGTTCAAATCTATAGACTTGTTCATTAATTTATATTGTGCTTGTAAATTTGTTCAAATCTATAGACTTCTATTATTATGGACTTACTAATATAAATATTGTTTGATAGTGATTTTATATTATAAAAGTATCTAAAAGAAAAATATTCGTGATAATGCAAATTACTTTAATCTAAAACTCTGGCCATGTTGTACGATATCAAAAATGAACAAGTGGATTTCAATAATTTGATTCTTAATTAAGTGGGTATTGATACTTCCTTTGATATTGAACTCCTCACATTTCATTTTTATAAAGAAAATCATTTTTTTTTATTTTTTATCATGGGTGCCTCAATTATTTATAGCATTTCTAGTTTGATTTATTAGTGGTATATATGCCAAATTAATCCAATGAGAAAGGGGCAATTCTGGAAGATATTATGAGCATAGATACACAAGAAAACATATTGTAATTACAAATGGTTCGAAAATGGCAGCCACCAACCCATAGAAGGCTAACTACTATAACTAAATTAAGATGGTAGTATTTAATAACATAAATCAATAGTTTTTTTTTTCTTTTCTGTGGAGTTTTAAGACATCTCTTCTACTCAGATTCTTGTAGTGACGTTCTTTTGAACATTATAGACAAGGAAACATCTAGAGATGAAATTAGGTGGATTAATTTTGGTTCGTTCAAAAATGTTATCCACGGAACTAATTTGATAATTTCAAGTAATGAAACCAAATGTTAAACCATCTTATCAATAAAACATTCGAAATACGATTTGATTTTGTCGGTTCCGATTAATTCAGTTCGGTTCGAATGGTTGAAATTCAAATGTTCACCCATAAGATAAGCCAACCAAATGTTATTATGAAAAAAACATTCGTTCGTGCACTCCACAAATAAAAACCAATGCACTCTCCTATTGATGGAATAAATAACCAGCAAGTGTTAATTAGATATTTAGATATATTTATATATGAATTCAGAAAAAGAAGACTGTTTCCTTCACATCAGATTAAAGTATTAACGAAAAAAAAATAATCATAGAATAGATTCGTTGAAAATCAAAAGCAACTTTCATAAAATAAATAAGGGAACAAAAGAAGATAAAAAAGAAAAGAAAAGAAGTGAAGTGTGAAATGAGAAATCAAGATATGGTTTTGCTTTATGAGCATATGATGCCTTGTAAATTCTAAGGCATCGACGGATTCATCATTTTTATTTTTCATAACCTATTTTTTACTTCTGTCTCCTTAGGTCCACCATTATAGGAGCAAGAAAAAAAAAAATCAAAAGTGCTAGCTACATAATTTCAGTTCAAGGAAAAAGATTCTAAACCAAACCTGGTTTTTTCGGTTAAGCAAAAGGATTCAATAAATTATAAATGTGATAAAACTGAGATCGATTAACCAAAACAGGAGGAGGTTTCAATACCATTTTTGTGTGGACAATTTCAATTGCCTGAATCAGATACACAACCATAAGCTGGAAGAATTAGACGATACAATATTTGTAAGAACATCTCATAAGCTTTGCTTCTGGCTGTACACACAGATTCTCAATGTCCCACGAGATATGGGCAAAGAGTTTCAGAGTTTATATATCTATAACTTGGCAGCTAACAAGTTCAGAAGCACCAAAGTCTTTGGTTGCAATGAGTTTCCAGATAACAGTGTCTGGCTTGTTAGGTGCATTGGCCTTTTCCTTCAAAGAACGTGAACACGAAACAGGATTGGAGCTAGATGATGATGATGATGAAGAGCCTGGGATGTTAGGGACATCAGCTCGTAAGACTGTAACGTTATGATTAGGGTCTCTAGTAATGAAATGAAGCTTTCCGTGAAACCCGGCAAGCAAATAAGGAGATTCTGAATCAGTTAAGTCGTAAATAGGAACTTCCCCGATTACAACTTTCCAAGTATCTTCCTTTTGATCATAAACTTTAATCTTCCCATTCTCCATCGAAGAAGAAGGATCAAAAGCGTATAACTCACCATCCACCACAACGCTTAGTTTAGTACCCGCTTGCCTCGCAGGCCAACCTTCACCCATACCAGACGGCATTTCAACCCATAGATTTGTCTTAGGATCATAAACCTCTCCTCCAACATCAACAAAGAAAGGCCAAGAGTACAAACTCTGAGGAACACATAACCTACCATTGTAACAAGTCATTCCCGTAGCTATAGGCTTCAACAAGTCAGCCAAAAACGCATTTGGCAACACTTGCGCCTTTGAGAAAGGCATACTCGGAACCTCAGACCAAGCATCCGTGCTTGGATCGTAAACCTCAGCTGACTGAAGCGGAGATAAACCTCCTCGTCCCCTATCAACACCTCCAACAACATATAGCTTCTTATCCAACACACCAGTTTTGGAATAAGCCCGATTCGCCAACATAGAACTAACTTCACTCCAAGAGTTAAAAATCGGATCAAACCGCCAAACGCAGCTCACAGTTTTCGACCTAGAAAGCCCACCAAGAACATAAAGACACCCATCAACCGAACCAATAGCGCAACCACAAAACGGCATTTGCTCAGAAGAGTCCTTCCTACCAAAAAAACTCCTCACAATCTCAACAACATTAAAACTGGGACTAACCATATTCCACAAACTCCTTCTAGACTCTTCTTCATAAACAATAACAGGCATTGGAGGCAATCTCTGCCATTTCGTTGACACTGGATCTAAAGCATACCACAAAAGCTTATCTTCTTCACCTTTAGTCAACACATAGAGCCATTCTTCAGTTCTCCCAAGTTCTTTCCTTAAACTATACAGCTCAGAGGTTGAAACAGCTGATCTCCACCTCCTAGAGACCAAACGAACACTAGAGTAACATATTCTTGGAAGCCTAGCAAGAATCTGAATTGATAACTCATCAGGAAGACTTGGAATCAATCTGCAATACTCTTCTTCTTCATCGTTCTCTGAGCATAGCTTTCGTCTTTTACGAGATTCGTTTGAGAATTCAACGTCTTGACTTGTTGCTTTCCTCTTAGAACAGCTCAAGCTCATTACAGAACCCATCAGAGCTATAGATTTGATTGATGAATCAAGACGAGTCGTCACTGCAACAAATCATAAATTCCCAAAATTTAGGAGTATTAAGATATAAAAATACGAAATTTACAATCAAGAACACATGATCAAAGAAATTGGCTTGAAACACTAATCCGACACAAATAAAAAAAGATCCTATTTTTATCATCTGAATTTGATAAAGATCAGCATAAACCTCAAGAACTGGTCAAATGAATTGGATTTCAAAATCGATAAAACCTAAGTTATAGACTTAAAAATCGTTTTTTTTTTTTTTTTTGGGAATTAGCTTCGGACAAGTGAGGAGTAACAGACAAAATCGGGGGCATGAAAATCTCACCGATGAAGCAAAAAAGATGAGAAATTTAGAAGTGGAAACTTGAGATCTCTCGTAAGTTCGTAACCACACGCATGTGTTTCGGATTTGTCTTTTTTTTTTGGTTCAGAGAGGAATTTTGTAGTTGAATCAATTGACGCACGATTATTTTATTTTCTTTTTAAGCAATTTGAGTAGTAATTTAATGGTGACCGTTGGATTTGATGTGAAGTGTATCAGATTTTAGGTAATATTCGGTCTACTCTTGTTCCAAGTCAACTAAAATTATAAATATTTGTTTTGTGGTGAATGAAATTTCATAAGCTGTTGACGAATTCGTTCTCTTGAATCATTCTTTTTTTTTCTTTAATCTTATGATAAATTTAAAACTTTTAACACCTGTTTAAGTTTTTACAATTGGTCTTAAACCAAAAGCTATATGAATCGGACCTGAACCGGGTTGGTGTTAGGTTTGCTCTCAGACCTCTGGTTTCGATTGCATGTTCTTGCTGTGATTATAAAAGATTTAGTCTATCGTTTATAGAATCTCTGTTTAATGAAAATAGTTTGATGAATTTCTACAAGATTTGTTTGTTGTTGTTTGTAAGTTGTAACTCCATCTTATAAAAGAAAAAAAAAAAGAGAGTTGTATGTTTCATATAACAAACACATATAATCTTCTTAGAAACATACATACGATTATTTTCTTCAGGGCACTAATAACATCATTGACGTACACTTGGAAACAAACATAAACCAGTGTCTTGTTTTAATCATAGAACAAAGAAACGCTTAAGGTTAAAATAAAGGACAAAATTTGGTTGGAACAAACAAGGCGGGCACTCTTGTGGGTTCGAGAGGAAACTTTGAGAGGGCCATGTTCCTGGAATCTTTTAGTGAAGTCTTGGCCTTTGCTCTGAGTTTAGGAACACTAGTACAATATACTCAGTGTACCATTTGAATTATTCACATCCACACATTACACAATTCCCATCATCTACACGAACGTATAGTTTTCTCCTTTTTACTTACACATATATGTTATTTTCAACTTTTTTGGTAGTGTGGGTAAAAAAAATGTAAGGGAGAATGATAATGATGACAAATAGCTGTGGGTATATAGGCTCTGATTGGTAAACAATGCATAATTGCTTAATTGCATAATTGCAGAATAAAAATTGCAGATTGAAAAGCTGTATAATAAAAATTTGCATAATCAAAATTTTGTGTGATTGGATATCATGCATAATGAAATAAACCACTAAATGCATGCTTATTTGCATAATGACTTTTTACTTGTATTTTTTTAGGCAAAAAATAAATCTTGCGTTTTTGCCTAATTATCTATTATTAGGCAATTTTTTGTGATTGGTAAAATACTTGCATAATCGCATTAGAAAACGCAATTAGGCGATTCTGCATGTTACCAATCAGAGCCATAGTAGCAATAGCAGTAGTAGAACGAGAATAAGGGGCCGACCTTGAATTGTACATAGAGATATATAGGTCTACCCAAAACCGTAGGATTAATCATGATATTTTAATTTGCTTTTATATTTTAGAGTATAATCTCTTAAAAAGAAACTTCGACTACAAAACTTACAACATAAAATCTCTTAACCTTTTCCTCGTTAACCAATGACCCAAGTACCTCTCATTCTATACCCAAAAACCCTAGACTCCTAAGATGTAGTATGATTTGATTAGTAACTCTTTACCTTATTAATACTTAAAGGTAATACAGTTTTGATTGTTACAAATTACAAAAAACGAAAAAGAATTGGTAGTACCGAAGGAAGTATCACAAATTTAGCTTTTGTTTTTATATATTTTAAAATATTTTGCTATCGTTTATCATGTTCTTTTCTACTAATAAAACTCTCAATTGTTTTGTTTTGTACCATGAGTCAGACTGATACTACATTTAGTTGTTAGAGGAGTTTTATTTTCTTTCTATTTCTCTGCCTAGATGTATAAACATGTATATGAACAAGGAAGATCCTTTCTAACAATGTTACATTTCCTTAGACAAATCTGGCCTCCTCTAGCTTTTGATGAGTTTTGTCCACGTCTGATGATGTAATGTGTGATACTGATTGAGTCGAAGTGTGTACAACAAACAACAACACCTACAAAAATAGAAGCAAAGATGCTTTTAGAAAAGTAGTAACTTTTTTTTCGTAAAAAAATTTGTTACCAAACCTTAAGCATCACACTTCTTTCGACCACTTGATGTCTTTATGAAAATTACAGCTGTCTCTTCTTGATATGACTTGTTCTGCCACTTCCGTCTCACTCTTCTAATAATCATCCTTTTTTTCTCTCCCTCCACGAAATGATTGATCTATTAGATATTAATCTAATCTGCATAAAATTAGATATTTCTTATAAGACTAACTTTTTTTTTTTGGTTTTAATGTGAAGATTATATAAATACCTTGTAACCGTAATACAAAAATTCTACCCAATATAAGAGGTTCCTATAGAGAACCTAATCTGGAACAAGCTGACAGACATGAAAATTAAAGAGGAAAAGAAATACAACCAAAGTAAAATTCAAGAAGGGAAGATGAATGCGAATACTCAGCCGGGAAAGAGAGAAGTCGATCACGGAGCGTACGGTCGATGAAGATACGGATTGCGGAAGGAGTCGATGCAGAGCTTGTGTAGAGTCTTGCGTTTCGCTCTTTCCAAATGTGATATAGGATGGATTGGAGAAGGAGCTTGAGGATGATGATTGCTGGACCGGAGTGTTGTGCCCGAGAATTCATTATCCACTGAGCAGCTGCGTGAATCTCCAAAGGTGGAGAGGGCACAACCCTAGATGCAAGCGGCAGCCAAATCTGAGAAGAGAAGGGGCAACTGAAAAAGAGGTGGTCATGAGTTTCAAGGCCATGTAAGCAGAGGAGGCAATTTCCAGTGACATCCATTCCCCACCCACGCAAACGATCCCGAGTGGGGAGCCTAGTGCGCAAAGCTAACCATGTAGCAAAGGAGAATCGCGGGATATGCTGCTTGAACCAGACAACTACTGCCCAAGTTACCCTAGGAGAGGTAGTGCGCAGCTGTTCCCATGTTTGCTTAGCAGAGAATTGGGAGGAGAAGATACCTGAGGCATTGCGCCATTGGAAAGAGTCACTGCCACGGTTTGGATCTGGTGGTGATATGTCCATTAAGCGAATCTGAAGGTCCTGAGCCGAGTCAGAGCGAGCTGCCGGTAAATACCAGGAGCCTTGACGAGTGGCTTCAGCAACTCTTGCATCCAAGCGGACCCGAAGAAGACGTGGCCCATTGGCACCAATGAGAGTGATCAATTGGCCAAGGCCTGTCCAATTATCAAACCAAAAGGAAGCAAATCTACCATCTCCAACCTCACATTTCATGAGATCTTGGACCGAGTCTTTTAACTGCAACATACTCCTAATAGTAGGAGAGAAACGAGGTGAATCTTCAGATTTCCAGAAACTCTTCCTTGCGAAAACATTCTCCCTCATCCAAGCCACCCACAATGATCCAGCATTTGCAAAGAATTGCCAAGTGCGTTTCAGTCTGAAAACTATCTCAAAGTCCTCTAGCAATCTGATGCCAAGACCTCCTTCTTCTTTTGGTTTGCAGATCTCTTTCCATGCAACCCTTGCCCCGGCAGCTGAAGAAGTATTGTTCTTCCAAAGAAAGGCAGAACACATCGAATCCACTTTCTTGTAGAAGCTCTTAGGCAACACAAACACACTACTCCAGAAATTTACCATGCCGTAAATAACAGAAGATATCAGTCTGATCTTTCCAGCAAAAGAGAGAAGTTTCACAGTCCATGAATGTAATTTCGATGTGATTTTCTCGATAAATGGCTGGAGAGTGGAAGCGGAGATTCTTGAGGTGCTTAGTGGCAGTCCGAGATATCTACATGGGAAGGAACCCCTTTTTATACCCGAAATGGCACTCAGATGGTCAGCCTCATCCTCAGGATAGCCCCCAAAGAAGATATCTGATTTAGAAGCATTCATATCTAATCCACACAATGATTTAAACCTTAGGGGAAGCACACTTTGGATGCATGATGAACCGCCCCTCGTCTGCACCTCTTTCTAGCAGCTTAGAAAGTGCCTCCATAACCATAATGAAAAGATAAGGAGAGAGTGAATCCCCCTGTCTCAGACCCTTCTTTCCTTTAAAAAAACCTGCAAGCTCACCATTCACAGAAATGGAAAATCTAGGTGATGTTATGCATTCCTTAATCCAAACAATGAACAACGGAGGGAAATTCTGCGCTTGCAACAGCTTCAATACGAAGTCCCAGCAGACCGTATCAAAAGCTTTCCTCAGGTCAATCTTCATCATAGAGCTCTTAGGACAAGCATCAGATTGGTAATTCCTAATGAGTTCAGATGCTAGCAATACATTCTCGCCAAGTCCCCTCCCCTTTAGAAATGCAGCTTGGTTTGGGGATATACAATCCTGCAAGAGAGGTTTGAGACGATTTGCAATTAGCTTGGAGACAATCTTATAGAGAAGATTACAACAACTGATTGGTCTATAGTCCGATAGAGAGCACGATTCTGGTGACTTTGGAATCAAAGCAATTGTAGTGTTGTTGAGATCTTTCAGAAGTCGACCATTCCTAAAGAATTCCTGGACTGCAGCCAGCACATCTGATCCAACAATGCTCCACGTTGCACGCAGAAACTCAACAGAGTAACCATCAGGGCCCGGGCACTTATTGAGAGGCAAAGAAAAAATAACACCCAAAATCTCTTCTTCAGTTACCAGCTTTTGCAAGTCTGAGGCTTGCTGATGGGAGCATCTAAAAGTGAGGAGCTCCTGCAGTTCTGTAACAGTACAAGGGGATATGGGGAGATCAGTGTACCCGAGATTTTCTTGGAAGTAGGAAGCAACATGTGACTTAATTCCCTCTGGCGACTGAATCCTTTGCCCGCTCAAATCCTTTAAGAAGTGAATGTGATTTCTTGTTTGCCTTTGAGCTACTGATTTGTGGAAGAAGGCCGTATTTCTGTCTCCCAGGTCCAGCCATCTCACTCTAGACTTCTGTCTATAGAATTTCTCCTCAGCCTTAATTAGAATACTCCATCTCTCTCTCACTATTTGTTCCTCACGCGCAAGAGTGGGGGTAGGAGAGGTGAGAAGCTGCACTTGGATAGCCTCTAGCTTCTCAGTTTGTTCCCTAACTCTTTTTGTGATGCCACTGAAATGGTTCTTGTTCATCCTTCGAAGCAGAGGCTTCAACATTTTCATGGATTTTGCCACCTTGAGTTGATTTGACCCTTGTATCTCATTACAGTTCCAAGCTCGAGAAACTTCCTCTCTAAACTGAGGATGGTCAATGACATGATGGAAAAACATGAATGGTTTACAAGTAAGACGCCTCAGCGATGGGACCACAAAGAGGCAAGGAGCGTGATCCGACTGCTGAGGTCCTAGGAATTCCGCAAATGCTCCAGGGAATCTATAAGCCCATTGCTGGTTGATAAGCGCATGATCAATCTTCTTTGAAATGGGATCATCATCACTGTGATTCCACCAAGAATAGGGCAGACCTTTTTGCTGAGCCTCGAATAAATCTCCTTCCTGAATAGCATTAGTAAAGTCTTCAATACCTGAGGTATCTACCTCTCTTACCAAATGACTTGAGTGCTGAGAAGTTCGGAGTATCTGATTAAAATCCCCCAGCACAGCCCAAGGGTGAGATGAGACTGGAGTAGAGGAATTAATGGTTACAATCTCTTCCCAAAGCGAATGTCTATCCTCAACAAGGTTGAAGCCATAAACAAAAGAGACAGTGAGACTCACATCCTCTGCAGGCAGGTAAATACCACAAGTAACCATCTGAGCCGACGCTTGATAAATCAACAGTGAAATGCTTGGATCCCATACTACGATAATCCTAGCTGTTTCATGATGGTCAAAGTTGCCAAAAAACTTCCAGCCGACTGGAATTGCACTTGTTATTCTTCTTGAATTTATAAGACTAACTTAATCTAACCCTTTAATTCGAATTCTTTCTTAGCTTGAAGTAAAAGGTCACGGTGTTGATTTATTTTATTACTTTCAAACCAAGTTTATAGCTTTCCTTCGGGCATTGTTCTCTTTCTCTATAACATGTAAACATTTGTCATACATAAGACACTCAAAATCATCATTCTTAATCGCTTTTATAATAATTCGGAGGACCACATAAGAAAAACAATTTGCATGTGTACGAATGTATCATAACCACATAGATACATATCTGTCTCCATGAAGTATACGAAACTGGCATTTATCATTTGAATATGTATATAATATAAATATATATATTTGGCTACATCGAAACAGCTATGGATTTGCTTTCTTAACTTTTAATTCAACCATTTTCTCTGCCAATTATTTAAGGTATCTATCTCTTGTTTCAAACATAATTTTTTATTTGCGTTTATATGAGATTGTTTTAAAACATAAAACCCCTTGTGATTGTTTTTTTTTCATACAATATTTTTGTAAAATACAAACACAAATTAAAGCAAACGTAAATAAACCTTTTTATCACATGTTAAAGGACTTATTACTTAGGTTCACAGATTTTGGATCCAATTTTGTTTACATAGAATTAAATAATGGAAAATAGGAAAGAAAAATTAAAAAAATAAGGAGCATATCTCTAGATCTCAAGTGGGGGCTGTTTGACCCTCTTAAAAGAATCAAATTATTCTCTTTCCACCGTCCGATTAGAAATCACTGAAACAAAGATTTAAGCAGTACTTATCAGTTGCTTACCCACCTTAATTGATTATAATCATAACTTCTCTTCCTGGATAGACAGGTAAATGTCACTAGTCAAAGTCATTAGATTCATTTACAAACAATATGATAAGATAATGAAAGTTGTATTTAAATTTCAATATCTACTTTTTATGACGTTAATTCATACTTTTATCTTTTGAAATATTTCTTGCACTATACAAATAAAGTCTATTCAAAAATTTATTTTGTATGTCTATGTTTGAATAGTCGACGATACTTTATGTTTAGTAGTGAGATATTTTTACATCACCAATTTTGAAAGTTTGCTTTGAGTTTTTTTTTACTATATTCTTCTCATGTATTAATCCCCATTAATTGCAATTTCTATTATACCCCTTAATGGTTACACTAATATAAAATTGATGTGAAAAAATATTCAAGAGGAAAATGGTATATGCACTTGTAAAACATTCCCATAGAGAATTAATGGTTATTTTAAATGGTTAGATGGTTAGATAGAGAACCATTAGCTTATGGACCATCACACCATTAATAAGAAAACGAAACATTCTTGCATATTCCTTCTTTATGAAATTTAAACATTTGATTTAATTTAAAAAAAAAAAAAACCAAATTTTAACATTTATGAGAGCTTGGAGGAAAACAAAACATTTTAAAGCCAAAACAGAAAACATTTACAAAAATTACAAGCGGTTTCTTAATAGCGTTATTGTCGTGTTATTGAACTTTACCCTGGATAGCTTTGTTAATCCTTCTGTAAAAATACGAAAACGGTAGCAAATTAAGAAAATGATGGAAACTAAAATATAATCAAAAAGGATTTATTTTAAAAAAAAAAAAAAAAGGAGGAGGGAAAGTCTCTTTATGAAACCGAGGTTTTGAGTTGTCCGACGCTTCCCATAGATTTCATGGTCCCCTTCTTCCACTGTCACTACTCATTTCTCTCGCACCATCCTTCTTATTATATACACTAATTTGTCTAATACACATTCTTCATCATATCATTACAATTATATAATATATACACAATACACCTACACGTAATGGTGTTGTAATGTGGTTGTTGCCAACAACAATTGTTGTTTTATTGCGGATGGGCTCATCCACAAATGTCTATTTCCAAAAGTTCTCTTAGCCGCACCTATTGAGTTTAAATCAATCGAACCAAACCCTTAATACGGGAGTTATAAATTTATGATCCCTGATTCTTGTTAGTACTTAACCAGTTTTGTTTGTTTCAAGATAATATACCCAATTTTGTTATGGAATGGATTAGGAACAATGAGTTAACAGAATAAAATCCGACCCCAAACAAAAAAAAAAAAAAATTTACTACTAATGTACATTCAATATTGGTAACAGAAATAAAGCAAAGTATTTCACTTTTGCATTTAAATTTATTTGTTATCCCTCTTGCATTTATTATATCAACAATTAACATATGCATTCATTGTTTAAGTAGAGTACATAACATTCCTTTTGAGATATCCGCCGTTAAATGGGTCCGAAATACCACTTTGAAATTTATTATTTAAAATAAATTAGGATTACATTATAATAGTTCTCAACGAATCTATCGTCGTACTACATAATCAATCTCGATCAACTAAGTCACTAGTGCGGCATCTATGTGTATAATTTCTACAACACAATTAAGGTAAAGTTTATATTTTAATATACTAAGGAAGGTTTTAACCAATTAATAAATCTATAGTTGTGCTGCTACAATAGAGTTTTACATTTGAAGTGTTATTTTGTTGAGGAAAAATAAATAATAAAATGGTTTATTGATACTGTATAAGTTTGTAGACTGATGATGATGACTCATAAACATCACAGAGACCTATGTCCTAAAAAGAATTTTGAGTATCTGCATCGACCTAAAAGGATACATACAAAGAATCTCATCATTTCCATTTATGCTTTTTTGGCAAATGTTGCAAATTGTAGGAAAAGGTGGCATAAACGAAATATGAATTGGGTAAATAAAAAATGATACTATTAAGTATTAATCATTTTTTCTTCTTTTATTTTTCTTGGAGAAAAACCCACGAAATCAGTAGCTCGAGGGAGGAAAATAGGGAAGAAGCACCTAAAAAAGTGAACACTAAAACCCAACATATATAAATGAGAAGTAGAAAATTAATTAAAACCCCACTCAAAACCCTAAACATTCAATGGCTCTTTGTTTTTATTTTATTTTATTTTATCTTTTAGCAAAGAAAAGGGATCAAATGTACGTTTAAAATTTATTAGTATGATCGTTGGAATATCTCAATATTTAATCTTCACCATGAATGAATGTCAATGTAAATTACCTTTTCAAAAGATCTAAAGGATTTTTTACCCACCAAAAAGACTAAAGAAATTTTACCCCTAAAAGAGACCTAAAGATTCTAGAACTGGCTCCCCTTTTTTTCCCAATGCATAAATAAACTTGACAAGAAATTATACTTATAATCTTTGTAATCTACAATCTACATCACACAACCTGATATATAACAAATATAAAACGTTAGAAAGAAAAGTCTCATACCTTTGAAATTAATGGTTTAACATCAAAAATTTGTAATCAAACCTAAATAGTAAATGGTGAAGATGGTATTAGGTACCATCATTGAAATTTCTAAAGTTGTATATATTTGATATACTATCAAATAGTAAGATATTTAGAATCATGATTGTTCTTCTTTTATGTGTGTTGTGTTTATTATATTCAACAACTAGAGATTTTATTCATACAAAAAATCAAATTTTTCCAAGACCTAAGAGCTGCTGGAGTAGCTTGTACAAACAGAAACAAACTTATTACAATTTTCAATTCTTGTATCCTCAAGTGTAAAGACCCACGAATTAAGATAGATATGATGAAACGAATTCTTGTCCAATATATTTTGTTTTCTTCAAAAACATTTCTTCTCCATAATTTCGAATTTTTCAACTCTTTATTTATTTTTTCTTGTAAATAAAGAAAACTGGGAAAACAAAAAAAAAAGAAAAATCAGACAAAATTAACAATCATATTTCCTCCTCAGTAGGAAACATCCATCATTGTACCCAACAATCCCTTTCATCCTTAGAATCAAAAACCTCAGTTTCTTTCTTCTTCTTCTTCTTCCATCTATACTTACACATTTACACTCAATACACATACACATACACATACACATACACATACGACACGTATACATACATAAAAAATACCTTCTAAATCTCTATATAAACTTTTTATTCTCCCCTTTTCTTTTTCCCTCTCCCCCATTTTCCTCACTCTCTCTTTCTTTAATAACCCTTTTATTGATCATCGACCAACTAAGCCAAAAAAAAAAAAAAAAAATCAGATCTTTAAGTAAAAAATGGATCCGTCCTGTGCAAACTCAGTGAACGGATTCTACTCATTTCTAAACAGATCAATGGAAGATCTCGAAAGAGTTTATCTTTCAAACAATTTCATGTCCGTACACTTCTTACAGAGAGCTCTCTGTCTTCTCCGTACTTCTCACTCTCATCTCACTCTCCTCGTTCAAAAACTTCAACTTCCCGTCGGCGATAAATGGCTCGATGAGTATATGGACGAAAGCTCCAAACTTTGGGAAGCTTGTCTCGTCATCAAATCTGCTGTCACCTCCGTTGAAAACTTCTCCTCCGCCGGAATTTCAATCGCTTCCACCCTCGACGCTCATCACCATCACCGTCGTCTCACTCCCCAGCTTTCTCGTCAGGTCGGTGATCGTAACAATGGAATCTTTTTTAGTGTTTTTGGGATCAAAGTTTTCATCTTTTAAGTTTTTTTTTTAGGTGATAAGAGCGATATCAGGATGTAGGAGAGAAGCGATTGGGATAGAGGAAGAGAACAGAGCTTTAATGGAGAATAGAGTTCAAAGGTTTCCGTTTTGGTCGGAGCAAACGTCGGTGACGGCGATAGAGTCGTCGACGAAGTTACAGAACGGATTCAGTGGTTTCCGAGGCGTATTGTACGCGACGAGGAACATGAGCTCGCTTCTTCTTATGGTTCTGATGAACGGTCTCGTCTACTGTTTTCCCGGCGACGCAACGCTATCGCAGACGCAGACGCAAACGCAAACGCAAACGCAGAGTCAAGTTGGCGGTTTCGCCGGAGCGATGATGCGGTTACAGCAGAGAGTGGCGTCTGAGGTTGGGAGGATGGGGATGAGGAAAGGGATATTGATGCATGAATACCGGAAGAGCAAGGCGGCGTTGGAGGAGCTAAAGGCTGAGCTAGAGCGGCGAGGAGGCGGCGGCGGAGGAGGAGGAGAAAGTGAAGAAGAGGGAGAGAGGGAACTGAGAGAAAGGGTGGAGAATCTGAAAGGTTATTTTGGTAATTTAAGGAATGGGACAGAGAGTATAGTGGCGCAAATCGATGATTTCTTCGATGAAATTGTTGAAGGAAGAAAGAAGCTTTTAGATTTTTGCAGCCATAGATGAATCAAAAAGGCTGACATTTTGTTCAGTTTTTCTTAAATTAAAAAAAAAAAAAAAAAAAAAAAAAAAAACTTGGGTAGGCTTTTAGGCTTAGACGAATCAGTTGGTAGGGAGTTGTTGTAACCTTTTTTTTTTTTTTTTTTTTTTTTTTTTTTGGGCAATTCTCAAAAATAGCACAAAATATAGTTTTTGTGACATATTTAGCACACAATCTCATTTTAGATACAAATAGCATTTTTGTTAATGTTTTAGGGTTTAGGATTAAGGGTTTAGGGTTTTCTAAACCCTAAACCCTTAATCCTAAACCCTAAATCTTACCCCTACCCCTAAAAACTAAACCCTAAATACTAATATAGTTAACTCAAACAAAAAAAATCAAATTATAAACTTTATAAAATGCTATTTTTGTCCTAAAAAAAAATGTGTGCTAATTTTGGAACAAAAACATCATTTGGTGCTATTTGAGGGAATTTCTCTTTTTTTTTTTTTGTTATGAAACAAAAAAATTGGGAATTTTAGATTTTCGGCAATTTGTTCTCTATTTTAGTCTTTTTGATGTTTATATATATAATTCTAGAAATGGAGTGATTCTCTGAATCATATATAAAGTAAATGTCTGCTTTTCAGTTTTGGTTCCAGCCGTTGTAGATGTTTCTTGTATACAAATTTTCAAAACATGGAGTTCAAATATATGTTTTGGATACAGAAATAAAACATTAGATAAGCTGAGGAGATATTCAAAAAAATTGCAACACGATATTTGAACATTGATCCAAAGCTTAAGACAGAATAATATTAGATTTGTTGTGGTTATTTAGAACTCAAATCGCAATAACCAAGTGAAGTTTTTTTTTTAATTAAAAATTGATCATTCACCTTCAGTAACAGCACTATAACATTATACTACCACAACTAAAAAAAAAAAACAATTGGTTTTAAAAGGGGGGAGTTCAAATGGAGTGCTTTTTGAGATATTTGGAGAAGGAAAAGTAAATAAACATAGCCAATGATCAAAACTGGAAAATTGATTTGATTTGATTCACATAGGAGACTAGAGGAAGAGAGATTAATTTGAATATATGTGATTTTGGTGGTGTTAATGAATAATAATGATGAAAAATGGATCCTTTGTAAAGCAGATTTGTCTTTTGGCACTCTCATCTAAATATATGCTTTGGGCACACCATTTGGTGGCTTTTTGTGTCAATAATTATGATTATTACCAAATTCACACCCTAAATCCATCCCCACCCATTGTTTTATACCACTCCCATCTTACTTCTTTAAGTTTCTTATACTTATTTTTATAATTTGCTTTACACACAATTCACTCATCTTTGCTTTTCTCCTTTTTTTTTTCTTCTACCCAAAAGAACATCTTTGACAAAATATTCAATTGATTTTTGTCTTTCTATCTATGAGTAAATCTCAACCCCTCAAAGAATCACTTGGTATGTGTATCAATCAAGTACCAAAAAAGCTAATTCACATTACTGTTAGCTCTCTTTGAATCCACTAGAGAACTGTTCTTGCGAACACCAATCATGTCTGTTAATATTTATTTTATCGACATATTTAAAATGAATCCAAAACAATTCATTTAGGAAACTTCACAGAAGTGCATACAAAAAAAAAAAAAAACAAAACAATATTTCCTCTACTAAGCTCTAAGAACATCATCAAAATTATTTAGAAGCAATTAAGAAAGAGAAAACCTTGTGACTAATGCATATAAATTGTTTGTGTAATTGCCTCTTTGGCCATTCTATATTTATTTCCATCAAAAAACTTTAAAGGGCTTTGCTAAAAATAATTCAATAAGTAAATTATGAATGATAATAATATAATATTATAGATGAGGAGAGAGGTCACTATCAAAATCAAGAAAATTGCAGAATCTAAAATTGCTTTTAGAGACTCACCAGAATTTCATGATTTGCCTCCTCAGTAGGACACCAACTTTCTCGGCTGATTTACCAAATAAACATTACCACTTTACAAAATACACAATGATAAAAAAAAAAAAAAAAACAAACAAACAAATTCATAACAAATAAACAAATTATGTGTATTCCTTCTGTCACAGTATAATTTTTCTCTCCAGAAGAATATAATGATTTTCTCCAAGGACAAAAAACAATGATTGAGGTCAGAAGCAAGTTTTCTTCTGGTTACAGAAATGATTTGTGTTCCCCAACACTTAAAAACAATTCTGAAATTATATTATTACCTTTTTCCGTAAACAAATTCAGCTAATTTTCCAAAATCTTATTACCACTTCAAAAGAACATAAAGGGATATACTAATACCCAACACACCCCTAATCTCTATGTACACAAGTATTGAATACTCACGACCATAGCAACACAGGAAAGTTTTGGTTTTTAACCCCCCAAATGTTGATCTAACTTTATCAAATTTAGAGAATGTAAATAATTGACATCGTAAAATAAAGAAATGGTTGTATGGATTTAGATTTACCATGGCAACAAAAATAATGAGAAGAGATTGAGGCTGGTCTCGTTCTTCAGGCTGACTCACATGTCAAACGCAGGCATAGCAAACTGAGAAGCAAAAGCCTCAACTTGGCTCCGAAGATCTGCAATGTCTTTACAGTGATAGATGCTTTTGAAAGGCTCCTTCTGCAACTTCCCGTGTTCCCTTTGTGCAGCACTTGCTATCTGAGCAGCTCTATATAGAAACCCAGCCATTTTCTCAAAATCTGATTCTAAACAACCTCTTGAGGTCATAGCCGGACTGCCTGGGAGAGATACACGAGCCCATGTCAAGAATCAGACGGTACGGAAAAATAACATACAGTGCACTAGTTTAAGTCTAGTTCCAGAGTGTTGATGTTTCCTTGAGAATTTGATTTGCTTACCTATTCTAACTCCTCCAGGGGAAATAACACCGTTTTCGCTGAAAATGGCGACTTTGTTGACCGTGATATGGCACATCTCGCATACTTTCTCATACACCTTGCCTGAAAATTACAAGGTCGAAGATATGAGTCACCTTTGGACACACATATGCAGTGTACAGACATAAAAATAAAATGAGGTTTTGATTTTGGGAAACGAGACAGAGAAGTTTTGCTATGATCTCAAACAAGTTTGATTATAGATTCCCGACTGAGCATTAGCCATGAAGCAACTCATGTAGGCTATCACCAACCACGAGATATATTTAAATAAGAGATAGACTAAGAAACCCATCCTTTGACTCGATGAAATTTTGCTTATAGACCCACAACAAATAGTTAAGCAGATGTAAAAATATGAAAATCAGACACAGTTGCAATGATAATGGCTTTGTATGAGGTATACACTTAAATCACATAGAGTGATTGATTCTATCATCTGTTAATAATAAGATGAACTAATCAGATACCTGTCAAGCCCAAAGGAGTCAGATCCCAGAGAAGCAAATGATTATCGGTGCCACCTGTTACCAACTTGCACTTTTTGCTTAACAAAGCATATTCTAAGGCCTTAGCATTTCTCTTGACCTGTCGCATGTAAACCTTATACTCTGGCGAGGCAGCCTGCTTGAGGGCAACAGCTAGAGCAGCTATATGGTTATTGTGAGGCCCGCCTTGCAGGGATGGAAACACAGAAAAGTTTATTTTTTCTTCGAAATCATATTGGATATTGCTCTCACAGTGATTAAGATTTATGCTTTGCTTATTTGGCTTCAAGCCTCTTCTGTAAAATATGATACCGCCCCTAGGTCCACGGAGAGACTTATGTGTCGTTGAGGTAACAATATCGCAATAATCGAACGGATTTGGAGATTCCTACAACATTAACAGAAACAAAAACATTCAAGAGGATGCAAAGAAAGCAGGCTAAATAAATCTCACTGAGTAAACACAAAAAAATCATGTGCTTAAGCCTCAAGTTCAATGGCAGATGCCAAAGAATAATAGCACAATATGGAAAATGTTAATGAACATAACATACCTTGGCAGCGACAAGACCGCTAATCTGAGCCATGTCAAACATCAAAACAGCTCCACATTTGTCTGCAACATGCCTAAACCTAGGGAATTCCCAATCTCTCGGATATGAACTCCCACCACAAATAAGTATCTTAGGACGATAGTCAAGCGCCTTTTCCTCAAGCTTATCATAATCAATATACCCTGTACGAGGATCAACCTTATACGGAAAGCTCTCAAAGAATATAGACGCACCAGAGACTTTCTTTCCACCTGCTGTGTAATAACCATGACTCATATGACCACCTGAGGGAGAATCCAATCCCATAATCCGTTCACCGGGCATCAAAAGACCATTGAAAACAGCGAAATTAGCGGAAGTACACGAATAAGGCTGCACATTAACACCCCATTTCTCATGATTCAATCCAAAAGCTGCAAGCGCACGGTCTTGGCAAAGAATCTCAATCTGATCAATATATTGATTCCCTGTGTAGTATCTTGCTCCAGGCATGCCTTCAGAGTACTTATTAGTCAAATGACTTCCTAAAGCTTCCATTACAGCTCTACACACGAAATTCTCAGAAGCTATAAGCTCAATGCCTCTAAATTGTCTCTGTTTCTCCTTTTCCATAAACTCATAAATATCAGGATCAGCTTCTTCAATCGATTGATTACCCCATGCTCTAACGGAAGCTCTTCTAGTTTCAATCCCAGAATCAACTAATAATCTCTTACAAGGACTTGGTGTTGACATTGAATTGGTACCTCTACATCGTTTTAACTTCATCGGATGACCTAAGAGAATGAATTGATGCTCTTCCCTTTGATCATCATCATCGTCGTCGTTTTCAACGTCATCGTCTTCATCGATGACTCGGCTACGCGAACCGGTGTCATCGAATCTCTGTTCAAGCAACTGAAGCGGAACAGGAGGCATCGGATTAGAGGATGGACGGAAACTGGAATCGATTTGAAGCGTGATTGAGTCATCAGCGATTGGGATTCTCGGAGGTAAAGCATGGGAGCTACCGAAACCTAAAGAGAGATCCGATTGAGCACTACGATCCATAACTTAAAACCTAGAAGAGAGCTAATTTCCAACAACAAAAAATTCGAAACGAGAAAGAAATGAATCGAATCGTTTAGCTGTAAAAGCAATAGAGACAATAGTTTCTTAAGGAGCTACAATGGAAACAACGGAATTGATGATGATGATTATGTACAGAAGAGGTCGAAGTTTCCATTCAAAATTTCCCAGAAACCCTAAGAGAAAGAAAAAAAAAAAAAAACCCCAAGAGAAAATCGAATTTTCGGATGAATTTGAAGCTATCAGCTATGGATGGGATTGGAAGAAGGGAATTAGGAGAAGAAGGAAAAAAACAATGGAATAACGATGGAAGGGCTACCGGCTGAATAGGTGAAGACGGCAACGTGACTGATTCTTAGACGCCGCCTGCTGGACTAATGAGGAAAACCGGGAGTAGCCGGTGACTTCTTTCGGTTTGTTTTGTTTTCTTTTGTTAATTGGTTTAGTTACGATCGATTGTATTACAAACCAATCTTTAAAATGTAATAATAATGTTTCCAACTACATTATTTTTATTTTTTTTCCATTTCAGTATTTGTGATAGCTGCTGGCGACGGTGGATAGTTTCAAGGATGAGTAATAGTGGATTGAATTCTAATACAATGACTAGATTTATACCCGTGGTATTTTAATATAAATTTATAGTTTTTTGTTTTTATTGTTAATAAATATTTTATTTTATTCGTATAATTTTAATTGCTTTTCATAATGTTTATAAATAATTTTATTTTTTATTTGATATATATATTTCTAGTTTTTTTGTTTCTTTATTTTTATAATATATTTAATGTGTTTTCAATATCAAATTATTTTATTTCTATGTAGTAATAATTTTTTTTGTTATTTGAATCATACTTACGCCACATAAATGATGTTCTTTACTTTCATTAAAATAATTTAGAGCAAATCGTATCGAATTATATATTAAATTAGTCTAAATTAAAAATAAATCCTAACTAAATGAAAACCAATACAATTGTCAATCCTATGTAATTTAAATATGCTCATTACAATTTAAATTTGAAGAAAATATGATTCTAAACCTATTTATTCTAAACTCATTTCAATATTTTGTAAGTAGTAATAATATTGAAAAAATATATTCTATTTTTACTATATATTTTATGATTAGTTATCCAACACTTGTCTTAAATCTGTCCATTTGGGGACGGAAACCCGTCTTGTCCCGTACTTGTCAGGAACTTTTTGGTCCATTTGTATTAAAAATAAAATTTAATAAATAAATTTTAATTATTATAAATTAGTATTTCTAATACTAAAAATATATATTATTTATTAGTCGATATATAAAATTAGTAATCCAACAATCTATTTGACCTATCTATTTTAGGATGGAAACCCGTCATGTTCTGTATCCGTTGGGAGGTTTTTGTCTTGTAAACAATCCCTTTTATATAATTACATGTTTTAGATTTGATTATTTTAGTTCAACGGGTAAGAGATTTAGTAAGAGAACATTATATCCGTGTAGAGATTTTACCAACACGCAGATCATTATGATCCAGTCAATGTTTTAGATTATTTTAAATCTTATTTGTTGTTAGAGTATTAAAAAACAGTTAGTATATCTTTAATGCATTTTATAATAAGTAACACATATAAATTACTTTCTAAATGTACTTCTCAAATAATAGTATATTGAATTCTTGTTTTTAGAGAGTTTAAATATTATTAATATTTTAAACGTTTTATAGAGTATAAATCTATATGTATAATATATTAAAATTTAAATATTTGTAGTATTTTAAAAAAATTAAATTTTAAATTTATTCAACTAAAGAATTGGATTAACCCAAATATATATATTTTTAAGTTTAAACGCTTGATAAATCAAACTTTTTGCTCATTCGTATTTGAAATTATTTTGGTCATTTTTATAATACGATCCTGAAATATTACCCAAATTCTTTAGTTTATGCGGTACATTAAAGAAAAATTATTTTTTCTTCATCGATTGAGTAATAAATATCCATTTTTTAAAATTCCAATCACAACATATGTAGAAAAAGTTAAAATTTTATTAATTATATGTATTATTACTTGAATAATATTTGGAAACACCCGGACATATTGAGTCTTATTAATAGTTTAGTAGATAGATAATTATTTTCAATTATTTCAACTAAAGAATCAGATTAAACCGAATAAATTTTTAAAATTTGGACGTCTCATAAGTCAAGTTTCCTTTTTATTCTTATTTAAAATCATTCTGAGTTTTTTATATATATAAAATGAAGTGAACTATTGTCCACAAATTTTAGTCAATGTGGGATGTTTAAATTATTTCAACTAAAAGACCGGATAAAACCGAATACATTTTTTAAATTTTGGCGACTGATAAGTCATGTTTCATGTTCATTCGTATTTGAAATCATTTTGGTCTTTTTTATAATATGACTTTGAGTCATTGCCACAAAAATTTAGTCAATGTGGGACGTTGAACACACATTGTTTTATTCTTTAATTGAGTTATATATGTCCGTTTTTAAAAATTTTAATCACAATATGTGCAGAACAAAATATTAAATTTTAATTGTTATATGTATTATATAATAATTTAAAATAATTTGAAAATAAGATCTAATAAATGTGATAGGAGAATTATAGTCTTACTATTAATATTGCAATAATAAATAAGGAAATACATGATGAAGAGGGAAAAAAAAAAGATGGAAATGTGTGTTTGGATACAAAGATACAATTATTTGTTTTTCATTTTAACTTCAATAGTGTTTGGAAACACTCTATAAAATTGAATCTTTTTTAATAGTTTAGTAGAAGTAGAATACCAATAACAAAAATAAAAGATATTAAAATTAGCGGTATCACTAGTCTATTAATGTAATGATATCTTTTACTACTAGTTTTTTTTAATGTATTTTTAATTATTTGCATTATTGCTTATTAATTTTTTAAATGTTTTGTGTCACCATTCAGATTTATATCTTAAACAAATAGTCATTCTAATGGCCAATTTTATACAGAGACATAATAAATTTGTATAACTTTAAACCATAGAGAGCAAAACTGAACCAATTCTTTCGGTTTTCAGATTTCCCATACATGCACTTAATATACCATTAACCTTAGCAGTTTAAGTATTCTATCAAATCAAATAAGTGAATATGAATTGAACATCTTGTGTATTATATTCCAAAAATATTATGAATAATGAAAAGTTAACTTAAAACCCCCCCAAAGATTGAAAACCCTTAAACAATTGAACTGTCGGGCAATCTATTATAGGATCGGAGGTTTCCGACATTAGGACACTCGCATAGACTTCGATTATTCATGCATCTTCAGGTTTAGGATTGTGGTCGATTTCATGGTTGAAGGACACTTTATCACCAAAGATATATGTTCCATGTGTTACCAAGCTTTTCTTTTCTTTGTTGCAACTTTTTTCTTCTGTTTATACAGTTATTTATTAAATAATTGTTTTGATTTTTGTAAATAATGTTGGTTCTATCTTTCTAGCTATGCTTTCCTTTTTCCTTCTTGTTATTATTTTATTTTATTTTTTTGAAGGAGAAAAGATAATCTTTAGTATATGGGCTAACTGTTGACCCAAAAAAAAAAAAAGTATATGGGCTAACTAGGACGATGCTTAAAAAATAGTTGTTTCCTTTGCATATATGTATATATATATATATATATATATATATATTTAATAATATCTTTTTAATGATATCTTTTTATTGTGTTCCAAAATTTCAATATATGAATAGTCTTGCTTGAAGGTACGTCTTTTTCTCCTTTTGATTCAATTAGGAAAGTTCGAGAAGCTGTAGATGCTTGGGGATTATCCCAGTTAGTGAACAGAGCTGTAGAAAATGATGAGATAAAGATTGGGATAAATATAATTTCTTCATGGTCGCTCCTTCCAACTAAATGGTGTAAATGTAACTTAGGAGTAAGTTGGGCCAAAAAGAAAGGCATTGCTGGATGTGCATGGGTCTTACGTGATGACAATGGGAATGTGTTGTTACATAGCCGGAGGTCTTTTGGAAATATAAATAACAAACAAGACTTGAATCTTAGCAGTTTTCTATGGGCAGCTGAAAGTATGCATAGCCATAAAATCAACAAAGTTTTGTTTGCGATTGAAGACTTGGAATTGGTGGGAGCTATAAACCGACCAAAAGCTTGGCCAAATTTTGCTTATCAAAGATCAGAAATGAATAACCTTCTAGAGAAGATTCAAGAGTGGAAGGTTATTGCTGAAACCCCTACAACAAACACAAGTGCTTCTATCATTGCTCAAAGTGCTTTAAGAGCCTTCTTTTCACAGTCATATGTAGCTTTAGGTCATTCTAAATGGTTACATGAACTCTTTGAAACTGAGAGAATATCATCCTCGGTATAAGTTTATGTTTGGGTTTTGTTTTATTGGCTTTTGTCAGCCTTTTTGTGGTTGGTTGGATGTGTTCCTTTTGTAAACATCCACCTGCTCTGCATTTGCTTTAAGTACAAAGGCTTTCAGTTGTAACAGTTTATACTTAATAAAATTCAGAGAAAAAAAAAAAAAAATAGTCTTGCTTTCTCACAAAATGGGTGGTTTATAAAATATTTTAAGAGTTTAGGGAAACAAACCTTAAACTGATACTTTTAGAATGTCATGATTTGTATTGTATTTATTATGATTATGTATTTATTATATATGTGCTAGATTACATAAATACATATCTTTGTATTATATATGTGCTAGATTACATAAATACATATCGAAGAAAGAGACTGTAAAAAATATCTTCTCAGTTATTACCTATTAATAAAAAGTATCTGTACTATTATGATGATATCTAACAAACAAAAACGCTAACAAAATAAATGAAAATGTTACTACCGAAAAAAGCCATGCCGAGTGCCTGACATGGAATCGCCAACGTTCATACTGCATGTAAAACTTAGAAAACCCAATCGTAGTTAATTTTTCTGTTATTTTATAAATAATATTAAAACGCTAGATGAAATAATGTGTTGTTCAAAAAGTTATCATTAAGTTTCCGTATTAAAATAAAAGGATATTCCTCTAATTAATTGGAAACAGAGTTATTATATATATTTTTAAAATAGAAAAACATAATTCAGTAAACCATATAAAGCAATAATATGATTCTTGTAGGTCAACAACATCTTATTTCTTTGAACATCTATTTAATTTATTAGTGGAAGTAAATCTCCTGACATATTACATTCTTTGAATTATAAACAGTCAAAATTGTAATAAATATCTCAACATATAAGGATTGTTACTAATGTCATTGCGCGTTACATACGACTTGAGAGTTTCTTCTCTCTTGTCTCTTGTCTCTTGTCTCTTGTCTCTTGTCTATTCTCTATTTTCTCATCTCTTTCACCATGAAATCTAAAGTCTCCAAGAAACTTACATTGCCATGGATTCCGCTTCTCTGCATTGTTTGTTTTTTCCTCGGAGCACTTTTCACCTCCAGGTTTTTTTTTTTTTTGAAGCTTTTGAGTTTCTTCTTCTCCTTCATTGATCTTTCTACGGTTATAGTTTCGTGTTTTCTTGCTTTTTATTTTGTTAATCGGTGTTTTTTTTTTCCTTGCATTTTTAGATTGCGATCACCGTTGTCAGATTCCGGCAACCAGCTCATTTTGCAGCACCGGCGTGATCAGAAACTTAAGATAGTTTCCGAAGATTTTGCTCATGAGAAAGTATATTATTCTTAAAATTTTCATCTTATTGACTAAATCTAGATTTCAAATATCTTAATAGAAATTTTATTATTAAAAACTTATTTTATTTTTTATAATCCTTGGATTTCACCTAAATACAGAAAAAATCACAAGATAAAGATGTAATGGAAGAGGTTTTAAAAACCCATAAAGCAATCGAGTGAGTGAAATTTTTAAAAAAATTAATAATAATATTTCTGTTAATATTCTTAATTAGACTTGCTTGTTGATTAATAGTATTTTGATGATCATACTTGTTGTGGCTACAGATCATTAGATAAGTCAGTTTCTATGCTTCAGAAACAGCTCTCTGATTCACAGAGCTCTCCAAAGATTGTTGAAGTCTCAGCAACCAATTCTTCAACACAAGCTAACCAGAGGAAGAAAGCTTTCATGGTGATTGGTATCAATACTGCATTTAGCAGTAGGAAACGCCGCGATTCGATTAGAGAGACTTGGATGCCTCAAGGTATTTGTGATGTTCCTCTTTCAAATCTTTGGTCACTTTCATGCTTTATATATATTTAGCTTTTGTATGAAATCTATCACAGGGGAAAAGCTTGAGAAACTGGAACAAGAGAAGGGAATTGTCGTCAAGTTCATGATTGGACACAGGTGCATTCATATAGTAATAATGTAGTCTAAATGTTTTATTATTTGTAGTAGTAGATTGAGACTCTTACTTGAATGTGTGTATACCAAAATTTGTTGGCAGTGCGTCGGGAAATAGTATATTGGATAAAGAAATTGATTCAGAAGATGCTCAATACAAAGATTTCTATAGGCTGGTAAGACCATTTCGATCACTTTGGTTTCTCTTGGATTTGGTTTAGTGTATTCTCGATTTATTATTTTAATTTTTTTTGGCAGGACCATGTTGAAGGATATTACAATTTATCTGCAAAAACCAAAAGCTTCTTTTCCAGTGCAGTTGCAAAATGGGATGCTGAATTTTATGTCAAGATTGATGATGATATTCATGTCAATCTTGGTACCAAAATCTATTTCTACCATAATTTTGTTTGATTATTTTCTCCTTGAAATAAAATATATATATATATATTTGCTCAGCACTTTGCGTTTTCAGGTACGCTTGCTTCCACATTAGCAAGTCATCGTCATAAGCCAAGGGTCTATATTGGATGTATGAAATCTGGGCCTGTTCTTACTAAAAAGTAAATAATCTCAATAATATGTGTTGTTATCTAATATTTTTGGAAATATTATTGATTGGGAGATTTTAAACGAAGTTTTTCTCAAACCTTTGTAGGACGGCTAAGTACCGTGAACCTGAGTTTTGGAAATTTGGAGAAGAAGGTAACAAATATTTCCGACATGCAACAGGACAAATTTATGCCATCTCAAAGGATCTTGCAACATACATATCTGTCAACCAGTAAGTAAACTAACTATGTGTTTATATTGGATTCTCAATAAAGTAAAAATATATTTTACCAAGGGAAATGATTATTATCAAAGTATAGTAACATTTGATGTTTGACTTTGCAGACCAATTTTACATAAGTATGCAAATGAAGATGTGACACTCGGGTCATGGTTCATCGGTCTTGAGGTTGAGCACGTCGATGATCGTAATTTCTGTTGTGGTACTCCTCCAGGTAAAAAGCTCTATATTTTAGTATGCCTCGGAAATTAATTAGTAAAGAAATATTTGAGGTTTTTTCTAATGTTGTTACTATCTTTCTTTCCGAAAAAAGATTGTGAAATGAAGGCAGAGGCTGGAGAAATGTGTGTGGCGTCATTTGACTGGCAGTGCAGTGGGATATGCAAATCAGTCGATAGAATGTGGATGGTTCATGCGATGTGTGGCGAAGGTGATAAAGCTGTGTGGAAAGCGAATTTGTAAACTCTCTTAGATAGGAGAAAGAGATGAACATTTTGTTTTGTAAAGAACCTAAAGGTATACATATTTGCTTATTGGAGTAGAAGCTGAGAAAGACCTTTTAGTTCAATATTTTTATTTTTTATTTGTGGAAAAATAAAAATAAAAATAAAGAATGAGACTTTTATAGATGCAGGCGTGAGAAAAGTGCTTATTATTATAAACTTCTTCAGCCCAATATATCTAAACGTTTTCTTAATTGTGACTATGTAGTTTGAAATCCAGTTTAGAAATCGGAAAGAATGGACCAGAATCGCAAATTCATTTGAAAACAAAAATTAAATTAACTGATATACAATTACAAAGAAAAAGAGAGATTTTTACACTTCATGCCCTCTTATTCAGTTTGTAATATTCTCTTTTTGTTAATAAAGTGGAAAGTATTCTCTGTTTATTCCACCAAACCTACTATCTAACTAATAATTGAAGGCCGGGAGTTATTAATAAAATTAGAAATGTAAACATGAGCTTGATCAGTTTGCCGACTGGATAAAAACATTAGTTAATAATGTATTTTAATGTATTTTAGCGAGTTTGTGTTTATGGTATAGTCACCGCATTACGTAGTAATACACCGTGGAAATGTTTCAAGGTACTATAGTATTCACTATAAATCTCTTTTTGTATTTACTTTGTCTAATGTAAAGTTTTTTTTAGGTCAAATGGGAAGATGAGGATGAAGAAAAGAACACAAATGCATGGGGAAGTGGAGAGAGTTGTTTACACAGATGTAAAATTGTTTGGAAACACAATCGCGGTTAAAAGAAGTATTTGTACAAGAAATGCATAAGTGATCGATATTGCAATCATGTCTGCAATTACTTGTTCTAGTCAAGCTTTCTCTTGTTCGTTGATTTTAAAGAATGAACTTGCTGGCCTCCATTGCTTATACTTGTAAATTGTAATCACACTCCGTAGAATCTGCTTTTTTATGATGTCATGGTTCATTGGATCAAGAGTTGTAACTTTTCAGAGCTCATCGCTTGTTATTGTACAGATATGGATCATTGCCATGACCTCTCTGGTTTATCTTCTATTTTTATCTGATTTCGCTTGGTATTAATTGTTTTTAAAAACATTGAATGGCTAAGAAAATAGTGTAAATGGGGCCGATTCATACAGAGACATAATAAATTTGTATAAATTTAAAGTTTAAATTAAACCATAAAGAGCAAAACTGAACCAATCCTTTCGGCTTTCAGATTTCCCATACATGCACTTAATATACCATTAACCTTAACAGTTTAAGTATTCCATCAAATCAAATAAGTGAAAATGAATTGAACATCGCCAGTACTAAATTAAATGCCCATGTCTTATTTAACATAGACACAAGTCACACAACAAAGGCTATTCATGAAAAGAGATTAAAAAGAAAAGAAAAGAAAAAAAACACTCTAAAAATATTATGAATAATGAAAAATTAACTTAAAAACCCCAAAGATTGAAAACCCTTATAACAATTGAACCACATTCTATAGGGCTCGTTCCATCCAAATACTAATTCATCTAAATGGTAACTCGAAACGGCTATAGAGAAGATGTATTCGATTGAATGAATTTAATGATACAACATACAAGAGTTTATATAGGCTAACTACAGAATCTAGGATAAGAACTATACATAATATCCTATAGAATATACTAACAGAGAGAATATATATCAAAGATATGATATTATCTCTTCACGCCCCCGCAAGATGAACGGCCGGAGGACAGTCCAATCTTGGAAGAGTTAGCCTCCAATAGCGAGCGCGAGACTGGTTTAGTCAATGCATCGGCCAGTTGATCCTTCGTCGAAACATGTACCACCCGAAGAACCCCTGACTGAACTAGCTCGCGGATGAAGTGATAATCCAAAGCGACATGTTTCATGCGGGAATGAAACACCGGATTAGCACTTAAGTATGTGGCGCCGATATTGTCACAGTAAATAACTGGTTGAGTGGTTGACTTGATACCAAGCTCCCGTAAAACCGAAGCTACCCAACAGAGTTCGGACGCCGTATCAGCCACTGCGCGATACTCCGCTTCCGTGGAGGAGCGCGCCACTGTCTTTTGTCGTTTGGACGACCACGAGACTGGATGTGACCCAAGGTAGATAATATGCGCCCCCGTTGATTGATAGTTGTCACGGTCTCCTGCCCAGTCAGCATCGGAGAAAGCATGAAGAGCGACTTCATTGTTGCGGCGAAGAAAAATTCCTCGATCACGTGTGCCGGCAAGATATCGGAGTACCCTTTTAACCGCTAACCAATGTATATCTGTTGGCTGATGCATAAACTGTGATAGCTTGTTCACTGCAAAGGCAATGTCCGGTCTTGTGAAGTGGAGATATTGCAAGCTGCCTACGATTCTCCGATACTCAGACCCGTCCTGCAGTGGGTTTCCCGATGTTAGTTGTAGCCGCTCAGAGGTAATCATTGGTGACGACACTGGATTCGCAGAGGCCATATTCGTACGATGAAGGAGATCTGTTATATATTTTCGTTGGTTGAGAAGCAAGCCCGCGCTGGAGCGTGTCGCTTCTACTCCCAAGAAGTAACTGAGTTCATCAAGATCCTTTAGCGAGAACCGGCGGCTAAGAATATCAATGAACTCCTGTACCTTTGCATCATCGTTCCCAGTCACTATAATGTCATCAACATAAACTAGCGTGTAGATGAGAGTGCCACCCGAGTGATAGACAAATAATGATGTATCTGCAAGAGAGTTGACAAATCCAAAATGAACAAGAAAATTTCGAAGTTCAAGGTACCATGCCCGTGGGGCTTGTTTCAGGCCATAGAGAGCTTTGCGGAGTTTGCAAACATGTGTTGGGTTATCCTTGTCTATGAACCCAGCCGGTTGAACCATATACACGTCCTCATTGAGGTGACCTTGTAAGAATGCGTTGTTGATGTCCAGTTGTCTCAAATTCCAGTCACGTGAAACAGCAACTCCAAGCACGATAAGAATCGTAGACTGTTTGACAACAGGGCTAAAAGTGTCATGAAAATCAATCCCTGGTCTTTGATGGAACCCTTTTGCTACCAGCCGTGACTTAAGCCGTTCAACGGAGCCATCGGGTTTTCGCTTGACTCGAAAAACCCACCTGTTACCGATCAGATTGTACTCCGGGGAAGGTGGGACAAGATCCCACGTGTGATTCTCAAGTTGAGAATTAAACTCTCCGGACATAGAGGCTCGCCAGCGATGATCTTTCATGGCCTGAGTGATGTTGGCAGGCTCGTCATCTGATAGTGGTTTTGATTGTGCAACCAAGGATAGCTTCTTTGCCGGTTTGAAGATGTTGTCCTTGGACCGAGTCTGCATTGGGTGAGTATTCCCGGGTGGAAGAGGCTCATTGACAGGTGGTGCGTGAGCTGTGGACGGTGCTTGTGGTGCCGGAGAAGTCTCAGTAAGAGGTGATTCCTGAGGGATAAGACCACCAGAACTATCTTTCGACACATTGTTAGACAAAGGAGAGGGAACAGGTAAAGAAACCAAACCTGGAGACACGACGGTAGGTGACGAAGGGACCAATGGCGAAGGTGATGGTGACGGAACCGAGACTACGGTGACTGGCGGGCACCAAGAATGAATGATAGAATCAGTTTTAGGGAGAGGAAGAGAAAGCTTTTGAAAAGGAAGCTCTGTTTCGACAAAGTGGACATGGCGGCTTACAAATATACGAGAGGAGGATGGTTCAAGGCAAAGAAAAGCACTTTGACTAAGTGAATAGCCCAAGAAGACACATGGTTTGGATCTAGGGTCAAGCTTGTGTTGTGTATAAGGCTTCAGCCACGGAAAGCAGAGACAGCCGAAAACTTTTAGCTTCGTGTAGTTAGGGGCCGTACCAAAAAGCTTCGCAAATGGCGAGGAGAGAGATAGTGTAGGCGTAGGCAGGCGATTGATGAGATACACTGCTGCGGCTAGAGCATACGTCCAAAACTTCACAGGCATGGCGGCATGAGATAAAAGAGTGAGGCCTGTTTCGACAATATGTCGATGTCTCCGTTCGGCAAACCCATTGTGTTCGGGTGTATGCGGCGGACTTGTGAGATGAGAGACACCATTTGTCGCAAGAAAATCTTTTAACATCATGTACTCGCCCCCGTTATCTGAATACAAAGAGATTAGTTTGTGTTGAAATCTGTTCTCCACCAGAGCCTTCCAGCGGATAAACGTATCCCGAACGTCAGATTTGCGCCGTAGTGGATAAAACCAAACATAATGGGTGAAGTGGTCAACAAAAATGACATAATACTTAAACTCATCTATAGATGTTACAGGAGATGTCCACACATCAGAATAAACGAGTTCAAGAGGTTTGGAGGAAGTGAGTGACGAGGAGCTAGAAAACGGCATCTTATGCATTTTATTTGATGAACAATCGGAGCAATGAAAAGTTGTAGAGTATTTGGAATCAGAAAGCAACAATGGAGAAATAGCAGATTTTAAAATTGAAATAGCTGGATGTCCTAATCGTGAATGCCAGATTGCGATAGGACTTTTTAATGATGCAGAAAACACAGCAGGTTGAAGAGAGTCTCGGTGCGGCCACTCATAACCGCCATCACTGGTTCCCCCCGTTACCACCGGTGCTCCCGATTGAAGGTCCTTCACCTGAAACAAGTGTGGAAAGAATTCCACAGAGACGCCATTGTCAGTACAAAGTTTCTTCACCGATACAAGATTTCGAGAAATACTTGGTACATGAAGAACATTCGGCATTTTAAAATTACGTGTAGGAGAAGGTAGAGTAGAGGAACCCGTATTGGCAATCGCTAGACTCGTTCCGTTGCCAACCTGAACCGCATCTCTACCTGTGTATGGCGAATGAAACGACAAGTTGGCAAGATCAGAGGTAAGATGGTGTGAGGCACCCGAATCCATCAACCAAGCCGCGTTATCCGATGACACTAACTCAGCATTGTACGCCTGGGGAGAGCCACGCTGTGAGCCCGATGAGTGAGGAGAAGACGAACCAGGCTGAGACACAATCCGGAACAGGGGACATCGCTTCGCACTATGGCCTTGTGGTCCACAAGCCTGACAGCGACCAAGATATGGCCGTGGTTGAAACCCCTGTTGTCGCTGACTGGAGTTAGACTTGTTGTTGTTGTTGTTGTTTGAACGCCAATGTTGAGGCTTCTGTTGAACGTGATTGGCAGTGATCGGAAAAGATGATGATGATGGTGTTGCGGCGAGAGCAAGTTCACGATTAATGAGCTTCTCATGTAACTCCGAGAACGAGATTGGTGTATCTCGGCTTTGGATTGACTCAATAAGGGACTTGTATTCATCACCGAGTCCATCAAGCACCATATCTGTCAAGTCTTCATGTTGAACCGGACTACCAAGGAGAGCCAAGGCATCTGTTTTTGTCTTGAGAAGTTGCATGTACGTATCAATAGAGTGAGTCCCTTTGACACAGTTTTTCAACTGAGATTTCAGCTGTTTGATATGGCCGCGAGATGGCTTTGCATACGTCTGGGCCAAAGTGTTCCACGCATCAAGGGAGGTAGCAGCAGAGGCAATCAAAGGCTGATGAGCAAGCTCAACTGAACCCATGAGAGCACTAAAGAGTAAACTATCCTGACGACGCCATAGGACGTAATCAGAGTTTTGTTTTTCCGCTCCGGAGGCGTCCTTGACTGTTGGCGATGGAGCATCATCACTGGAGTCAACAAAACGAAGCAGATCATACCCGCGAAGGAGTGATCTAACTTGGGCGCTCCAAGTGATGTAATTTGTGGAGGAGAGCTTAGTCACGTTGACCATGTTAACAGAGACTAGCGAGGTGGAAGAGAAGCCGGAGTTAACGACTTCAGCAGAGGAGTCAGTCGACATCTTTAAAAAGAGAAAGCGAAAAAAAAAAAATTTGTGTTTATTGAGAGATGAGGTCCTTTAGAAAGGAGAGCTCTGATACCATATAGAGAAGATGTATTCGATTGAATGAATTTAATGATACAACATACAAGAGTTTATATAGGCTAACTACAGAATCTAGGATAAGAACTATACATAATATCCTATAGAATATACTAACAGAGAGAATATATATCAAAGATATGATATTATCTCTTCAACGGCACAATGGACAAACATGATTGTTGGTAAACCATTCGAGGATACAGCTATCGTCAAACTCGTGTCCACAAGGTAAGGTCACGACTCGTTCTCCCATTTTAAACTTATCCAAACAAATTGTGCACGTGTCGGAGCTGGACTTGGTGTTCTTGTATATTTTCCTTGACAAAGACTCAACCGCAATCTTACTTGCTGGTCTAAACCGGGTATCAATGGTGCTCTCATCAAATAGAACTTGCATAAACTCATCACCCCATATCATTATGTCTTCTATTGTGGGTCCATAATCAACAGGGTAATATAAAATGTAAAAGCACAACCTGAGAACATTGTATTATTAGTACCTATTGTTTCGTGGTAAGATTACCGTGCGATACAGGACATCAAAGACAAGTTTATCGAGTTCCCGCTGCGCATAATAAACCTGAAGGATTTTGAAACGGTCATCCTCTATTAGGCAATTCAGTTGTTCCCACCTATGACTCGCCATGTGATCCAAAAATTCTTCAACACGCAAGGAGAAAGTTAGTACTGTCGGGCAATCTATTATAGGATCGGAGGTTTCCGACATTAGGACACTCGCATAGACTTTGATTATTCATGCATCTTCAGGTTTAGGATTGTGGTCGATTTCATGGTTGAAGGACACTTTCTCACCAAAGAAATGTTCCATGTGTTACCAAGCGTTTCTTTTCTTTGTTGCAACTTTTGTCTTCTGTTTATGCAGTTTTTTTATATAAGCCGTGGGGACTCTTTGTTAGGTAGGGCTGAGTCTAGGTTAGAATGGGATTTAATTTGGGATTCTTTTTATAAAATAATCTTTTTATAAAATAATTGTTTTGATTTTTGTAGATAATGTTGGTTCCTTCTTTTTAGCTACGCTTTCTTTTTTCCTTGTTGTTATTAATTCTTTTCTTTCATTTTTTAGAAAAATATAATTTTTAGTATATGGGCTAAAGATTAAAAAAAAATGATGGTAAGAATATTGCGTTTGCGCTGCCCATAATAAACCTAAAAGATTTTGAAACGGTCATCATCCTTTAAACAATTCAGTTGTTTCCACCTATAACTCGTCATGTGATCCAAACATTCTTAAGTAAAATAGTTTAAGAAAATTATATCATAGTTGTTCTCGTTTGCATGTATTTGTTTTTTTTTTTTTAAATATAGTTTTATAGTCTTCCTGCTTTAAAAATGATATATTTTTATTGTGTTCCAAAATTATATATGAATTCAACATATATGTATATATAGTCTTGCTTTCTCACTAAAATCTGCAGATCAAATCGGATAATTTTCCGCCCATCTTATAATTAAAAATATATCTACCCAAAACTGAAAATAAGATCTTTTGACCCTAAAGGACTCCCATCATCATTTGAGAGCATGCACTGTGGTTTCGAGTAACCTTTTCAATTTTAATATTAATTTATAGAAGATATAATTAATCTTAGCATTATCATTTTATTCCTTTTATCTTAGAATTATTGAATTAATCAAAAAGCTTATCATCGGAGTCCAACACAGCACTACGCATTACACAAGACAAGATACTCACAAACCATAAGCAGAAGAAATTGCTTAACCTCTTTCATCATCCTCTCCTAAATCTTTATCGTGACCATCGAGTACCTAACCTAACCTAGCCATAAGCAGAAGAAATCGCTTTTATGATGTAAAAATAAAAATAAAAGAAATAAAGAATAATAATTAAAAAAAAACAAAAAAAACTTTATTGAAACATATTGAATCTAAGATAAATTCAGTGAGTTTACATGTAGCAAAGGAAACATATTGGCGAGAGAGCCCTGCTGAGCATAACCAGTCATTCAGTCTTGGCAAGTTATGATCGTTGGACAACCTGAAGTCTTCGTAGGTTTTGTACAAGAAAACAAAAATTGGTGTATCAATTAATATGTCCGACCTTAGGAACCTTACAAAGATTTTGAGTGTTCCAGCATCCTCGGGTTTAGGAATGAGATCGAGTTCGCGGGTATTGGGAGATCGAGGAGATCGACCCAAACCGAATCGAGATCGACCGAGATGACGAACCGAATTCAAGAAAGTTCTAGAAAATTGTTGATAAATGTCAGTTTCGGAAATTTACCTTTATCTCTAAATATATTATTTACATTTAAGTTTATTTTAATTTAGGAAATTAGGTTTAATACATATCTCTATATATATTGATGTATCATGTAACAATATCCTTATAAAAGTCTAATATAATTCTTCTTTTACACATTTGTGTTCTTTACTCTCATGAAATTTATCAGCGGGAAAAGGACAATGCCGCTAATTCCATTGCTATCAAAAGAAAACAAAAGTAATCGGTCTGCGAGATTTATGGTTTCTTTTCTTTGTCTTCTTATATAGTTATATAGTTAATAAGGTTAGACCTAGTACTTGTAATTAACTAATTTATGAATATGAATTTTTTTTGTTCCACCTAAACACTTAATTACTCATCAATTAATAAGTGTGCTTTCATGGGCCTTTCCAACCCAAATCTATGATTTATTGGGTCTTTTTAAGTCCCTTCTTGGTTGACAATTAAACGCTGTCGTTTAGTTTTCAAAACTACGTGGGGAAAATATTCGAAAATGGCACAGCATCAGCGTAATAAGAAACTATATTAAGTTCTAAGATTTGAACATGCTTGCAAAACACAAAGGTTGGTGTGGAACATAATTTGAACATAATTCAAGAACTGTTGGAATATAATTTGTGGTCAACATGGCTAAGATCAATCCTCATAAAATCTTGGAAAAGTCGATGTACATATCAAGAGAGTGAGGGAAATATTTTCAAAAGGATAAGTGTATGAAGAAAATGAGAACCATGAAGCTAATTGGAAAATATAAAAGACATGACAATAATAGGAATAAATATCTACTTAATTGGTCTTCTCTTTCATGATTGTATTATTAGAAATAATGATCACCTACACAACATCCAATATTGCAATTTGCAAGAGTTAGATAAAAAGAGCAATGTATATGGCCATTTACATGTATATTAAATAGTGTCATGAGTCACGAGGTTTTCTCGAGGAAGTGAAAGACAACATCATTACTATTAGGATGATGCGTCTACAATTCTTGCTTATTTAGTGATTACTTTTTATATAAGTTTTCTACAAATTATACCTATTTTCAATTATTTGTAACCAAAAAAAAAAAAAAAAGTATGAAATACAAGAATAATCAGAAAGGGATAGCTAAGGGGAGATGTCCCCTTCATGGTGGGACATTATGTTGGGGGTGTTAAACAAATAATGTATGCTCATTTTAAAAATACACTAATGGGCACATTTGGTGGCTTTTTCAACCTCAGACAAACATAGTCCCAAAGTTGAGACCAATCCCTAATTTCCCATTCTTCTTGTCTTCTTTTGGGCCTCCATTGTCAAAATCTCACACCCCATGTGTCTGAATCCATGAAAACTACATCCTGATTTTTTAAATTATTTTTTTCCAAATCGAAACCCACACTATCGTAAAATATGTTTGCACCACTGATCAGTTCTTATATTGCAATGTTAAGAAAAATCATACGTGGAGAAACACAAGTCAATAAATGTTTGGAAGTATCACAACCAATAAAATAACAAGCTTAATGATGAAAAAGAAGAAGAAGAAGAAGAAAAAAAAAAACAGGCTTAATTGGGTAGAACACCATTAATTATAATCTTCTGACTCACAGTATGAAACTTTGTAATTGAAGAATTAATCCGAATTTAATACTACAGTATGTTTAATAAAGAATTCAAAAGAAGACAGTCTTAGAGGATAACATAATAATTCACCAAGAAAGGTAGATAATAGTATGAATCATGGCCTAAGATTGACTTCTACCCCTAATACATTTTCCAATAAAAAGCCCTCAAAAGGATACTCAATTCTTCGTTCCAAATTTCAAAGTAAATCAACATATTTGTATCAAAATCAGATATCGAGTTTCACCATTTACGAAAAATTGTTGTAATTCATCTTTTGTCGTTGTACACACTTCAAATAGCAAATAGTATATCCAGCTTTGTATATATCTTGAAGATTAGTTTGGTTTGAGTCCATGATCTACTCCAATTACCAAAAGAAATAAGTCATATATTATCAGTGTTAATAGAAGTTAAATACGTTTACCCATTTAATTTTCATTATCCAACATTTTTTTACTGTCAACTTAAAAAAATAATATATCATCAATCTAAAAACTGACGTTGATGCCCCATTAATAACATTGTAAATGCAGTTAACTCTGTTGTTGTTACAATTAACGTCAATATATCCAGTTTTTAGAAGACAGATATGACAATCATGACATAATAAACAAGACATAGAGATCGACCAGTGAGACAAAAGATCTTACGACTGTATCTTTGGTAAAATGTCTTTGACCAACGCAGTAAAATGGAATAAACAAATACTATAACTTAAGAAAATTGGTAATCTTTATAATATTTAACTAAAAAGAAGGGAATATATATTAGGCATGCAACGATTTGACAGACAGACACCTAGAAGCTACTCTCGAACCTTTGTCCTTTTTCCATTTTCTTTTTATTCTCATTTTCAGCACACGAAGAAATAAATGAAATTAATCGTAATTCTATTTCAAAAGAATTAATATTTTGTCAGAGCGTTCATAAACAAAGACTGTTACTTTGTGATTTCATATACTTAGGATCTGAGAGAATGGGGAGATGATGACATGTTAGTTAATTGGGCTTAAAACCAATAAGTTGAAACTTTAATTATTTAACTATTATATCTTTGTTTAGTCTCTCTCAGTCTCTATTGGTAGGATGATATCTTATTTACTTATTTCAAATTACAAATTGGTATAATCTATTAATAATATCTAGGCATTGTAGTCTTGTAGAGATATTATGTCAGCTTTTAACATCTAGTGGATCTGTGAATAGGATATCATGTGACTCATGTTCATAAGTTGTTTATTAATGGGATTAATTCATTAACAGTCTCTTTTGCTTATGTACATTAACATTACCTTTTGCAACAAAAGTTGTTTATTATTACCAATGAAAGCAAATTATAGAATGTAATTAAACTTAAAGAGAAACAATAAGTGTCTGCTGTTTACTTCATAAAGAGTTTTACGAAAAAATAATCAAATTTCTTTTGATGTAAAATATACTTTTCAAAATAAATAAAATACGATATTATGTAAAGTCCGGAAAAAAGCAACTTTGAAAATCAAGAGAAGTATCGACAACTCTATATGAATGGTTTTATTTAGATTGGAAAATAACTCCAAGTGTAGTAAAATAAACAGTTTCAATCTTCTCAGACTTTAATTTGAATAAATGATCTTATACTTTGTGAAGCTTATCGAATATATTATTCCACAAATGATCCAAACACTAGAAAATGGGGATCAAAATTGTCACTGTGAAAATGAGACGTGAAAGATTTAAGACTGAAAACAATTTTTTTTCGGAAAGATTTCATAAAGAAGAAAAAGAATGTAAGGAAAAGACATGTTGTGGTGTTCTCGTTTTAGCTTTCTCTACTTTTCATAAAACCAACTCCAATTCAACTCTTCCCATCTTTGACTATACTATTTTACTATTTGGTATTACTATGCTACATACATAGGTAAATAAATAGTATTTATACATCAATTAATTCTGACAAACGCAACTGATAAAGTTGTAGACCCTCTCTCAACTTTGGATGGTTAAAGATGGATCTTATGAGAATATAATAGGACTGAGAAATAATTAATGAGATTAGTTTCTTTTTTTGTATAAACATTCTTTCTTTTTTGTATAAACATTCTTATCTGCGACTTGTACACTTTATCTTATTTCATATTTACCAAATTTACCAAACCCCAATTTCAATTTTTTTTTACTCCTTAGGACTGTGTATCTACTAAACCTTTTCACAATCTATATTCACATATATCGTTATATATATATATAAATCGCTCGCCACAAAAATAAATAAAGCCCCTCCCCAACCCCAAAACTTGATTTGATCATCCCAAAAATATATAAATAAAAATCCATATCGCCTTCTTCTCTCTTTTGAGATTTACCTTTTTTTTACCCTCCTCGGCGCAGCAGCCTTTATTCACATCTCCGGTCGAGTAAAAAAAGCCGAGAATGTTAGTTAATATTCTTAGCCTTCTTAATCTTTTAGCCGTCTTCAATGAAGATCCTACTGATGAAATCTCTGAACCTCTTGGAATAGAGTTTAGGATCAACAGCTGAGATTGAAGATGGATCGGCTTGTAATGATTTATACGCATGCTCGATCTTTTTTGTTATGTCGTAGTCTTGCAAGATGTCAATAACTCCAAAGTAGAGAACCACTTCATACATCCCACCGTGTGATGGATGATAATTGGCTCCTCCTGATGAATACTGATCAAAATCGCTTCTTCGGGCCATTCGTTCCGCTCTTGCTGGCATGTTTGCGCCTAATCTGATCGATGGTTTCCTGTAAAAAGAAAAAACAGGTTGTGAGCAAATATGATGAATCATGAATTGATTGATTCTTTTAGAGCAAACAGGACCACATGATTTGTTTCACACACTACACAAGATTTGACAAAGCAAATTCAATCATTCAATCCTATATTCATTAATACTAATCCAAAACTGAAGCTCACAACCACTCCATGTCTCCATAATAATCCAAAGGCTATGAATGCAAAAAGCTTTGCTTTGTGAAGTCAACTTCTTATATTAAAGATTTAATCATTGTCTGAAATATAAATGTTTATTTACCTGCCAGCTAAAATCCGGTCCATGTCTTGAAGTTCAGCCTCTAGGAAGCGACAACCACGCATGAATTTCTCATTCTGATATGAATCTATCCTACCTGCACAAGACATTGACATTTAATCTCATGATAGATCCGACTACAATGGGAGGGAACATAGACAGAGAATGATATCTAAATTACCAGATCTCAAAACGAATGGAGAAAGTCCCATCTTTTCTCCTGTGTTGTCATCGCGGAAGTGAACACCAACTAAAAGGCTATAATCCATTATCCTCTCGGCTTCCAAGAACTCACAGTCGCGTTTTATTTGCCTGATCACGAATACCGATCAGCAATTAGACACAT
The DNA here is from genome assembly GCA_963667165.1 of Barbarea vulgaris. Taxonomy (NCBI): domain Eukaryota; kingdom Viridiplantae; phylum Streptophyta; class Magnoliopsida; order Brassicales; family Brassicaceae; genus Barbarea; species Barbarea vulgaris. The sequence continues at coordinate 22,824,462 of OY763889.1, forward strand.
GTTTAGGTTGTTTTATGCTTTGCATAGCCAAAGTGGCGTAAGCAAAAAATAAAAAAACCTGAGAAGCTCAAAAGCTTACTTCATAAGCTCTTGATACCAGTTTCTCTGAAGACGGAAAGCAAAATTGAGATCAAGGTCCTTGAGAGTCGTGGTCTCATCAATTTCCCCTTCAGGCTTTGCAGTACTGCGTCCGTGGGTAGACCCTTTGAGGTCAAACCGTCTCTGGATTCTATACTCAGAGCAGAACAAGTTGCCCATGACGATGAACCGAATCTGATAAAAAAAATGGTAAACAAAACAGTAAATTTTCTGGACACTAAGACACACATAAAGCTTTAGATAAACAAATACATACCTTTTGGCCACCAACGGGTTTGACACAATGAACACCGTAAAACCTAGTCACGAGGGAGTTTTCGTATTGGCAGACATGTTTGTAGTAACTTGGAAGCATTCTCAGAAGCACCTGGATAAAAGAAGACAAAAGCTTCAGGTCAAATTTCATTAACTAATCACAGACTTAGTGGAGTTTATGATTGAGAAAGTAATGTGAAAGCAAAGAAAGAAACAAACAAAAGGGTGTCCCATCCGCTAATTAAGTAAATTAACTTGTACCAGACAAGCAATTTCAAAGATGACAAGAGAAAGGTCAAAAAAACAAGAAGAGGCAACAACTACTAACCTTGACTTCCGATTTCTTCACCGTCTTGATCATAAATCTATCATCTTGAGTTAGGTAAAAGAAGCTTCCACTCTTTCCAGGTGAAGATAGTTCCCGAAGAGCATCATTTCCACAAATAGCTAACATATACTCAGCTGGATCCACTTGGAAAAGCTCTCTGAGACGTCTACAAACAAAATTTCCCCAAAAAGAAATACATTTCATCACAAATATATTCACAATCTTATCAACTAAACCCAGATTTGGGTATAGCCACATCATCAAAACCTAAAAGCTTTCAGCAATTTGCTAAATTGAAACACTTTTTTTTTTTTTTTTTTGAAAAAGCTGAAGTTACCTGAACACCAAAGGGCAATAATCCTTCCACCGGAAATCAATTGACTGATGCGGCGGTGTGGTCTTAGTCCCTTCCGGTGGAAACCTTGTCCAAAATTTCTCCATTGGATCAAAATCAGTCTGTTTAAGATCTCGAACAATCGAAGCATGTTTGCCAACAGAATACCTAATTCAATCAAACACAACCTTCATTAGAAACAACAGAGAAAGCTATACAAAGAAAAGAAAAATCAAATTTGAGAAGAATATTAACCTGATTCCTAATTGCAAATTGAGCATCAAATCATATTTCTTATGGCCTTTAGATATAGTCTCTCCAGGTTTCTTAGCTTCACCATTAAACCAACAAGGATTCTTCTTAAACTGACGAAACCCATCACGATCCACAGAGATCCTATCTCTATAAATCATAGAAGCTTCAACATTATCAATAATATCACAAGTGATATCTCCAGCTTCACCATCAGATTCCCAAATACATATCCTTGGGAAAACTTTCTCACCACTCAAGCTTCCAGCTCCACTATCAACAGAAGATCTCTTCCTAGTAGCCACAACCAAATCATTCTTCTCAACACCATTAAAGAAACTCTTCATAATATTACTCTCATTCCAAGCTCCAACACAACAACTCCCATCACTCCAAGTAAACACACCACTCCCTTTAGGAATCCCATTCTCCCACAAACCTTCATATCTATTCCCATTAGGCCAAACAAGCAAACCTTTCCCAGATATCACACCGCTGCGCCATTCTCCGGTGTACTGGTTCCCGTTTCTCCAAACGTAACGACCTCTACCGTCTTGTAGGTTCCTTCTCCAAGTACCTTCATAGAAATCACCATTCGCGTAACGCTTCTGTCCATGGCCGTGTTTCCTATCAGCAACCCAAGTGCCTCTATAAGTATCTCCATCAGCTCCGGTGAAAGTACCAAACCCTTCCATTCTCCCTGATTTGAATTCGCCTTCGTAAGTAGCTCCACTTGGCCATGAGAATTTGCCTTTCCCTGAAGCTTTCCCTCGTTTCCAATCGCCTTCGTACATGCATCCATCTTTCCATAGATACTTCCCGGATCCATGTGGAAACCCGCCGGAGAAGCTTCCGATGTAGAGATCTCCGTTCGGAAGCGGTTTCTCTACATCTACTAGTGGCGTGGGAGTCACGCGCCTCGTTGTTCCTTGAGATCTCGATCTCACCATTGGAGGTAAAGCTAACAGCAACGAATCGTCTCGTCTCTCTTCTTCTTCTTCTTCTAGATTCTCCTTCTTCTTGCTCAAACACAGTTCAGTAGCTTCTTTTTCTTCTTCTTCTTCGTTCATCTACTCATTAGAGAATCTTCACTACACTCACTACAATGTTCGTTATTCTCAGAAATTTGCATTCGGATTTTTTAATTTTGAAATCTAGGGTTCAGTGAAGATACATACATTTTTCTTTTCTCCGGCGGGTTCATCACCGGATTTTTAAACGGAAATGAGCTCAAGGAAGAAGAACAATTAAAGCTGGGAAGTTTTTTTTAGGGAATTGATTGATTAGATATTCAGATTTTCACAAGTTTTTTGTTTGAAATCTGAGATTTTTTTTACAAAACGCTTATGAGAACATCAAAAGGAGAACAAAAACTTCCAAAAAAAAAAAAAAAAGTAGCAGAAAAAAAAAAAAAGTGATAACAGAGACAGAAGAGAGATAGCAAAATAAAACTAAACACTGAAGAATTTTTAATTTATAAATAAAGTTTCTGTTAGGAAAAAAAAATAAAATAAAAAAAGGGAAGAAAGAGAAGGAACCATTGGGAAGCGGACATAAAAAGCCCACCAGCCCGAAAAAGAAACCACAATATTATTAAAATAATTACGGTTTAAAAAAAAAAAAAAAAGTAATAAATAAATTGAAAACGACATCGTAATGTTTGATGTGTAAACACATGATACAGTACTCGAGATTGTTTCGAATTTGTCTTTGTATAATTAAAAGCGAGTGTAGTAAGTAGTATGGGCTACTCATACGTTAATATAACAAAACCAACGTAGAAGACCAAATGATTAGTCATGGTCTACCTCTGTTTATATTATTTTATTTTATTTTTTTATACTATAGAACAAAAAAATAACTATGATGATGAAGATTATCGAGAACTCTTGATTAGGAAGCGAATTTCCAGGTAATTGTGTTTGATTACTACTTTAATTACTTATTATATTTCTTAATTTTTGTTCTCTTCTGTGATTAGATGATCGTTTGGTTTGGTGGGTTTTCTTTTTCGAGTTTTGATTCTCTTCCTAGTAGCCTGATTAAATATTTTAACGAATATATTATTCCCATTTGTTATTCGTCACGGAATTTAAGTTATAATGAGGTCTTATATTCCCACATGGATAGTGACAGAAGAGCTTATAGATATGGAAATTTTCAAGTTGCATTCGTATCCGCCTATTACATTATAATTTCAATGAAGTGGAATGTCGATATTCATATTATATATATATATATATATATGAAATATATAAACAATGAAGAAAACGAATACTGTGAAAATATACATCCCATTTTATATACTTCCTATGTTCAACTATATATATTAAAAAAATTTAGCATAATCAAAAGTGTTTCAGTTTTCTTTGATTTTTCTAAGTTTATTTTATGCAAAAAGTTAAGTTAATTTGATGTTTTGTAATTATGTGTAGTCTACTGTGCTTTACATGTTGGTAAATTTATTTTTAATTACAGATTATATAATATTTTATTGTTAAAAACAAAACAAAAAATAGCTAGAATTTATATAATTTTAATGTCCACGCTTTCAATTAAAAATTTATATGTGAAACAGATGTAGTATATGAAAAATAAACATTTTCACTATTCAAACAAATCCTATATACATTCCTTATAAATCCAAACGGAAAACTTTGCATCGTAAAATATTTAAATTACTTGAAATTAAAAGTCATGGTTTACTCTAACTTTGGAAAAGGGCCCTTCTCATCATTAACTTTAGTAGTTTTTTCCTGCTTTCGTGTTTTGAAAAACTAAATCATATAATAATTCCTTAATTCTAATACATTTTTATAGTATATTGCGAATTTTTTAAAACAATAGAATTGGTTTTAAAAACTCTACACAATCCAAGAATTAAAATGTGGATATCCAAAATTTTCAGAATCAAATACGGTACCAAAATACATTACATGTGATTACGGATCTATTGTTAATCACGAATATCTGGTTTTTTAAAGCATCTAACACACGATTAACCCTGCTTCTATCAACAAACTAAAATGATATGTTGGGATGCCATACATAAATCAATTTGATAAAAAATCATAATTAACAGTTCGGTCAAGTTTCACACAAATTGACATATCATCTCTCCTATAGGCTCACATACTTTGATTTGAAGTGCTAGCAGGACATGATTGTGATTCTAATAACCACAACATCATAAAAACTAGGGTGCAACCGTGCAAGTAAGCTTCATAATTCACACGTATTAAAATGTTATAAGTACATACCTAATACATCATTAACTAATATATTTCTAAAATTGTAGTATTATAGTTATGAGTGGTCAGTGGTGACTAGTAGTATATGGATGTGGTAGTTAGAGAATCAAACGCATTTAATCACCGTTTGAATTAAATATTGTTACAATCGCATTTAAAAAAATTGCAAGAGGACTCATAGGTTGAAACTTGTATTAGTATTTTACTTCCTTTTTAAATCACCATTTAACATTTTGTTTCGTTGCGTTTTGTTCTATTCTATGTATTGGATTTGGAGCTATTCTACACTTATTATATGTTCTTTTCGTCTTTACTACACCGTGTATTTTCTTTCGGTACTTGAAGCCTACGTTAGTGTTGGGTTGGATCCCCATTTTTTTTTTTTTTTTTTTGTGTGTGCACGGGGTGGATCCCCAGTTAAAACATATATAAAAGCACTCATTAATATTTGTCCACATCAATGAAAAATAACTCGATACGAAAACAATTATAAAAAAAATATTGGGAAAGGGAGAGTGTATGGTTGAATGTATTTTTCCCATTCATACGCCATAACGAGTAGGTATGTACTATACGCCATACTTTCCCGTTTCAGATATTCAAAGTATATATTATATCGATGTTGAAAAGAAAAAGAAAAAAAAGTATATGTATATCATATACAAGCAAACTCATTTTTTCGCTTTATTCTTATTTATACTCTAAGACCTGAAAACTCTACGTACTAGAGTGTATGTATGCTTTCATATCGCTAAACCTAAAACAGTAACACCCAAGGCCTTTTTGCAATTCTTCGTGATCGTTTATTTATATTTTTTTTTTCTTAAAAGTTTTATTTTTTTTATAGAATATACAATTACTTTGTCAACAACAAAAGTTATTGTTTCGCCAAAGACAAACGTAATTGTCCACAAATATATATACAATACAATTGATTGTTCAACTTCAACCCACAATGTATTGCTTACTCCAAAGTTTGAATTCTAAAAGTGTTAATCTGATGCAAACATATTTGTTTTTTGGTGAACTACCGAATCAACATTCATCAACAACAAAAACTACCAAATCAAGAGAATTTCTAAAATTAGTTTTTTCACCAAACTTAATTAAGTTTATTGACTACTGAATTTTAGAGAAAGCAATTTTTAATTTTAAGGTTACTTTTGATGAAAAAACAAATATTGCCTTAATGAATTATAGTGTTTTCGCAAAAGATAAACATCATCCAGCTTATAATGTCCAAACCATTGGATATATAGTTACGAAAAAATAGCTCTGAGCCTCTGAAACATAAAAGATTGCCAAATATTTTGGAAAAAATGATATGTAAAAAAGAACATCAATCTTGCTTAAGGGAGAGAGTGTGAAGAAAAAACGTTGTAAAGCCAATTCAAGGGGAACGGACTGAACAATTATGCGGTGTCACAACATCACTACTGCTCACTTAGAAAAAAGAGAGCTAGTATAATGTTATAATTATTCATATTAACTTGTTGTATTACACTTCACGTACTCTCATTCTATTTAATACTTTGGATAACATGTTTATACGTTTTGCAAATAGCCAAATAACAATACACCAAATCATTGATATCGAATACATGTCTTAAAATTAAATGTTCCATCGAAGAACTAAATTTTTTCAGATGGAATATACTTTTCGTTAATAGCGTGTGTTGATTCTATTTAAATTAGTTTTACGTGTTTAATTGGCTAGGTAACCCAAGAAAAATACTTTAAAATCAAAAATCAAAGAAAAATAAGAAAGTAAAACACGTGTATTTAATTGTGTGATCAGCATAATTTGTATATCTGTTTAAACCCTATAACCCAAAAAAAAAAAAAATGCATGGCCATAAATAATGCGACGTTGTCCAAAAAGAAAAAATAGAAAATAAATAAATATTAACAGTCCTTATCAATTACTTAATTCAACCTCGAAGTCGAGAGTAGGAACGGGAAGGTTAAGCCAAACAGCTCCTTTTAGTCTTTTACAGTTGGACCACTAAAGGCTGAGCTGGAAAACAAAGTAGGACCCATATTTATGCTATTGGGCTGTCACGGCCCATCCTAAAATGTCGTCGGTTACGAAGCATCCACATGTAGAAAAAAAAACACTTCCAGCGGTCAAGATTGTGTACACGTCATCAAACTTCTGAGTACTCCACCTGTCAGTCTTACCTGGCGTCAAAGATTACGCTTTCGTCGTTTGCGCGTAGTTCTCACGTGCAACTAATTTGTTATAACTTATACGCGTGCGACGGTGAACGTTGTATCAAGGGGTGTGATGATTCAGCGCGTGACTAAACAAATATCAAAGTTTCAATTTAGCCGCATTAAAAATCTATCTACAAAAAATTAACCCCAGGATTGTGTTTATTTTTCAATTGAGCCCACGAGTATCCAACATAGACTCGCATCTTTTTGAGTTATCAATAATTTCGTTCATATTCAAAGATTCAAAAAAGATAATGCTGTTAAAACCCAAAAAAAAATACTTACACAAAATTGAATTTGGAAGTTTAGTAGGATAACTCAAGTCAAACAAAAGTTTAGGGGGCAAACTGAAAAAAAAAAACTGATGAGCGATGGCCGGTGAATCAGGTAGCCGTCCTACTACAACGCGGTGATCTTAGCAAACTTCCTATCTACTCGTCGTCTAATAAAATCCCAAATGTCACATTGCTCGTTTTTTCCCTTAATAAATCTAAAATGATCTACAACCACATATAAATAATGTGAATATAGTTTTGAATTTTTAGGGAAGCAGTAGTAGATATATGTTTTAACTTTGAACCGGTTGAAAATGTTTATATTAGAGGAGCAGTATAAAACGATTATCAACAAACGTGATAAGAGTACCGCTAGTTCATGTATTAAAAACATATGATTCATACAAAAACTATTTTCTTAAAACGTTTTGTTATTATTCCGCAATTTGTTTGGTTATTATTATGAACAAAAGATAATAGTTTTTGTTTAATCAATTGATCGAGGCTTTGGTTTTGTGAATTAAACGAATGGAAAATAAGTGTCCTAATGTACTAAGGTAAAAGTATATTTGAAAGTTTCACTTTTATGTTTTATGGAGTATTGGTTTATAGTTAACACTAAGTTTTGCGATAAATTTTTTTTTTTTTTTTTAAATTACTACTAATCTTTGATATTATATCGTCGTCGTCGCGAACTTGCGAGGAGTCAGGAAGAAATTAAAGATTTATTGCAAATAGGTAATCATTATGTCTGCTGTTTAGTAAGTCAATAATGACTTATGTTGACGTAAACATATAAATTTGCAAATAAGCAAAAGGATACACGAGAGAAGCTCTCAGATATTCATGCAACGATGTTTCCTTTGTTCTCATGGAGAAAACAAATGGCCATGTTAGCTGAAATGCCTACGGGAATGTCATTTCACGCCTAATCTACCAAACTGTTCCATCTCATTATATTTTCATTTTTGGCTATTAATTAGTAATTATTATATTCATCATAATCTTTTTCATTTTTCCTTTTTTTCTGCCAATTATATTTCAAACAAAACTATGTTGGTGGAGTTATTAATATAGTATTTTAAATTCAAAATAAAATCCAGTGTTATTCAATTATGTATTTGCTAAAATATACTGTTATTGGGTTAAACACTTTTTGTGTATTTTAAAATACAATAAAAACAAGTGTTATTCATCATTGATTTAACTTTGTTGTATTTGAATTTAAATGGATTTTAATGTATTTTTTTCTAAAATATGAGTAGACAAAATACCACTATTTTAGCAGGTATTTCAAAATACATCTTAAACTGAATTACGTCAAAAACATTTTAAAACCCAATTCAATAACAAGATACCACCATTTTAGCAGCTAGTTTGGTTCTCGGTTTGCTCAAACTCGCGGGTGTTTGTATTTACTATTTATGTTGGATCCTTACGTTTTTAATTTGTATATTGGAAACTAAAAAAAAGTTTATCATTTGTAGTACAAATTAAACTTGAAGGGAATCGGGTCAAGTTTTTTCTTCTTCTTTATTTGGTGTTAAGAGGGTTGGGTCAGGTTGTGTGTTTGATTTCAGCTAAATATCCACTAGATTACGTCACTGTTTAATTGTGGATGATGGATTGGATATAGCTATTATATATAAAATATACATAGAAGTATATATTGTGATTTGTATCATGGTCAAATATCATTAGGGGGATGATGTCGAAGTTCCCATGCAGCCTGCCCAAGTGCCCATATCATATTTATTATAGAAGTTCATATTTGTGATGTGAGATCATACATATCATCTCTATTTTTTACTGGACTTGGATAATCCAACTTAATATTTTTTTCCTCAAATTCAAATACGTCTCTTTGTCGTGTGGGAATAATAAAGACAGGTTTACATTTGTCTGAACATGATTATGATTATTCTCATCAAATTCAATAACAACTGCATAATACAGTAAAATAGGTCTGAATAGAATATTTATAATAAAAACTCAAAACCTTTAAAACTGTTAAAATACCTAAGATAATTTCAACTGAAAATATGATAAGTAATTACTAAGATATAGAATATAATTAAATTACAAATATTGAAGAATTATCTTAATTCTACGGTTTAAATTTATTATAAACTGCGAAAACTCTGGAGGCGGAGACGGAGGAGATTGTCAGATCAATCTGCCGCCGATGCTAAAAGGTTGAACTTGGCGTTTGTTTTTCTTTTCAGATATGCGTTTTAACGACGCCAAGTCACAGAGTTTCGAATCTTTAACCACCAAAACTTAAATCTTACTCGGCCCGTTTAATAACTTTCACTAGGCCCATTAGCAAAATCAAGGCTCTTACATTTACATTTCACGAAGCTCAAAAGTTGAAGATTATAGGACATTTTTGTCGATAGTTTTCACTTTTCACCAAATTTGTATTCTCCTAATTTGATTATATGAATCTATATAATTACAACATACGAGTTTAAAATATGTGGATACCGCTTACTTGAAAGCAGTTTTAAACCAGTAAATGTGTTTCTCTTGCAAAAACTGAATCACTTTTTATCTTATATTATATGTGATGCATTCTTTGAAAATATAAGTTTTTGGTTGATACATTACTTATTGTATTTACCAGCTAAAATTAAGATAATTTTTTAATTGATAACAACAAACGGTTATGCAAAATATAATTTATAACAGACTATGTTTAAATTTAAAAATTTCAGCATAAACAAGAGTTATCGTTTTCAAATTAGTTGTTCAAAACACGAAAACAAAAATCTGTTTACTCGTAAAAAAAAAAACGATGAAGCAAATATCTTGAAATAGATAGACTATTTTTACTATATAAATCATCTAGACAAATCCAGAATTGTTATCACACCGATCTTATTACAAAACCACAATTACAAACAAAAGAAAAAAAAAAAATCTAAGTCATTCAAAGCTATCATAGTTATGGCGGGACAATCTTTTAATAATACAATGATGATAATGTTGTTCTTGGTACTATTTATGGCACATGTATCTCATTCCAGCACTGTAGAAAGTTGTGTCAAACATTGTCCGAACCAATGTTTAGAAGCGGTTAAAGATGCGACTCATGTTACATGCGAAAATGCTTGCAAGAAAATGTGCAATGAACCTCATTTCAATCATGAAAAATATTTTTTTTCAACCCCTGAGGAGAGGAAGCGAGGGCACGCCGGTTGCAGATATTTTAATGTGGGATGCTAATAAACTGTTTTATGTAAAAGTATTTAAATTTTCTTTATTGATAAATAAACATGTATGTATCAATTATCTAATGTATTCGTAACAATATGTTTCTACATACATAATATGTATTTCTTTCTTTTTATTTTTTTTTGCAATAACTTTGTTATTCTTATTCTTCTATCAATTGGTATCTTTATATTTACAGTATACATGTATTAATCTATTGTTTTAACCTTTGATAAACTATTACTTAAATCGTTACGAAGTAAATTTTATTTATAAAAAAAATCGCAGACTAAAGCACATGACCACATGTCACAAATACATCGTTAATTTGCAATTAATTTAACAACAAAATCTATCCTAGCAAAAATGACGATAAACATATCGCCAACAATTTTTTTGTTATTCGACGCATAACCATTATTGTTATACCAAACATCTACCATTCTATAAAGATGACATAATAACGTTGTTAGTCCATAGAAATGTCGTCTATTAAAATTTAGTGACACAATATTAGTTGTTTGTTTCCGGTGTCCAACATACTGATCTAATTTCGTCTATTTTCACTATAATTTGACTATCCTATTTTAGGTTGCAATATTACAAAGATTGTCACAAATTTTTATTCATCGGTTTATTTCATGCGGTTAGTTATTCTCAGGGTAGTGCTTGCTGAAACGGTAGACCAATATTCTGGTTTGTAAGGAATTACAACCAGTGGATCTCGTCTGTTATGGAAAAAGAAATCAACAAAAGTTTCAAGAACCAAATTGATCTCGGGGATAAGAAACATCTCTCTTAAAAAGCATGAATCAACTCCATATTATTTTCCTTAAAACTCCAAATTGATCTCGGGTATATTAACTTGTTGGTTTTAAAAAAAAAAACATTACGTGTTTGCAAATTAAAAAAAAATGATAATTAGTAAGCATATCGATTTCATACTAATAATGAATAGTAGTTGTTGATTCAAAACAATAATTTGTTAAAACACTCAATAATAGGACAAGAAAACAAGTCAACTCAAACTATATGCAAAACAATTTCTAAAAATATAGATAAAATCTATTTATTGCTTTATAAATCTCGTACAATATTAGTCCCTGATTCTCACAAACTCACCTTTCAAATAAACGGAACTATAAATCATAATAGTTCGGAGTGATGAATAATATAAGCAAGTTCTTCATGATTGTGTCTTTATTAACAATGATGTATTCAACACAAGTCTCCTATTCGGCAATGTTGGACGTTTGTATCGAACATTGCATGGTGAACAAGTGCTTGAATGTAGTCGAACATGCCACTCCATACATATGTCATTATGCTTGCAAAAGAAGGTGCATCCTAAGCGAAAAAAACTTTCATAATGAATAAATCATACTCCTGAACGGTCAGAAGACGAGTGGCTTTTGCAAACTTTGCTAATCAAGTCTGCTAATAATTGGAAAATATATGGATGCCATCAAATTGTTTTTTTTTTTTTTTTTTTTTTTTTTTGTGTATAACATATATATCTCTATCTATATGTATAGTCTATATGATCGTTTATGCGATATTATATATATACACAATGAGCAATCATCTTGTTTTATAAGGTAACTGGTGTATGTATATCGTAAAACAAAATGATCTTGTATAAATTTATATGTGATCGCGTATTGGTTGCCGCATAATCCATATAAATTTTACTATTCACGATTAACATATTGATATCTTAGGTTTATCCAATTATATCACCGCAACTGTACAAAAAATCACATTAATAAATCACAGTAGTAAATACTTAGGTTTAAATGAGTCTACAGTCTAATGAGACGGGTAACAATGAAATAGGTCAACCCATTCTATATATTATTCATGTGCCACACTATCAGGGAAGCTACCGATCCATGTATTATATATTGACGAGAGCTCTATTTATTTTATTTTGTAATATGATTCTCTAGTTGATTATTTTTCCAAGTAGGAGAAGCTCCATGATATCTCATAGAATCAGAAGAAGGTCCCTCAGCTCAATCATATCCATAGTTTAATGATTAATAAAATGAATGCTCAATATAGGATATATGGACAATCTGATTTAGGTCTACTAACACTGATAATCTGGTTATGAAAAGATAATGACATTAAGATGATATGTGTTTATGAGTAAGCTAGGATTTTTAATATAAACAATTTGTTTTTGTCGAAAAAACAAACATTTCTTTATTGTCTGGATGGCCAGAACAATGTAAAAAGTAAGTTATAACAAGAAACATAGAGGATTGACTATTGTTTGGACGGCCAGCAACAATAGAAAAAAAAAAAAAAAGGAACTACTTAACAGAAAAACGGATACACCAAAATAAATATTTTCTAAATGTTGATAAAACTACTTTTGCTATAAAAACCACATGAGGCAAATCCAACATAATCATTCTCTTACAAATTTGATTGCTATATAAACATAAACAACATTTATAATACTTGAACATTCCCATTCTCGTATCAATCTTCAATTAATGGCGGCTCAAACAATGACAAGGGTGTGCAGTGTTTTGATGATTGCAATTTTATTTACCATGATGGTTTCAACACATGCGAATACGTTAGATGTGTGTATCAAACATTGTGTCCACAATCAATGCATGAAAATTGCTAAAAATGCAAATATTCCTTTATGTGAGAATGCTTGCAACAAAATCTGCAGCGAAAACAAAATCGGTCATGAAGAATACCTTGCTCCTCCCCGAAGCTTCTGCGACAGTTTAATATTTGGCATCTTTTGCGGATAATTTGGAACGTGCGAAAACTAAAATTGTCTTACTTTTCTGCAAAAATAGTGATATGTGTATTTCGTATCACTGTACTAATTAATATCTCATGTAAAGTGCCTAATGTTTTTATATAATTTCTTCTGTCCCCTTAAATTCGATGCTATGGGTTTGAAACACTGTCATAACGTTCTACGGTAATGATCATTTTACATTTTTTGTAAAAAACTTTAGATTTTTGACATACATGTGAACTAGCAGGACCGGTCCAAATTTAATATGGATCATGTGCCATTTCCAAAAAAGACTCTTATAAACTAATTTTAATTGTTTTTTTGTAGGTATTCTTTAGTTTCGAAAATTAAGATCTTTTATGTCATAAGAATTTTACAAAAGAATTATGTGCTTTTGCACCTGTGGCACACCCCTAAAAGCGGTCATGTGAACTAGACATCTATATATTACACGTCCTTAAAATGAATAACATAATACGATTTCTTATAAGAGGCCCATTCGTGGTTTCAAAAACCATGCACCCCAAGGTTCGAGTGTAAAAAGCATTCTGACCTTATGGGAACTATAACTAATTTTTCATATAAATAGAAAATTAAAATTGTTTGATAACACAATGCTTAAATAATAATTTTAAAAAGTTGGAGTATCTGCTAGAGTTTCTCAAGATTAAAAATAATAAAAATAATAAAAAGAAAGAAAGACTGAGAAGAAATTCTCATTTAAGAACTTTTGAGAACTTTTTCTAACAGTTGTCTCTCATTAATTGGTTCAATTTTATTTTTTAAATTAAAATTTAATTACACAATTAATTTTTATTAAAGTATTACTATTTTTTTTTGTTTGAGAGACTATCAGAGTTTTTCAGCACTGCTGAGAGCATCTCCAATGTATTACTCCATTTTTTACTTCAAAATGGAGTAACTCCAAAATGGAGTTGGATTCTACTCCAACCCTACTCTAAAATAGAGTTGAAAATGGAGTGATGAGTAAAAAAATGGAGTAATGAATAGAGTTACTCCATATTTGGAGTAATCCCATTTTTTACTCTATTTTTGAGTTGAAAATAGAGTAGGGTTGGAGCAAAATCTACTCCAAAATAGAGTTTAGAGTAAAAAATGGAGTGGAGTTGGAGATAGTCTGATGCTCTTATGATATTAAATCTTATATCGCTTTTTTAATGTTTCAGATCGTTTTTCTTGTTTTGATCTTGTGTTACTTTCGTTTTAATGAATCTTTTGATGGAAAAAAAAAACTACTGAATACAAATAATTCAACACCGTTCATGAAAACTTATTTTATCTTTTAGCTTTCGTTTCATGAATACAAATAAGGCTCAATTTGTTTATAGTTAAATGTTGTTTTAACATTTTCTAATACTTACTTAATCAAAAAATGATTAGATTATTTGTATTAGGAAAAGAAAAAAGATTACCTAAACAGAGTCTTTTACTAATTAATTAACTTTGGTAATTAATAGATATGAAAATAACGAGCCAATGAGAGAAGAGCAGTGGGGTTAGTTTGACTGGCCACTAAGCCAATGAAATTATCCAATGGTAAATAGATATGGCAACCTCGTAAGAACCGCCTCATTTGCCATTTGTGTCATCTCTCTATAAAACCACATACCCATCGACCTCTCTTTGCATGCAACAAATCACTCTTAACAATTAGTATTTTATAAAGAACAAAAAACAGACGGCAGAGAAACAATGGAACGTGGAACTCCATTCTCTCACTATCAGCTACCCAAATCCAACTCTGGTAATATAAGTGGCTATTTATACATATACTTGCCTCCATGTTTTTTATATTCTCATGAAAATTTGGAGACTTGCTTTATGATTTCTAAGTGTCTTTTCAACAGAGAAGAAGAGGTTTTCTGCCTTGAAATTTAATTTAGATTTTTTTGTGAAGGTTTTGGGAATGACTCGGAGAAGACGATTATACATGTGTGTATATACATGCATGCATGAGTTTTGATATGTGTGTGTGTGTGCATATTCTTACTTTCGTGTTTACATCCTTGCTTAGTCAATCTTTGATTCTAAGATCTCTTTGGTGTGGTATTAATTAAAATTTTTTTAAGGCGGATGATATTTCCTATGTGTTCATTGAATTTACTCGTGCATGTAAATTTTTTTTTGAGTATCGTAGTTTTTGTTTATCAATTTTTGTTTCGATTTTTGAAAATGTGAAAGATAGATTTTTTTATGTACTGGTTTTGTTTAAAAGCTGACTTAACAAATATTTTGGTTTTTTAGTTTTCTCCTTGTAACGGCTGAGTTTCTTCTGTTTCAAAACGAAGTTCTCGCTTTGTCCGCTTTTATTTAAAATTAACTCAATTACTGCAAATTAAATTATATTTAGCTATGTCGTACCATCCCAAGTATATAGTCTGAGTTTTGATTCAAGTCCTGAGTTCTTTAAACTAATTAATTATTAGTTTCCTCTGCAAAATTTTCTACTTATCGTATAATATTCAATTTATATGAACACAACATACAAATTAAAAAACCAGAATGAAAATAGCACACCATCTCAGAATTACTTGAAAAATTATTTTCTCCATTTGATTTTGAAATTTATGCTGATTGCTTAACCTTTTTTATATTATTAATTTTGGAGCAAACTCAAAGTGAATATTTTTTGTGACCAAAAT